>JAQISU010000157.1:1332500-1932500 GCA_029339505.1 Unio delphinus | reverse complement strand
ATAAACACAGCGTTGAGACTTTAAGATGGAGGCAGCTCTCTTTCATAGTTGCTCTGATGATCAGTCATGCCATGTTTCAAACCAAGGCTTTCAGCAGTTATTGCATCACATCAAGGATGAGTCATGTAGTTAGCAAGTTATATGGGTTGTGAGTTGTGTTGTTTTTGTGTTTAATGCCGATTTTAAGCACATAATAGAATTATATATTTATAATGGCAGAAAATATATCTGGTGGTCTCTGAAGCGCAAATGAGGGTAAAGGGAAACACTATCTTAATACTATGTACATATATGTCAGAATTGGACTGATGAATTGAAATCAGTTGACCTTTGCACTTGTTAGCTGTTTAACAGGATTTGCAAACCTTTTACTTTTTTAAAATCCACCTTCTGTATTTGATTTGATAAAAAAAATAACATAATAAGACAAAGCAGGCATTATTTTAATTGAGTTTAACAATACACATGATACTTCCACAAGTCTGTTATCAAAGCATGGTTGACATTTAGATTCTCACAGTTGCTCCCAGACACATCTGTGTGTATCCCCTAGGGGTGCAAGACTGCAGGTCTAAAATCTCCATGGTGTGAAAATTGGGGGTCCAGCTGAGCAAAACACAATTTGGTATCACAAATGGGGGTCAAATTAAACATTTAGGGGTCTCTGAAGTGCAAATGAGGGTAAAGGGAAATACTGTACTTGTGATGGTAGATAACTTTTTTAATTTAGATGAACAAAAAATGTTTCCAATTCCACTGGTTTTAAATTAGGGAAGTTGGAGTGTTTTTTTTATAAACATATATATATTTAATATCTTTTTTGCATCTTCACTGGCCAATGGTCATCGAGTCTTTTTCCAAACTGACCCTAAACATTATAAAGCTAGTCATCTGAGGCTTTGCTCTCTGGTTGGATGCATCCCCTATTGACAACACCACATGCTGCATTTGTGAATTTGTTAAAACCTTTATTCATGCCATCCTTTGTTGTCCATTCATGTGGACATCATGGAAGGGACCTAAGGTTCAGGATATAGGGTCTGGCTAATAAATACATTTTGGATACATATGCCAAGGGTTGATGTGGAATGTACTGTATTGATATCCAGTGGCTAGTGAAAATAAGACTTATGATAATGAACTAATTCTTTAAGCTAATCATGCCATTTTTTATGCATCCAATGATTTACTGGCCAATGACTAAAACTCAGTCAGGGTGTGCTCAGAATATGGCTCAATACTAGTTTCATTTCTCCCATTGATCAAGTACTCTCTTTTCATATGCACAAATCATCCATAACTTGTCCAGATAGCATATATAATATTATCAATAATTTAAAAATAATAGAGTAATACACTGTTAGTTAATGGACAAATGATAATAATTAAATTGTTACGAGTAATTTTTTTTAGTATTTACAATTTTTTGTGTCGAGTTCTGCTCATTTTTTTTGGCATAAAATACAGAAATACATTGTTTATCTTTAGATTTGTAGTGTTGAAACAATATTTGCTCACTTTTATATTTTTAATCTTTTTCAGTTGATCTGAAACTAAATGATTATTTAGGTATCAATGGATTTAGTGCAAGATTGCTTGATATATACATTCCTTATAGATGTATTTAACAGTCTACATTTCATGACTGTCATGATCTTTGTTGTGATGTGTCAAAATTCTTGTGACATGCAGATTCTGTGGAAAATATTACAGAATCATGATGTACAGAAAGCAAAATAGACATTGATAGATAAGACTTTTACAATTGTTTCTTTCCCACTATAGAAATCACACTTTGACAGCAGCTGTCATATATCTGATACTGATCTCCTCCCTGGGGCAGTGATCTGCTTTGATATCAAGTTGTTCTTCCAGTATTGTCCATTAAGTCATACCATTAATTTTGCTTGATTGTACTACAGGTACCATGTATTCAACTGCTCTTCACTGCCATGTGTGGTCAACTAATCCCCAGGGCAGAATCTTTAAAAAAAAAGGTTTCTGAAAAGGGACATTGATTATTTATCAGTCCACCAAACTTACAAGGAAAATTGAAAGTTTTGGTTTGTTTCCTTGTCCATATAGTAAGGTGTCTGATTCTTTGATGCCTGACAATAATTGATTGGACACAAGGTTCATTTGACAGTATTGACAAATTTGAATCCATAACTCTTAGTTTTTCCTTTGATTTACCATGTAAAAGTTCTTTTCCTCCCGCAGCTTGGATGGTATTTATTACAAAACTGAATTTATGCAAGCAGGGTCTACTCAAGAACTTAAATTTATGGGAGGAAACATCATTTGTGTAAATTAGAATTTTGATAGAATAGGATGTACTTAACAAAGAAATAAAAGGTAAGTTTGCAGATATAATATACTATTTTGAAGCATTCAGTTGATTTGTGCGCATTTTTTTTTATAACAGTTTGAATACCACCAGTATGCAATCATGATAAGACCCTGCCAAGATAAACAATCCATTCCTTATCTCAATTAACATGTTTAACAGCATGTAAGGTATATATTAAAAAAAAATTTTAAATGCTCCCCCCCATTCAAAAAACTAAAACTAAGTTGTTTTTATGTTTCTGTGTGTTCCCCCTGATTTGTTGTTTTTTTTAATATCATTTTTTCATATATTTTCTAATCATTTATTTTTCCTATATGTTTGAACTGGGTATTTTTTTCCCTTGTGTTTTCTATCAGGAGTTTTTCTATAAGAGTTGATTTGAATTGATTCATGATAAGACCCTGCCAAGATAATCCATTCCTTATCTCAATTAACATGTTTAACAGCTTGTAAGATATAATGGCATGGGGTGGGTGTGACTCAAATTGAGGCCTTCCTGTCACAGATCACAGGAAATGTATTGGTTATCTTTAAAGCCTTCTCATTATGTAATTTTAATTCAAATCTATTGTCCAACTTGGCATTAAGTTTCTCTAGCCCAAACTAGTAATACTTATAGTTTTCTGTATTCCAAAGGCTCTTAACTTTTTAGTTGTTGCCATTCTACATACATCTATATTTGAAAAACTAGTGAATATTCAGTTGGATTATTATTTCCTGGTCTTCTGGCCCTTAGGGTTACAAAAAAATTTGTAACTTTTAAGTATATTGATACATGAGGAATGTACAGGATGCTGACCGAACAGAACAGAATTAGTTTTATGTATGGTTGTTGTTTATTCCCAATATTTAGCCATTGAGAATTTTGAGTATTTATAGGCACCCAAGCCAAAATCTAAGATAATTTTGAGTATTTATGTACTTAAAATTATCTTGGATTTTGGCTTGCGTGCCTATTGTACACTATTTGATTGACACTTGATGATGTGATGTAACTTGTATGTTTTTTGTTAAAAAAATGTTATGCTTTTAAAATCAAATTGAAATATGTGTACAAATATGTATATTTACTTTTTGTAACAGAGGGACACCGAGAAGAAAGTTGTCCTTGTCTGGTGTTGACACTCCGAACACCTCTGGCAACCCTACACCAGATCACTCGGATTCTACGGAATCAGGTGAGACATTAACACTTGGCTGATTCAGTTCAGACTGACAAATGTACAGATATTAATGCATACTGCTGAATGAGGCAGTAAATTCGGTTATAATTTGAAAATGTTATAAAAGATTAAGAAATTTGATTAGTACTGTTTACACTATAAAAACTTTTGTCCCTGATAGCTAGATTCTATTAATTGTAGTATTGTACTGTGAAAACTTTCGCTAGAAATTTTGAATTCTTAGGCAAAGTACTTTTATTTCTATGATGGCTATCAAGTGAATCACAAATGCATTGCTGATGTGGGTATGCGAGAAAGCTTGCCAGTAGTTTTTCGTGGGTTGGTTGTTTTTTCTGGGGGTTTTCCTCAGGTTCTTCCTCCACCATTAATACTGGCCGCCATGTATAGCCTATTATGTGCTGAAAAATGGCCTTAAGCCCTACAACAACAAGCATTGCTGAAGTAAACACAGTAGTGATACTGAAGGAAAGAGTTATAACTTTAAATTGCACTTGGATCGTATTCCCAAGGTACATAGTTTTAGCATTCATTTTAGTGGACTTGTGTAACACCTTCATTGTTTTGATGAAGTTCCAAAATAATTCATGAATTGTAATGAGATATTTGGGCACTAGTGGATGCTTCTTACAAGAAGATTAGTGCTGAGCTGAAAGAAATAACAGTTTAATTATTTTGGATGTGTTGATTTTACTGAAAACTTTTAATATTCTTAGACATCACACTTGATGCTTATTAATTTGGCTAGGCATTGGTCAACATATTCTCAACATTGCTACACCAGTAATAATGCCATTAACTTACATTATAATCTGTAGTAACTTTACCGGTGCATGAAATGTGCAAAGGTTATACCTGTCTTTAAGAGAAAAGTAGGATCTAGGGAACTACAGGACAATATCCATTGTACCATTCTGTTATCAAAAATATTTGAAAAGCAAGTAGCTGTGCAGGTCTATACATTTTTTGGAAACACTTTCCATGTCACAATTAAGATTGTGATTCTCTCATGTATAAACTACTCATGGTATTAATAATTTTTTTTGTCAACAAGAAATGGATAGTTGTTCTTTGACAGGGTTTGTTTTCCTTGATTTAAATAAAAAGTCGTAGATAAAGTTGATCATGAGGTTTGGCTGCAAAAGTTCAACTGTTTCAGGTTTGATAATTCTTGTTTAAACTGGTTCAGATCATACCTAAACCAAAGGTCTCAAACAAGTAACCATTGGTAATATTAGTTCACAAACAAACACTATTCATTCAGGGGTCCCCCAAGGCTCTGTTTTAAGCTCTCTTCTCTTTCTTAGTTTTGTAAATGACCTTCTATTAAATAATGAATCCACAAATAAAGATTTGTTTGCGGATGATGCAACCTTGTGTAGATCTAGTTGTCATACTGAAGATATCCAAACTAGATTAGACTCAAACCTTGTAGGACTTCAAAGTTGGGCGCAACAAAATAAAGTATTAATGAATGTAAAAGAAAATATATGATTTTCTGGACTTCACAAACACTAAAAATGTTATCTCTTATAAGAAACAATTATCTCATACAATAAACAATTGTCAGGCATGAGGAGTTTTGCTGCACTGAGTACAATCAAGAAATATTTACCTTGAAAAACTCCTATTTTGTACTTCAGTTAAAATTTTCGTCAAACAATGGATTATTGTTTTACTGTTTGTGGAAACTGCCAAACCTCAGCTTAACAGGTTTTATAAGCTTCAAAAATGGCATTAAATTTAGATGCATCGGTTGATTAGGCATCAAAATCTTTGTTTACAGAATTAACATGATTTTGTTTACAGTGAGAGAATTGATTTTCATAAATATCTTCTGGTATTTAAATACCAGTATGGAGCTGCATATTTTTTTTATTCAGAATAATTACATGGAAAAGCTGTTGTTATTTTTTTTATTATTGTGACTCCTTTCCTCTTTTTCGTGATTTTGCAATTTAGTGCTTTTTTCATAACTGTGTATAAGAATACAATATAACCTTTGTTTTAGAGAAATAGTCTGGGCTTTTGTAAATGACATAAAATCATTTTTTTTTGTTGTAGATAAGTGTTTTAATTCATGTTAACTTTCCTTCGGTTCAGTTGAATTTTAAAGGATTAATTCATATCTCTGGAAACATTTATGTGCTCATGTACTTGGACAAAAAAAGTATACAAAAAAAATTATTCAGATTTCCGAAACCAGAGTGTAAAATCTTGTGATTCTACAAGGAACAATGTGTTGTTTTCACAATCACAGACGTCATGATTGATTACTCACATATCCAGAATGCAACGCATATGCACCTTCTGGTACAATTTTGACTACCTTACAAACATAAGTCATCATATATATTCAAGATAATAATCTGATTTAACTATCGATAAGGATATTTACTTTATCGAAACGATACATAGATTATACTTGAAATTATGTGTCCTATAGCACAAAAATAAAAATAAAGCTTGAAGTTCCCTTGCTTAAATCGAAAGACAGAATAGTAAAGTTGAACTATAATCCTGTATATTGCTATCAAATATAAATGCACTTAATTGTTTATTTACAGACAATATCAAATTTTTAAAAAAGTGATTTGTATCATATCCCAAAGCTTGTCATCTTGAAAAAGTATTTCTGGATAATTATTTTCGGGATACACATTAAGTCATGAATTAAAATTTCATAGCATGTGGTTTATGCTAGAACTTTTATGTACAAATAGTTTTCACGACAGCATGTGTTTGTGCCAAAGACAGTTGACAAACCATTTGTTATTTAGTATAGCTTTTCAGTCATTTAAGGGAAACTATATCAAGTTACATTTTTTTTAAAAACTAGAGCTTTCACTTACCTTTTTCTCTTTACAAAAAAATTAAACCTTTTTCAAAATAATGAATCAAGTCCTTAAAATGATATTTAGTTTAATGTGGATTGTATTTTATTAAATTATTTTTCCAGGATGTTGGAATGAACTTTCCAAACCATATAAATTTGTCACTATACATGGATTTATTCAAATCTAAGCTGAAAATGTTCCTGATTAATAATTTTTATCAAAATAATTATCTATTCGCAACATTATCTAAGAATTTTAGTTTTGAATAACATTAGAAAGCTGGTATCTATGCATATGTCTGTGTATATATGCATGTGTATGTATGTGTATTAGGGCATAACCGATTAGCATTTTTCTACTGATTTCCGATTCTGGATTTTGGGCATGAAATTTTTCCGATTCCGGATATGATTCAATTAATCGGAAATGCTAAATCCATGTTTTTTTTTCTAAAAAATTTCATCTTCCGTTTCCAGGTTTCTGGTATTTTGTTTTGCCGTGTCTAGCATGTTACTTAGTACTTTACCATATCCGGCTTCATTTCCGGTTTTCACCCGCCAGTTCAAATAGATTGTCTCACAGCGTGGTTGTGTTGACCATATTGGACTTTTCTGACACTGTGTGTCATTCGATAGTGCGTTAATAAAGTTAAATAGACCCCACACCACCCCCAAATGCTCACAGTGAAGTGTGAATGTGACACCAACTATTCTTGTTTAAGAGTAAAATTCACTGTTCTAAATTTGAAACCTATGTATATATTGTAAAAGCAAAATTTCTCAGGTGAGCATTTGGGGGTGGGGTGGGGTCTATTTAACTTTATTAACGCACTATCGAATGACACACAGTGTTAGACACATTGCTATAGAAATTCAACTTTATTATTTTTATTATCCGAATCGGTCGGTCCTGCCTTGTCCGACTCCGATTAATCGGAAGTTCATACTATCTGGTGGAAACCGATTTCCGGATCAAAAGTCGGTTATGCCCTAATGTGTATCATTGTATATACATGTCTTGTTGGTATTGTCCTTTTATCATCTGTGTAAATTACCTTAGAATATTTTTATCATTAAAAGATACAGCACAGTGTTTACTCCATCACTTACAACCCAGATCTTATAGTGAACAACTTCTCTTTCTCCATTATCTTAAAACACCCACCACAATATGATGAAACTGTGCCCATGTACTGATGGTCAGGCACAGTATGGTCCATCTAGAAAAATGCCCATCAAAAACTTTCAGGATAGTCATTAAGATCCCTCAACATTTTATAGGCCGTCATTTGATTCAGTCTCATAAAAAATAATAACTTGTTCTCTTTTTTAAAAGATTTTTTTATTACTGTTCTTGAGATTTGGTTGCATTTTTGGTGGAGCTGTCATTTGAACATGTTAGCTTGTGTCAGTGATTGTTTTAAAGATAGACTTAAAAATTATCTGACCATGGACTAGTCCTTTAGTTCATATATAAAACTACTGAGGAAACTAGACTGTTACACCAAGCCAGCATTTCAGTCACCTATTCTTTGTCCATGCCCCAACCTGAATGAAAGAGTCTTGTGAATGAACTGAGTGTAGGGTCAACTAATCTCATTGACCCAGTTAATCTGATTGGCATTCCCACTTTGGCAGCAAGCTAAAGGAAATGCTAGCTTAGTCAGATCACTTGACCCAAAGTTAGACAAAGGCAAATCTTGGTACACTGACAGATGTTACCTTGCTTCTCATTTAATTCAGGTGAAATTTCCACATGTAGATTTTTTTTTTGTTCATCATAGGGGTATACTTTGAAAAAGATGCATAAGGACAAAATCTTAGCGAATCTGAAGACATTTTAAAATTTGTATAAAAAATGTGCATTGGAGAAATAAATTTTTAAAAACCCAGAAGATAAGATATTTTAAAACACAAGGCAGTATGGGACATTTATTTTGAACAAACAAAACCAGCTTTTTTATGGCAAAGTGTTACAATTATTGTAATAATTTGATATTTATAGAGGGAAAGTAAATGTACATTTTTTGTTGGTAGTTTGTGAATAAGGTTTGGTGCATTTCTGTGACAATATTTTAAACTTTTTTGCCATCTGTTTCAAGCCCCACATCAGCTGTTAAGATGCAGGAAGGGAATGCTTGCTCAGTCAAATCATTTGACCTCAATTTAGACAAAGGAAAATTGTGATGCACTGAACAACTGACAGCTGTTACTATGGTCCTTTTTTATTGGCTGTCCTTTATTTGAATTCCATTCAGATGCATTTTCCACGCACAAGCTGAAACTTCTTTTCTTCATCAAAGGGGTATAATATGCAGAAGAAATAAGAAAGACAACATCGTTCTGCAGTCATTTAAATTTTTTTTATTAACTAGTTCAGTGCAAAATCAAATAAACTACAACCCCAAAACAAAAGAAAAAGAATAAGAGATTTTGAAAACCAGGCCAATATTGGAACATTTAATTTGAACAAAGAAAACCTATTTTCTTTATTGTAACGTTTTAAAATTATTTTAATATTTTGAGTGATTTATAAAGGTTTTACTGTTCCATGAGTCTCTAAGATATATTTGGTGAATGTTTGTGACAATATTTGAAACTTTCTTCACCTTTTATTTCAAGTCCTACATAGCTAAGATGTACAAAGGGCATGCTTGCCCAGTCAGATCACATGACCCCAAATAAGGCAAAGCCTAATCTGAATACACTGCTACCGACAGCTGTTACCTTGCTCCTGTTTATTGTCAGTTCAATATTTAAATTCCATTCAGATGCAGTTTCCACATGTAGAATTTTTTTTTTTTTTTTACACCATAAGGCTATGATTTGCAGAGGGCATAAGAAGGAAGACATAATCTTAAGGTGAATCTGAGGTCATTTATTTATAATTAGTAGAAAAAACCCAACAAATTGCACTGGAACCAGAATGGGGACATTATTTGACGAAACAAATACTATTTTCTTTATGATTAAGCTAAAAATTTATCCAACTCCATGCACTTTGTTTTCATTTTTTTTGTTTGTAAAATGGGTTTCAGCATTTTCATGATAATAATTTCAACATTTATTTATCAATATTATTTTTCTCAGAATAACTGTGATAAGAGCAAACATTGTAAAGAGTCTTTTTAATGAGCGTAAATGGGCTGCCGGTTTGCCTTGCATATTTAATTCTTTTTGTTATTTGTTTTACATTTAAGGCCATTTTTATATGTGCAAACACAGTACTCCTTGTTTTAATGAATTATTTTAATGGATTTATGAATTATCCAAAACCCAAATAATCTGCCATGTATTATACATATTATGTAATGTTAGTCCTTGTACATGCAGAAAGAAATTAACTTAGATCACCAATCCCTCATATACCAGCATATCAGTGCATTCATCTCTCTCTCTCTCTCTCTCTCTCTCTCTCTCTCTCTCTCTCTCTCTCTCTCTCTCTCTCTCATATAGCACCTTCCCTAATGTATTTTCTTTTAGTTTATAGCCATTGTGGTTTCTCCTTGTCCCCAAGTAAATTGTGCTCTTTCTAAGGTTATGTGAGAGTTACCACACTACACCCTGGGGCAAAATATAACCAATTATCCTATGGTCACCCAGTAGCTGATCTTTATGTTGTTGTTCTAGCTGATTGCAGCAATTGCACAATGATTGATTAACATTTTGTTACTACACACCTTAGATAGGTACTGCTGTAATAAGATCCTACACTTTTTTAAAATTTCTGTTGTAGGTTACTTTGCCACCTGTCCATAATTAATTTTAGTGATTAAAAAATCATTTTATTCTATTATGGTAGGTGATATAGTTTTATGTTCTAAAAGTGCAATTTCAAGCACAGTCAATAACAGCTGGTCTGCTTGGGGAGTATTTTTTTAACTGTTTAATTTGTTGTTTGTTTGTTGTTTTTGTTTTTTTTGGGGGGGGGGGGCAAGGCTCATGAACTATGTATCTTGATGAAGAATTAAATTGCAAACATGTATGAACATATGGAGATTTTTATTTAAAAAATGTTAATTATAATTTTAGTATGCCCCATGTGAGTAGTGGGTGTAATATAGTGTTACCCATATCTGTCCACTTGCAATACAATAAATTGACAGTAATTTTTAATGGAGCTAATTGATTGAAATGGAATATGGTTCAAGTTTTGATACTGAGGTCTAGATCAAAGTTAGTTTCTATCATTTTTTAGGAAAGTTTATTAGTGTATTGGCCTTTGTTGACCTTTCTTTTTCATTCAGTTTCATTTGTGCTATAAAAAGAACAACTTTTGAAAGACTTATAGGATTAATAGCAAGTTGGCTCTAAATGGTTATATTAAGAAGAACCTAGTCATATGTAGTTTATACCTTTTATTGGAAATATTTAATGGTGACATGGCCTCAGTGTAATTGGAACTTGGCGTTTCAGTTTTTTTCTACTCCAAAACATTTGAAGTACTTAATAGATTGAAATAATTTGGTGTGAGGTATTTGAAGAAGGCCATAGTAAAACATGACCCACACCTGTATCCTGGTTTAATCTGGTTACATTTACATCATGTGGTGTGGTTTTAATTATAATTAATAATTGGAACATAACCATAAAGGAAGATGCACATGTACGATCCAAACTGTGTTCAAGTTACTCTTGTTTGTGGCAATATTTAAGGAGTTTTTGGCATCCTGTTTGATTTAGAAATTTGCCCTTCAATTTCTATACAAATACTTTTGAATGACTTCATGGATTGAATTGATGGTTCACTAAAGCATAGCAAGTTATGTAAAAATCAACATTGCTATTTTGAAAGCGTTAAATGATTAATTGATATATTGGTGCATTGATACAAGAAGAAAGAATATTACTGTAAACAATACTTACTCTGTATAAGTTACTTCATTTTTCTGCAGTTATACATAATTATTAGTTGTTGACATTTTAATCTGAGAATTCATCAAAGATGACTGTCACAGTCATATTCACTCAATTCTGTCAGATTAAAAAATATATATCAACAAACCCACTTTAAAGGCCATGCTACTGGCATGTTATGCAGTTTTAAAAAAACGTGAGTTATAGTCACCATGTTCATTTCTGGAAGGTGAGTAATTTCTAATTTCCTTTTTTAAATGACAGAAAAAAGTGTGTGGCCCTGGCAGTTTTGCATTTGCAATAAGTATAGTGTTATGGATCTGATTGTTAATCATCTCGTCTTTCACACTTGGACTTATTGCAGATTAGATTTTTCTTGCATGAGTTAATTTGTTTCTTAAGTTTCAAAGACAGTATTGTAATGCCTTCCAAATTTAAGTGAAGACATGAAAAAATTATATTTTTCAATCACTTGTGCCTTGCAAAATAAATGACATAGTAACCAAGATGAGCCTTGTGTTCGATTCAACGGAGCAGCCCGAAATTGACTAAAGGATTGAACAAAAAAACACTGACAACTAACAAGTAGTCTGTTTGGGAGTATTTTTTAAAAATCTTCTTAAGGATGAGTGTAGCATACAGATTGATGATAAATCATTGTCTGACCGTAATCTGCATACAAGAAATAAAAACAAGATATCAACACATAAATTGGCACCACCCTGCTACTGCTACTGGCTGCCTCTGACACCATCGAAAGATATAAAAAAAAGCATAAGTTAATATGTTTATCAGTAATGTATCATAATGTAAGCTTTGTGGTGTAATTTTTGCTGATACATGGCACAGGTGTATCATTCCACCCCTGCTATTTTGGTAAATGAATTCTCAGAATTCAGTTAGTAAGACCTGCATTTGGCAATCTGTTATTATTTTACTCAAAGGTGAGAGTCAGCAATCCATTACTTGGATAGTTGGTTGCTTGCTTTTTATGACTTTTTAACATTTTATTGGCTGTATTATGAGTGAAAATGGGCGCTACGTGTTGTACCTTTCCGAAGGACACAACCAGGGCAGCTGACTGGTCGGTCTGGGTTGGTACTGAACACCAGACCATTTGATTACGTATCTGATGCTCTGTTAACTGTGCTCTACAGCTCTCCAATAATTGGATATCATTCTTTATTTTAGGAACATCTTGGTTGTGTAACTAGAATTTGTAATTTTTTAATGAAAATGTTATGGAATTATAACCTATCTTTTGTAAGTTGCCTGTTATTTGAATGGAGACATTTTTTTTGTGAGGGGTTGAGGGGGGAGTTGTTTGTTTCTTATATAGAATGATTCCTTTATGCTGACTTCAATTGCAGATAGATTTTCTGTATGTAATAAATGGTATACTTATTTGTTGTAGGATGTTTTGTTGATTCACCAACGCCAGTTGACTCGCCCACATTAGAATTGAGGTAAGTTTAGAATGAAACTAACATATAGAGATTGAAAACTTGTTATCTCCCTTTCCCTGTTATGTAAATGAGGTACCACATCGTAAGATCATGGGGATAGATATTCATGGTAGATATTTTGCAAACCATACTGCTCCTATAATAATTCATCATTAGAACAAGATATAAAAGGATCTTTTTATTGGTAAAAGATATGAATGTGCAATGCATGAATGTAATTTATTTGGACATTAAGGGGTGAATATTTGAGAAACAGATTTATCACATAGATGTAGAAAGTTTGACCCGGGTAGCTGAGTGGTGAACATAGCCCATTTTGCACCAAGAAATGGCATTAAAAGCAAAATAGCAAGAACAGCAGGTCCAAACAGTCCACATTGACTCAAAATATATAATTTGGTGTGCATCTTCTTGCACTACTTCTTGAATATCAAACCCATAATTATGTTTATTACGATGCATGAAAAATATTTGAAACTACATGGTCACTACTTGTCCAGTAGCTAGTTCTTTAAAATATTCATCAGATAGATTGAAAACCATTGAAATTTTCTTATGAAATAAACAAAAAGAAGTATACATTTGTGAGTAAGTTTTTTGTGGTCCAAATTGTATCCTGTTTCAGAAAACCAGTGTGTATGCCAAAATTCATCTTCACTAGCCAAGGTTTCGATATGTTAACCCTATCTACTCCATCGCAGATTGATCAGCTAATTTAGTGCTTTGTCCTAGTGACATCTGATGGATTTCATTAGTTGCATTTCTTGTCAGCAGCATGAAACAGCAGTGTATTGTACGTAAAAGAGCAGAGGAAATTGACTTCAAAAGGATACTTTGTAAATTTAAAGTCTAAAGTACAACTACCGTACAAGAGAGAATGCATTACTTGGACTGGCAGTGGAAAATTGTTGATTTATGACTCCATTCCAGTTGTGTGCTCTCCTTGTATCATTCATGTTCAGATTTGAAAACTTGAGTTTCGTTGGATTTGATGACTTGCTGAATCCAGTGGAATTCACAGACCTGAAGCACATAACTATCTGATGCACCAAGATGTAGACAAAAGGTAACAAATCCAAACCTAGGCTTGCAAAGATGACCAAATTAGGCAGGTCCTGATCTGTAAAGATTTTGAAAGTTCTTATTCCTTTTCTTGTCTTTATCTTTTTCCTTCTTGAAAATGAGACAAAATATGCAGGTAAAAAGTGTGATCATGTTGCAGTAAACATACTGATATAGAAAGGATGCAACAGAGGTCAAAGGGTGGTGGTGAGGCAAAATATTTTGAGAAGCCATCTATCCAGCACTCAGGATGCAATACTGTATTGTGGTCATCATCATCATCATTTATGCATGTTGACTAGTCTTGGTACTTACAGTCCTCGCCCTCCTTGATTTGTCTGCAGCAATTGACACAATAATCCAATGATAAATTTACTACACCATCTCCAGCATGTATTTGGCATTCACAATACAGCTGTACTGTGGTTCAAGTTGTACTTAGTCAACAGGACACAAATTGTATCTGCAAAGGGAATACAGTCCCGCCCAGTTGACTTATGTTGTGGTGTTCCACAGTGGCTGTTCATGGACCTGTTCTCTTTATTATTTATACTCAGCCGCTCTCAAGTGTCATTGATCATAACCCAGTGTCTCGCCAATTGTACGCTGATGTCACCCAAATATACAAGTCTAGCCACCTAACTGAAGTTGATTATATCATCCAAGGATTAGAGAAGTGCATTTCTGAAGTGAAATCATGGATGATGTAACAAACTGCAGCTGAATGATGATAAAACTGAGGCCATTCTAATCACAACACAAAGACGTTCTCATTCACATTCTTTCCCTCAGATAATAAATATCAGCAACACCAACATTAAATTCACACAGTCAGTACGAAATCTAGGTGCTACTATAGACAGTACTCTCACATTGCACCAACATGTGATGAACACATACAAGGCTGCGTATATTGAGCTGAGACGCATCAGCTCCATTTGCAACTATCGACAGTTGATGCCAATAAAACACTTGTATGTTCATTAGTACTTTTAAGACTGGACTGTTGTAACTCAATTCTGTCTGGTTCGTCTCAATATGTACTCCAGATACGTCAAAAAGTTCAAAACACAGCTGTTCGGATCATCCATAGAATACCACGATCAGAGCACACCTGCCCGCTGCTCTGTACTCCACACTGGCTATCCATTCGATTCAGAATCAAACACAAAATGTATTCTCTGTTCTTCGTTTCAATGACGGACTCCCGTCCAACATGTGTACTCATCAGCAAAATACTTACGCTCCTCTTCTGATGGAATACACTCCAGCCCAGTTGATATATGTTGTGGTCTTACACAGGGCTATGTTCTTTCACATGTTCTCTTCATTCTATACACTCAGTCGCTCTCAAGTGTCATAGGTATCATCCAGTGTCTCACCAATTGTACGCTAATGACACCCAAATATATAAGTTTAGCCACCTAACTGAAGTTGATGCTACCATCCAAGGAGTAGAGAGGTGCAATTTTGATATGAAATCATGTATGACATGTAACAAGCTGCAGATGAACGATGGTAAAACTGAGTCTATTCTGATCACAGCACAAAGACTTTCTCATTCACATCCTTTACCTCAAACAATAAATATCAGCAACGCCAACATTAAATTCACAGTCAATATGAAACCTAGGTGTTACTCTTGACAGTACTCTCACATTGCACGAATGTCATGAACAAAAGCAAGGCTGCATATGATGCATCAGCTCCTTTCGCAAATATCTTTCAGCTGATGCCACTAAAATACTTGTGTGTTCATTAGTGTTATTCTGATTATCGATTATAATCGATCATCAGTTGGTTGAGCAAACCGATAAGATAATCAATTGTGAACTCAATAATTGATTGTATGTAAAGGGAGACTACTTTTTAGGTGTATGCAAAGCACAAATGTTAGTAAAACTCGCAGCCATTCCTGTTTAAAAAATTGGAATTTGCTGAGACTGCTCGCATCAGGTATCTGCTTACTATTTGGTCTAGCAAATTTAAATGACCTTTCATTTGAGCTATAGTTGTATGAAATTGATAGAAAGATTAATTTTCTCAGAAATTGCTGATTTAACATTTGCTATGTCTATATTCCAATGGTATATGCGATGAAGCTACATTGTTGATGAAATTTGACTTGGAACTTGCCATTTGCCTTGCTAGTCACATGACTACCCAAAACTCACAACCTACATTTGCCTGACATCAGAGGTCCAATAGTCACATGATATCAATGATAACCCATTTCCAATATTGCAGGAAAACAATTAAAACATATAAATGGAAGTCATTTTGTGTTAAAAGAAAAATCGAAAGCACACAAACTTCTCAACATACTTAATTAACTACCAGAAACCATTCACTGTTGGAACAACTCGAAGAAAGCCAGATTCACCAAGCAGAGAACACATAATTGCAGTACTCATGAGATAACAAAAACATTACTGAAATGTGCTCAATACTTTCTCCAGGCTGCTTTTCTTGAAATATGTTGAGAATAAAGTGTGCATTAAAAGTTTTCAATTTTTAAATTAAAAAAACATGACTTTCATTTAATATTTCAATGTTGTGTCCAGATATCAATAATGTGGTGTTATGGCTCAGATTTAACTCTGATAATGTTACAGATAACTTCATCCAGTAACCTAGTTAAGCACAGACAGGCTTCAGGCCTCATGGTACAAATTATATTTAAGATTTGGAACCAGTCTAGGTTTTGGCTGGCCAGGATTTGTGGATGATGAAAATATTATGTTAGTAAAAAGAATTCTTTGAGAGCTTATTCTGCTTGTAACTGAGACAAAGAAAACCCATTGTTTTATGGATAGAATTTCAGTCCCTTTACCAACTTGAGTTTGAAAGACTCGTTAGTGAAATCATCTCTGAATAGTGTACTCTTTTATTGGAAGCATATCCACAAAATGCAGTGTTTCATATGCTTTTCTGTACACAGAAGTTGTCATCAAGAATGTGTCTATATTGATAACTCTTAAGTTTGATCATGTGCACTCTGAAATTGAAAGTTATTGAAATTTTAATATCATGGTGTTTGCATAGATTTATTGTGGGAACTGAATTAATACCATGAGTCCTTCAAGCCTGAGGATAATTTTCACCCCTGTGGTGTCTTTGATCTTGCATGCTCCAGGGACCACTGTAGTCTACATTCTCATAACTGAAGTGAAAGTCTAACATATGGCAACTCTGGAGTTTGGAATCCATGTGGTATAAACTGGGTTTTGAATCTGTGTTATTGTTGTTGTTGTTGTTGTTGTTGTAGGGTTTAACACAATTTTTCAGCACAAATTAGGCTATACATGGCGGCCATTACTAATGGTGGAGGAAGAAACCAGGAAAACGCTCTGAAAGAACCACCGACCCATGAGAAGCTATTGGAAAGCTTTATCACATACCCAAATTGGCCGAAAAAAAATGAACAGAAATTAAAGTAATACTACACTTTATGAGTTCAGTTGTCAGCTTTTTAAATGGAAGCACTATTTTTCATATTTTATATCATTCTTTATCCTTCTGTTTAAAAAATACCTATATTTGTGGTGAGTGTTCAACTCAGTAGCAAGGTCATTTGGTGTGCTGTTTTTTTATTTTGTAAGGAGACCAGTTCATATTTCAGTGAACAATGCTTAACTGATTACATCATATTACCCCTATCTTGAAGAAATTTTGTAGCTGTTTAGTATTAGAAGGCCAAATCTAGTTTAATTGTACAAAAATATCATATCAGATATCATTTTAGTAGCAAAATATTTCAGTACAATGTACAAGTGCACTAGCTTTGTGTTATAAATAAACAAATGATAAAATAGATTGTCAATTTTCTGCTTAAAATCTTTACATTGCTTTGAATTTATGTTTGAAAATTAACATCATGTTAGGTCCACACCTGGCAAATAAATGATGATGCACTCCTGGTGCAGAGAGTATGGAGAGCATCAGTTTGTCCAAGTTGTTGAAGCAGTTTAAATTCTCAGATGAGGTCACGCTGTCTATGAAATTGGCATTTTGATTCACACCACTGGTGCATTTGAGATATTTGCTCAGCAACTAAAAATAGAGCAAAATAATGCAATGTTGATGCCAAAAAGGAACATGTTGAACATCGCCTTATTCTGTTTTTTAACATTAAAGGAATGTAATGTACATCAGAGAAGACTGGGCAGCACCTATGAAGGACCTTCATAGAAGTCTTTGTCTGTATTATGATATAATATGACATGGGTATACTATATATAACCTGGTTGTGTGATTGGGAGGAACTGCAGGGTTTCAAGAGTAGGTAATGAATGGTGTTTGGATTATCTGAGGGAGTAGTTAGTAGCTATACTCCAGTGAAGTGTGGCCTTCTCTGACAGTGACCATTGTCCACTATAAAAGTGCAGACTACTGGAGCACCTTATTGTCTGACCAGATAATAAACTTCATTACCCCTTCAGGACAAAAAGGTCACCTCATTGACCAGTGGTCAGTTCTGGCCAGTTGCATTGCCACATTTAGCTCTTGAGTGTTAAATACCATGAGATGTGAACAGAGATTGGCCAGAATTACTTTAGCCACCTCTTGACCTCTCTTTATTTATAAAGTAATTTCATATTTGCTGCCCACTTCTCTTTTATTACTACAGTACCATAAAGTGTACCATTTTGCTTTTGTTTGCTTAAGATGTTTCACTATGGTGGAATCCACATAATAATGAAGTACATGTACTTGTATTCTGCTTTTATAAATTAATCATATAAGAAAGTAATGACCCAGCAATGACAGCCAATATTGCTATGGCTGCCATCAGATGCATAAATGACCATCAATATAATGTAAGTCTTAAGTTTCGTGTTTTGAATTTAAGTTGGGATATGCAACCTTTGGGGCTAGGGTGACCAAAAAGAGCTACTTTGAATAATTGATTTTTAGACTTACAAATCAATCCAGCATACTTCTGACTTTGTTATCAAAACCAATTTTTCATTCTACCCACATGTGTGTGTGTGTGTGTGTGTGTGTGTGTGTGTGTGTGTTGGGGGGGGGTTTACTGCCGTCACAAGCAAATATCGACCATAATGACCTACGTTTTGTGAACCAATTATAATGTTAAGATTTGACTCAGTTTCTGTGACAATTATCTTATCTAATCATCAAACTTACTGATGTATATAGTATATGTAAAATTAAGTCACATGACCTACACACAGTAATTGCTGTAAGGCCAAAACAGCTTATGGTACATGCATTGCCTTGGGTAAATTGTGCATCTGTCCATCTGTTGCCAAGCTGGAGAGCAAATTTCTGATCTGATCTTGATTAAACTTGAAATATACCTTGATATCATTAAAATCTCAACTGGGTTTGAAAATGGACAAGAGGAGATATTGCATATGATTGACTGAGCTTGTTACCTCACTGGAAGCCATATTAAGGAACAGATTTTGATCAAATTTGAAATATCTTGAGTGGGTTGATTGATGAGCAAGATCAATAAATTATGTTTTCTAGCATCTGACTTGCTGACAGTTCAGCAACTGTAAAGGCAAAAATGGCAGTTTGTATAGTTAATTAAGCAAGCAAAGTAAAAGGTGATGAGGCCTGTTGAGAATCATAGGTTTTTGGCACGAAGAGAGTTCTTTTCCTTGGGAAACATTTATAAACTTGCAAAAATTAATTGTAGAAAAAATAAATTGGCAACATTCAGTTTAATCTGTATTAATTTAATAATAACACAAAAGTACTTATGCATATAAAATATTGTTAAATATTATTTTGGGAATGACTTTACCATTTTGTTGTGTTATGCTTTAACAAAAAAAACAGGTAATGTTCATGCTTTATGGTGCATACAAACCTGGTTTACTTCTCCAGCTCTTAATGCCCGCCACAGCCAGACACATTAAAAAACAATTTATACACAAACAAACCAGATCATTTGTGTCTGATGCACAAAACCGCTCCGGTGACCTTGTTTAGAGCGATTGTTGCGGAAATAATTACATAAATGGTACTAACAGCTGCCTCACTTGGCACTCAGCATTAATTGGTTAGTGTTCAGACTGGTCTAATTGGTGTCAGAATAATGTGACTGGGTGGGACATGATGCTACATGCCAGCGACATAATGCCCCAGTGCTGGACATCACTAAAAAATGCCTCACTGCAGACATCATAGCCATATGACTATAACATTGTTAAAGCTACGTTAAAAGTCCTAATCACATCAGTAATTGAACTCCTAGCCAGACAAAATTTAACCAAAAAAGAAACAAAACCTAAAAGCCATGAAACAGCTTGAAATGGTCTTGCTACGTTAAAATTAGGGCATAACCGATTAGCATTTTTCTACCGATTTCCGATTCTGGATTTTGGGCATGAAATTTTTCCAATTCCGGATATGATTTGATTAATCGGAAATGCTAAATCCGTATTTTTTTTCTAAAAAATTACATCTTTCGTTTCCGGGTTTCTGGTATCTGGTTTTGCCATGTCCAGCATGTTACTTAGTACTAATAACATAGGTCACCAGTACATGCCACCTAAGTTCTTTTTCTGCATTAATTGCTGTCAATAGTTTACTAAGGTTTTGTTTAAATATATTATTTGCATATAGTTTCTTAACTTCTTGATGGGTTTTGTTTATGCTTGTCATGAATCATTTTGAAACTAAGACTATTCATTCATTGACATGGTTGTTTGACCTTTTGACCTTGGGGTCATGATCATAGTCTGAAAAATTTGTAGTAGGTTTTTGCTTAAAGTTCTATTGCATAAATTCCTTATGTTATTATGTATTTGGTTCATACTTATAAGCCAATGTGTAGTTATGTCCCTTCTGTGACATAATGGCAGGCCCATTTTATTTTGAAGTCAAGGGCACAGTCAGAAATATTGGATTAATACTTTGGTTATGATTTTTTTGATTGGTTATATTTCCTTAACAACTTTATGAATTTTTTTCATACTTGAGATGAATCATATTGAAGCTAAGACAGTTTATCCTGTGACACACAAGCTTACCCCTTTGTCAAGGTCATAGTCGTAGAAGATTTGTTAAGTGATCCGTCAATTAGATCAATTTACAGCAGTTTTCTGGTGGTACATATACCATTGTACTTTTTTTTTATTGTACTGATATGTCTCTATTTTGGGTTTAGAGATGAAGAGAAAAAGTAATGTTTGTTAGTTATATGTGACTGCATGAAGTAACCAGTCATCCTATGATTTTCAGGAGAGCACTTGTTTACTGTCAGGGTATTATGAAGTTTCTGAAGTTCACTACATATGGACTTTTTTTTTTATTGAGTAACCATTTTATGTTTACTATGTTTACTTGCTGTCCATGATAAATGTTTTGCCTAGGTGTTGACATCCTGCTCAAAAGTTTCACAGTTTATGATAGCAATAATAACTGTAAGCATCTTTGTCAGCCCATCCTATCTTTATCAACAAGCTGTCAAATGTCAGTATAATGCCTTTCACAGGGTGTCTGCATTATGTTATGCTTCATCATCCCACTTTAGTTTTTAGATTACAACTTACACAACTATTAACATACATGCAGCAATTTTATATACTATTAGGTAACATCCTGGGATATGGTGATATTCTTTTGAGCTGGGATATTTTATTTTATCTCCAGATAAATAAAAATTGCCCAATAATGTCATTTGTGATGTTATGTAGAGTAAGGGAGTTAATCGGTATAACATTTTTGCTTTTATCTGTATTTCTCTGACATTCCTGTATGTAATGTCATCAATATGCTGTCATTTTGCATTCAATCCATGCAAGATATTTTTTCAGATATTTAGAGATGTAATATTTTTATTAAGAAAGTTTGGGGACCCCAGCACTATTAATTTTGCTAGTCCCAAATATAACTGATATACCATTGTACGTATTGCTGTATATTTATCAATACCGCTGTATATTGGAGGATAAAAATGCTATGGTATGCAGCTCGGGGTTCCAGTATATTTGGTGGAACAAGACCCAGAGAAGAACCACTGTCTCACAGGATGCTACTGACAAGCTTTGTCACTACACAGTTCACATGTGTTTAAATTTGAGATAATGTGAACTTTTGACTGAGTATATTATACTTTAACCTAGATTTTCACTAACATTTTTGTTTTTATCTGTATTTCTCTGACATTTCTCTATGTACTGTCTTCAAACATGATTTTTTAAAATTCTTTATTAGTACTACTGGTAACAGGCAAAAGTTGGCCACAATGACCTTCATTTGTAATGTTTTATAGAGTAATGGTGGATCTGTATAACACTAAACCAGTATAAATTGATATTAGATGCAGATATTGTTAATGATAATCATTGTTAACTGCATTGTTCAGTCAGAGATTATAAACTTCCAATAGTCACTGGTCAGCCTGGTGCAGCATGATGCCCCAGTGTTAGACATAACTATACACTGCCACATTGCAGACATCATAATGTGATGACTGAAAAATTGTTAAAGCTCATTAAAAATCCAAATCACACACAGTATTCAGTAAATGGAATAAATCAATTAAAAGTCTGTTTTCTATGTGAATCGGTCATTCAAGTTTCAGAATATAAACAAATCAAGTGTATAAAGCCACATGTCTTAGTTTCATACATGCCTGTCTATCTGGTGCGCGGAAAAAAGTCACAGGAAAAAGGTCACGGAAAAAAGTCACAATTTCGGCTAGGAAAAAAAGTCACAGGAAAAAAGTCACACTCTGCGGAAAAAAAGTCACAGTTTTGGGTAGGAAAAAGTTACAGTTTTGGGTAGGACTGAATTATATTTCAGAGTAAATATATAAATTTTCATTTTTAAATTCACATAATAACGCATGATAATAGATTTTTGGTCATCGCACGAGGGTTATAGAAAAAAATCACAATGACTTTTTTTCCTGGATTCATACCGGTGCGCGGAAAAAAAGTCAAATTTTCATTTTTAAATTCACATAATAATGCATGATAATAGATTTTTGGTCATCGCACGAGGGTTATAGAAAAAAATCACAATGACTTTTTTTTCCTGGATTCATACCGGTGCGCGGAAAAAAAGTCAGGTTATATTCCAGGTTAAAAACGGGAATATAACACAAATTTTGGTACAGTACATACTATATTACTATAGAGAAAACTTTACATAAAAATCAAATAGATACATATCCAAGAAAATGTCAACCTAATGTGAACAAATAATGAAATAAACATTGTATTTGCTTCATTGAATACAATATGGAATAGATGAATATAGGTCTGAAGCCAAGTAAGACACTAATTTGTTACATTGGCAGAACAAAAGATTTTTATGATGTAATGTCCCTTTGTAGCCTGGGATTGTTAAACAATTCAATATACTGGTTTCAGCCAAACGTTTAATGTTATTATAAGCTAGATAATTGTTCTATTGGATTTAGTTTTCATTACAAGTTGAAATTTTTTGGAGTGTATATATTTGAATTTTATTTAAAATTATCTCCATCGTAATATATTATTTATGGTTTCTAAATTTGTGTGATATTCTCACTTATTTTTATCCTGTGACTTTTTTTCCTAGGGCTCTTTTTCATTGTGACTTTTTTTCCTGTGACTTTTTTTCTGTGACTTTCTTTCCTGTGACTTTTTTTCCTGTGACTTTTTTTCCTGGATTCGTATATCTTATGGGGCAATTAGCATTTCTATATCCTTAGTAAATGAAACCTGGCAGTGTAATGTGACTAAACTAGTCTAAATGTGTATCAATACATATGCATCAATTAATTTGCATGTAAGGGTCATGAGGTAGGATGTCGAGTGTTAAAAGGCAGGATATGTAAATGAAATAATCTATTGTAACATTTTATTTTGACAATTTAATGGTGAATCGTTTTTTTAAATTGTTTTTGTATGTATGACATCATAACAGAATGGCATATCTTAATTGTCATAAGTTTGATTTGGCAGTGGTGTCAGAAAGTTTACATGAGTACCATCATTAGTGTGGAAGTGTTTTGTATGGATTTGCAACACAATGGCAAACTGTCAGTGTTTTGCTAGTTGAATAGATTACCACCAATATACTGATCATGCAGGCCATGGTGAACTTCTTGACTGGCTCTGGTGGCTTTGCTAATTATTTTGAATATGTCCTGGTAGAGCAATTGAAACACAGCATTCTGCAGAATTTTGTACTTGATTTTTCAACAATACTCTAGAGAAGACAAAAAAACCTGTTGAATACTACTTCATATAATAGGTTGTTTCAAGACTGGATGACTGGATATCAAATAAGTATTAAGTTAGTTTTGTAATTTCCTCCCTGACTGTGGAGGTGTGAACACACTTCTTAAAAGTTTATCAGTTTTGTTCACATTTTGATAACCTTATACAGTTTACAAAATGTACATGATCACATGTAACTGTCAGGTTCAAAATCCAGTCTTTAACAACAAATTAATTTAAAAACCTATAGTTAAGACTTTGTATTAAATCTGACTAATATTGTAACTTGTATTCAGTGCACACATCACTTTGTGTATACTGTATATCAGTTTTTTTTCCCCTGTTATCAGAAAGTGTTTTGGTGGTGCATGCCAGGTCTTTTTGGTAACTGACATAATTGATTTGATTTATAGCAATAAGATCAATTTGTAACCTGTCCTATTTTCCTTTGCCATTAAAAATTGCCATAAATAAGTTAGAAAATCACCATTTTAAAATTGATATTCCACTGCATTGCTGTAATGGATCCTCAGTAGTCATCACACACACACACACACACACACACAATATTTATTTTTATTTTTGTCCAAATTTATGTTTCATGCAAGGTTACTGTAGTCTGCTCACTTTATTTAATCCATCATATAAATTAAGTTATTGATGATTTAAAATAATCATTGTTCTTAATTGTCTTGTGGACCTTAACAACAATGACCTTAATCTTACATCCAGTTGGCTGCCAGAGTGCCCAGATTGAAACTCTTGCTATCACTCAAGAATATAAGACAATTTTGTAATTAAATTAGAACAAATGGTCTTATCTTGGATTCATGTAAAATCTGTTTGAACAGGTGAGAATCAATCTGTGATGATTCCTGTTTGATGAAGTTCATGCATGAACATTATAAATCAAATAAAGCAAATTTTGAATTCTGAATCAAATTGAAGGCTTGTAAACTGGCAAATATTTTACATACATGTTTCTTATAATCCCTTGGGGAGTGTGTGTTTGTGATTTAGCCAGTCTGATTTCTGGCCATGTGACCAATGGCAAGACACCATTTCAAATTATCAGCTGTTGTACAGCCATACAGTATTTTTCTTCACAGATGATTCACAAGTTCATTGATGGTTTTCAGATAAGGAAGTATGAAGTTTAGCATCTTTTGTAAACAAATTGATAACAAAGCTCAATATTTTTTTTATTAGCTTGTTTGCATAAAAGCAATTTTGCAAAAGCTATTTAATGTCTCTTTTTCTTCAATTGGTCTATTTTCTTTAATCATTGAATAAGTGCAAATTATTGAGTATTTATATCTGACAATGTCAGATATTTCCCAGCACACTAATGTTTTTGTTTGTTTGATTAGGATTTTTAACGTAGCTTTAAAAAAAAATCAATCATATCGCTACGATATCTGCAGTGTGGCAGTTTAGCACTGGGGCATCATGCCGCAGACATGTAGAATGATGTCTCACCCAGTCACATTATCCTGACACCAGGACGACCAATCCTAACTCTAACCCCTTTAATGCTGAGCGCTAAATTAGGCGATGTTAGTACCATTTTTGTAAATCTTTTTTTAAGACTTAGTCTGGGATTGAACCCACAACCTCCCGCTTCCACGACAGACACTCTAACCAATAGGCCACCAGAGCGGTTAGCATACTAATATGAGTAGTGAATTTTAATAAACAAAATCTTTGTATCAAATTAACTTGTAAATAAAAAGGTCATCTGCCATATATATTCACTTGTAACTGCAAATTGTACAGACCCAAATCTTCTGTCACATAATGCACCAGTAGATCCGGGTCTCCACTGTTTGTTAGAAGTAATCGGTAGAACAGTTAACATTGACACTAATATACCAGCAATGCCATCTTGAAAATCTTGTTGATACTCATCTTAAATAGATGGTCACACGAAAAGACTTCTTGTATTTAGTTGCTTTTTTTTTATATAATGCCAATTTTCCATCCATTATAACTGCCATAATGACCAAATTTGACCATCTTGAAAACTTTTATCTCTACTTCTCTCTAAAGAAACGTCCTGTCATATTGACCCATGGCTTTTCACTAAAGATGTCAAATGATACTAGGTATAGGTATGTCCAACATGAAAATAGTGCCAATCTTAACATCCAGTTTGGCTGCCACTGTGGCTAGATTGAAACTGTTAACATTCAAGCATGTAAGACACTATTGCAACACTATGCAGTTAAGATGAGAAAATGGTTACTGGTATTGTCTGGGATTCCTAGAAAATCTTTTTGAGCGATTGAGTATTGTGGGACTTTTCTTTGTTACATGATAGCCATGCATAAAATATTTAAATTATCTAAAGTAAAATTTTAATTCGGGATGATATTGAAGGTTTGTAAACTGGTAAATATTTTCAGACCTCTTGTTACTTGGAGAGTGTGTTTGTGTATGTATGAGTGTGTGTGTTATTAGTTTACTTATTAGTCAGCCTGACCTCTGGCCATTTGGCCCATGGCAGGATACCATTTCAAATTACCAACTGTTGAACAGCTGTACAGCATTTTTCTTCACAGATGGCTAAGTTCATTGATATTTTTTGGAGAAGGAAGTAATAAAGTTTGGCATCTTTTGCAAACAAATTGATAACAAAGGTGGATGTTTTTCTTATTTAATTGTTTGCATAAAGGTAATTTGTCAAACTTTGTTTAATGGCCCTTTGACCTCCAAAAGTTGATATTATATACATCCACATGTATCTGACATTGTCAGCCCCCCTCCGGCTTAGTTGTACCAAAAAAGTTTGATCAAGGTCCCTTAAAGTTAGTCTGCAAACTATACAGACCCTGATCAGATTTGTATTAGCCGATCTGGGTCTCTGCAGTTTGTTGGGAGTAATCATCAGAACAAATAATATCCCTGACACCTGATTTGCTACCATGGATGCCACCTTGAAAATCTAAATACTCATCTTGAATGATGGTCACACCAGAAGTTATTTAGTTTCTCCTAAATGTAAAGAGTGCCAATTGTATTTCTGCTACAGTTAGGGTGAAATGATAACCTGTTTCACTTATAAATATAATTCACGATACACAGCCTATGATAACAATACATTACTGATACACATATCAACTTCAACCGCTCCTGTGGCCTAATGGTTAGAGCATTTGCCTAAGATGCGGGAGGTTGTGGGTTAGATCCCCATCTAAGACATACCAAAGACTTACAAGAATGGTACTAACAGCTGCCTCACTCAGCATTAAGACATTAGTATTAGGACTAGTCGGTCTGGTGTCAGGATAATGTGACTAGAGGGACATCATCCTATATGTCTGCGGCATGATGCCCCAGTGCTAGATTATCAATATAAGCTGTCACACTGCACACATTGTATTGATATGACTGAAATTATTTAAAATTGTCCAAATCACAGATATCAACTTTATGGTCTTTTCAACTTTCAAAAGTCCTGTCAGTTTTGAAGTTCTGCCATTTTATGTGTTGACATGTTGGTGGTTTTTTCTAGTTAAAGACACCATTAGACTTGTCATCAGTTCATAATGCCATTCTCATCCTTGATGAGGAGTACTTCCAAGCAGACTGTTAGTTGTCTAGGCTTTTATTCCAGTAGCTCAATTTTATCAGATGCAGGACTCATCTTGGTTTTCATGTCCTTTTTTGTACTGCACAAGGGATTTAAAAACTTTTGTCTTCACATAAATTTGGAAGGCATTAAGTTCTTATGTTCAAAACAAAACAAACAGGTCAATTTCTGTGTGCAAGAAAAATCTTTCCTAGAACAACAATAAGTGAGGTAGCGGAGATGTTTAACAATCAGATCCATACTATTATATTATAGCGGAGATGTTTAACAATCAGATCCATACTATTATACCTAACGGTACTGGATAGGCAAAAACAACTGCCAGGGCAGCGGCAGTCATTTCTGTTGGTAAAAAAGAAAATTGTTGACAACACAAACTCATCTTCCAGAAGCAAAGTGACTATAACTCGTGTGGTTTGCAATCAACTACCTCACCGATTCTGTACAAAATTGTTTATTTATCCAGTCAGTATACAGTTTGTCACTTAGTACACGTGTTACATTGTAAAAGAAGATATTCCAGACTTGTTCTACCCACTTCAGCAAGAAGCTTGTCAGCTGCTTTGTATCTATTGGATCAAGTTTGTATGCAATGATTGGTGTCACAGTGAATAAGCTACAGTTCTGATGGGCGGTTATTGTTTTTCACTCAACATAAATAAGCTCCAATCCAAATTGATTGTTACATATTTTACTGAAATTGATGTTATTTGTTCATCTTGAAAATCTTTTTATCTCATCTGGAAAGGAAGGTCTTCATATTGACAATGGGGTTTTGCCAAAAGATATGTCATGGTATCATGTTGGTCCTACATGAAAATGGTACCAGTCTGAAATACAGTCCTACATGAAAATGGTACCAGTATGAAATACACAGTCCTACATGAAAATGGTACCAGTATGAAATACAGTCCTACATGAAAATGGTACCAGTATGAAATACACAGACCTACATGAAAATGGTACCAGTATGAAATACACAGTCCTACATGAAAATGGTACCAGTATGAAATACACAGTCCTACATGAAAATGGTACCAGTCTGAAATACACAGTCCTACATGAAAATGGTACCAGTATGAAATACACAGTCCTACATAAAAATGGTACCAGTATGAAATACACAGTCCTACATGAAAATGGTACCAGTCTGAAATACACAGTCCTACATGAAAATGGTACCAGTATGAAATACAGAGTGGCCAGATTGAAAACTGTATCACTCAAGAATACCAGACACCATTTCAACACTCTCAGTTATAAAGAAGAAATGGTCTTGGATTTTTTTTAGGAGTAGATTATGAATGTGTGGGTGGGTGGGGTCTTGTGTTTGTTACTTGATGGTGATGCATGAAAACTTAAATCGCCTATAAAAAAAAAAACAACTTGTAATCCTAAAACTGCATTGCAGTTTTATAAATTGGTAAATAAAATTTAGACCTCTTTTAATCATGACTTGGAGATTTTGTGTTTGTGGTTTCATTATTAGGCACTGATCTCTGGCCAAATGCAGGACATTTCAAAATAGCACCTGTTGAAAAAGTCAGCATTTTTCTTCACAGATGACTGAGTTAATTGATTTTTGAGGGATAAGGAAGTAGTAAGTTTGACATCTTTAACAAAAAGAAATAGATAACAAAGGTCAATATTTTCCTTATTTCCTTGTGTGCATAAAGGCATTTTCCCCTCAAATTGGCTTTTTCGGCTTGATCATATTGCATAAATGGCCAAAAGGTTCATAATATAATGGACATCATTTATCATGTATTTGCCAGCTTACTAATACAAGGACTAGAGTTTGTTCACATATTGCATGTTTTTCCATCTGTAAATTTTCAGGACATATCATTAAATGTATCTAATGAAGTATTTAAATCATATTAACTAATTATAGTACATTTAATGATGCTGGTCTGAAAATGTACAAAGTTAAAAACATTTTTTTTGTTGATCTGATCAAGCTAACTTGGCAATTGTTTAATTGAGAATATAAAGTAACAAGGTTATCTAACATATATACTCACTTATAAAACCAACCGCATACTATATTCACCCAGATTTGATGTCCCATTATGTACAAACAGATCATGGTCTGTGCAGTTTGTTAATCACTAGAACAAACAACATAGACCCTGATTTTCTACTACATTATGCAGCAGCAGATTGGAATTTTGATTTTGGGATTATTTTTTTCCTGACATATCTTTGAAGTTCAGGACATTTTTGGACATAAATTTTGTTAGTATCGCTGTACAAAATACATGAGGCAGACATGAAATTTGAGTCATATGTTTTGTATATATACCGTATTTACCGTATGTTTTCGGACTGAAACAAATAATTACTTTTTTTGTTGTCCGAATACATATTAAATTCTTTGATTAGGTGTCCGAAAACATACAAGTGAAGATAGAATTATGCCGCCCCCCCCTTCCCGTCTGTAACGAAGTTACCGTTAGCTCACATGACAACGTGCTGCCATGAAGTAAAACAAGTATTTTGTCTAACACCACGGAAAGGATAATTAATGAAAAATGGGCATCACTTGCCTATTTTGTCTATTTGATAAATGTCCATCCACCAGAAAACAAAGCCATACATGTATTAGAGCCACGATTGTGTGCATATTTTCCAAAAGAACAGCCATATTAACATAGTAATCTTGCAATCCAGTTTAACCTTCTGCTAATGATCATTAAAATCTACATTACAAACGTACGCAAGCTTTATTTCTGTGTAATTAAGATATTAATACAAACTAAATAAAAAGATTTTGGAGTTATAATTCTTAAGATATTTTGGGCAGAAATATTTTAGTATCGAGAGTCGAAACACCAGTACATGTGTGATGGCTATTCGTAGAGCACCAAGGGTGTGAGGCTCCAAATGGGGTGAGTGTTGTATGTATGCCTACGAAGGGTAAAAATAAAAAGCAATTTGCAATATACGAGTCGGCGTGATTAATATGTGATATTTGTTTTAAATAAAGGTGATGCATTTGTTGTGGTTCTCGCTTCTTTTTTTCCCACCTAGCCGAGGGTAGATTAAAATGAGCAAAGCTTGCCGGCTGGAAACGATCTACTGCTCGAAGATTGTAGTGATGCATGTCAGAGATTTCAAAGTGTCTGGGTGTTAATTGTTAATAATATAACTGGTGGGATTTTTTTGACAGATGTGTTCGGAAATAAAAGGCAGCCATCTGGATTTTATTAAAAGAGCACACGATGTACCTAACATTTAGCACCCACAATAAACCCACAATAAAATATATCATCTACCAAGAGGTTTATTACCTGTAGAACAATAACTATGTTTAAACCTTTTTATATAATGCCTCAGGGATAAGTGGTTTGTTTTGTTGGACAATGCCAATGAATTTTACTAATCCATATCGACTCTGATGTATTGTTTAATGATATAAAGCAGGGGTCATGGTTTCTAATCAAAGCCATAACTGTAACACCTGTATGAAGTGGTTTCGTGTGTAACAATGTCTATACTGACAACCAATCATATTTTTGTTAGCTGAATCAAACTATTAAAATAAAAAGTATAAATAAAATACCCACCACATACAAAAGTTAGTATACTGGATAGCTATCGTTGTGAAACATAATATTGTTAGTACTGTAATAAATTTGATGGATAAGTTTATCATACGTTATGCTACAAGTGAGGAGGCACTGCCTAGTTCTTGGAGGGACTCGCCCTTGCCAAAATCGTCTCCAAAGAGACCAGTAGGCCGTCCACAAAAGCGACTTCGAATTAATGATTCTGAGGAAGCATCACAAAAACAACCGCCTACGAAGAAAGCTGCTCTAGATGACGAGTCTGATCAAAATCAAATAGCACGCGTGTATCATCGTATGTTGTCATATATGTGACGCGATCAAAATGTCGATACCGGTCTGCAAATATCACAAAATGATTTCAAAAATCTATATCCGATCTGTTACTTTTCGTTGGAACATCTTGATTTAACAAGACAATCCGTTGTTGATATACACTTTAGAGCTCGTGTAACCCGTCCGACTAATGCAGCAGGTGTTGTCACTATCCCGAATTACATGTGATTAATAATTTTAAATTATATTAGTTCATGGACGTTCATGATCGCATTAAATAATTGGCGACCAAATGAAGCGAACTTTGTATCAGTTAAATTAACGGCAAACACGCTGTAAATTTTACATTAAAACGACGAAGCAGATCCTCCAAGATTGTGTCCGAAAACATAAATTGTAGGAACAATTATAGCGGAGCAACGTCCGAAAACTTACAAGGCATTTAAATATGATTTTTCCCCGAAAAAAAAGGTGTCCGAAAACATAGTGTCCGAAAACATACGGTAAATACGGTAGGTGACCTTATTAGGTTTTCATGTAATTATAGTAGTTTTTAAAACATTTTGAAGATTGGACAGGGACTTTTTCTTCTGCCTACAGGGGCATAATTACAAAAAGCCATGCCAATAATCTTTTATCTCCTTTGGTTTCCTGTACTGAGATTTTCTCATTTTTCATACAAAAATGCATAAGCAAAAAGATGTCTTTCACAAAACAATGTAAGAATCTCCTACACATGAATGTGTCCATTTTATTAATTGCTTGGTAACCGTACATGGAAGAAAAAATTTTGTTGGCTCATTCCCACAGTTTGAATTGTCATGTTGGGACACATGTAATGGAAGCAAAGGGCTGTTTTAAGGATTTACTGTGTATACTTACCCAGACCCAGATCTTCTGTTGCACAATGTGCTAGCAGATTTGGGTCGGTGCAGTTTGATAGGAGTGATCAATAGAACAAACAGCATAGACTTGGATATGCAGGCACATTATGCTGTGGCAGATCAGGATCTTTTTTGTTTGCAGTTTGACTTATAAGCAAGTATTGACAGTCGATTACTATTAGATGAGCAGATTCCCCAGTTGCAAGAAGGTAGCAATTACTATCAAATTGTCAAGCATATGAAAGGAGGGGGTCTTGAATGGCCAAGTGGTCTAAACAGCTCTCCATTACAGATCACAGACATCTCACCTCTGTGTTGGTTCAAGTCACAGATTCAGCCATTATGGGTATGTGAAAAAGCTTGACAGTAGCTTGTCCTGGGTCAATGGTTCTTTATGGAGGTTTTCCTGGGTTCTTCCTCCACCATTAGTACTGGCCACCATGTATAGCCTATCATGTGCAGAAAAATGGCATTAAACCCTACAACAAGAACAGTAAGAACAATAAGCATATGAAAGTGAAGTCAGCAATAGAAGGCTTTGTGGAGTTTAATACCAATGCATAGATCCGACCTGTCAATCAAATCCACAGATGTTGACCAATCGGATAAGAGCGTCCGGTGCTACGGTAACATCCGCCATGTTTTACCCACAAACAAACTTGTGGTGAGAATACAGGTGCATTACAGACTTACATGATTTTTTTGTAAATATGTACAAAATGGTGCTTCTGTGTGCATGGGGATCATGCAATGCAGATGAGAGATATCAGGGAAGGTTGGATATAGTCGTTTTAAACAGGAACAGTGGTGAAATTAAGTAGTTTGAAATCCTATAGGGACTTAATTAGCCCTACTACATGGGAGCAAAATCCACTGACACTGCAACAATATATATTTATTTTTCAATATCATACACATTCATTAGTAAAAGAAATGCAGATAAGAAATGTCAGATACTGCTGTTTTTTTTCTTAAATGCTGCTGTCTGAGATTACAGCTTATGTGAGCTTACCTCATCCAAATATATCCAATTACGTAATTTAACATTTGTTTTTGCCACGTGTACTTCTTGAACAGTGTGTATATAATGAATTTCTAAATGAATATGGATGTATGTGGATCCAGATAAAATGAATGCTCGCCATTTAATGTATGTGAAATCAAACTGTAAAAAAGCCACATTACTTAAATTGTAAAAAAAAGCCATATTACTTAAATAGTCGGTATCGATTGGCTACATCATGACCTGCATGACTTGTACTATAACAGTTGCCATTACTGCAGGGTATTAAATAGTTCAAATATAAAATATAATTCATAAAAAATACAAAACATTAAATTTACTTCGCTTTACATCAACAGTATGCATCTTAACACTTTTCCTCCGTAATTTCGATGTGCAGACGGTGTGTTAGCTGCTTCTCTTCAGAGATGGACAGCGTCTCACTGTACGCGAATCTTATTTTCAAACTCCAAACTTTTGATATCGTGTATATATCCTTGCGTAATGTAGATCACAGTCTTTTGCAACACTTTAATGAAAGTTTTCTCAGATCAGGAAGGTATTTAAGTGAAATGTGATCTTGAATACGCGAGAGAGAATCTGACACGGTGCCTGTATCCTGTGATGAGTCAGCCATTTTAATGGGAAGCTTGGGGTTCGTAGCTACTGTCTCTAAGGGGGCGGAGCTTAACTAGTCATTTCGGATCTATCCATAGAGAGCACCTGATAGCATACATGAGACATGTACTATGTTTTGCTGTCAAGATCCTGGTCAGAATGACTGACCCACAGGATACTGAGAGCTTTCTCACATTTTCATGTTGGTTTAGCTGATACTTCAACCTGTGTGATCAATAAAGGCAAGTACCTTAGAACACTGGTCACCCTGTGTCCTGCAGCATAAGACAAGAATCTAATACCTTAATGAAGCCTGCACAAAAAATGCTTATAATGGTGGTGCCTCTTAGATTTAGCATCCAATGGATTTAACAAATTCTAGGTACAATTGTAAATTTTTAATACTACTATACTTACACAAAGATTGCCACTTTTATAAAAATCAATTTGTTCACCCAGTTCTGTTTTTTTGGTAACATAATGCCCATCTTTTTTAAAATATAGATTTTGCTGTGAATGTTTGCACATGTTAAATGTTATCTTGACTACAAACTTTACTAAGTCTTTTTTTCTTCTTCTTCTTCAAAACTGGGTAAAAAAGTAAAGAGATATTGCAAGATAATGTACATGCTACTTATAATTGCAGTCATACCCTCTTGCAAACACTTTCATGATTTGGTTTTTTTTTTTAAAAAAAATATCTGGTGCCAACGTTCTTTCTAAGCAAAGGGTAGATGTACACGCAGTGCTCGTTGCACTGCACAAGCATTACGGAGACTAGCAAAATTTAATGTTGGATTGAGCAAAAATTGACAATTCATCTGCGTGGGGATTTCTGAGCAGCTGCGCATGTGCGTGTGCACAGTTTAGAGGGAACATTGCCTGGTACTCTTTGCATTTCTTTTTTGTAATGCCATTTTGCCTGATTAACTTAGTGCAGTGCCGTAGGTATGCTTGTATAAGACAACATTAAGGGACATCAAATGAGGAAATTTCAAGTAATTACCATTTTTATCTATCTTTCCATTGACATACATTTATATATAAAAAAAATTATGTTTGGTTTTGTTTTGATGGGGTTTTACGCACTTCACTACAGCATATCCTCATGTAAACTACTTCCTCTTAGTAATATAGTGATATAGGGAATAATCTCCCTTGGTATTATGACCTGGTGTGAGTGAAAGATAGAATATCAACAGAAAATATTATTAGGAAGAAATAATACAAGCCCCTTTTTAGAGGAGTAAAATAACAAATTGAATCATACCAATTAATAGTGGTAATGTAAATTCAACTTAAATGATATCAACATGATTTAGTAACAGTGTCTAATTTGGATTTATTACATCATCATAAGTGGTGAAAAGAGAGCAATGTCCATGACTGATATCATCACCTTCCTCACGACTGTTCTGTTTCATATTTCCTTTAGTTTTTTGATTCTGACTACCTCATACTTTTTGGACTTCCAACATTTTACTCTTTACTTATCTCTTTCCCCTTTCAGACTTGACTTGGCACTCACCCTTTTTTTTTTCTTCTTCCCGACTGTTTCAGACGCTCGACTCCCCTTTCCCTTGGAAAACATATTTCTTAAACGACAAAATTATCCCAAAATTGCTATATGTACCTCTTTCCCTTCATTTATGTTACTCACACTACACTTCATTCAGACACTGTAAAGTGTACCTACGTTATTTAGTACTTTGCCCTAAATTACCATGTGAACTCTCGATTGAAAATTTACCTTTTTCTACTACATGTTCGATTACTATTCCTTAAAATGTACAGATTCTTACTCACTTTCTGATTATTTAAACATTACTAAGCAAATATAATAGGTAGTTATCATTAACTCACAATTATCAGTATCAATCTAACAAAGGAAACTATTTCATATTTATTTTTTATAACCCTATAAATCATGCACATGAACATTTGGAATGCATGCTATCAATTCTGCTAATGAACTAATAACTAAAATTAAAAGTTAAATTGCATAGCAACTCTAGCATCAGCACGTTTACATGAAATTGAATACACGATACATAATACACAACGGTTTGGACAGTCACACAATTTGGTTTGCACATTCATACCAGTTTGGTTTGCACATTCATACAATTTGGTTTGCACATTCATACAATTTGGTTTGCACATTCATACAATTTGGTTTGCACATTGCAGGTTTTTTTTTTATTTTATATTTTGACTTAGATGCCTTAGATAGTTTTCTGTTATCAGGTTGGCTTTTGATAGAGTTATGACCCTTGACAATTAACAGCACATGTTCACATGTGATGTTGCAACCAACACAGTTCAAAACTATTCAACATATTATCCTGCAATTTGGTATGATTATTGTCTCATACTTATTGGTTTAGTCTTGGCTACCTACCTATACAGCTGTTATTCCAGTATTTAAGTAGTTTCTAATTTTCACATGGAAACTTTGAATGTTGTATGAAGTCAGCATAGCCCAAGAACTATTTAAAGGCCCCAAACTACCATTTATCATAAATTGCAACATTCTTACCATCTAACTGAAGTTTGGAAAGAAGGATATGATTTGTTAAGACATAAACTATTCTTTTAATTAATCCATTTTAAATAATGTTCAAATATTCAACTTAAAAACAAGTAGTATTCAGTTAGTGAAGATGCTATTATTCCATTCTTTCTCAGGAATATTCCAAAAGCAGTGATGTGATGCATTCAACAAATTCACTTTTTGACTAATTTAATAATAACAACATTCATACAATGCTTGCAGATTAATTTGAAAGGGAATGAAGAGGCAAGCTTGCTATTTGTTTTAGCAGATCTGAGATGATTAAAGAATATTGGTAATTAGCTGATGTGCTGGAATGTTAAAGGTTGAAGGCAATCCAACATATTTTGATGATGGTTCCTTATGTTGACAGTGGTGATGTCTTTGAATCTTTTGTTGCAGCTTTCAATTGAACTCGGTTGACCCATGGATGTTACTGATCAACACCAGATTCCTTTGTACACATGTACAACAAGGTTACTTAGTTTGAGGGAGAAATTACATGGCTCATAAGGCAATGGAATGTTCGTATCTAATGTTAATGGAACCCAACAATGGTTAGGACCAGTATATTTCAAGATCTGTATTTTTTGGATTATTTGGTATATAAAACTTCTTGAACATAATGGTAGCATTGGGGCTTTTAACATATTTTGAATCAGTTTAGTAAAAACATGTACTGTGTAGTAGTGTCTATTTGATGTAACTGATCTATGGAGAATTTACAAGCAAGAGGGTTTTTCTTTTCTATATTTAATGGGTCTCTGATACCTCTAGTTCTGACATCATGCTGACTCCATGCACTATGTTTGAACTGGCTTTTTAAACAATCCTTGTAGATTTCAAAGAGAGCTTTACACACTCTTTTTCCACTGATATTGTATTTTAGAATTCCAAAATATTATATTAAGTAGAAAACTACTTGTAAACTTAATCTTTATGAGCAAATTAGTTTAAAATTAAACAATAACTACCCAACTCTATTTTAAGCACTTTATACCTACTAAAAGAGATTCAAATTTCCCTACAACTGGTCACTAATTGGAATGTTTAAGTATTCAGGCAAACTTACTATAATTGATTTTAATAAGCTTTGCAAACACATCATCAAACAGTCATGTTGACTTCTTTGTTTCAATTTCTCAGATTGCACTGTAACTTGACACCATTATTGTCTGCGCGTCTGATGCTTAACGGAAGTTTTCATACTAACACGACACCATATTACATACAATTTGGGCAAGTCTATTTTCAACAAATAGAGTGACGTCATTGCTCTTATTTGGTCACTCCCGGATACTTCCGTCAATTAGGTTAAGGTTAAGAGTTATATCCCTTTGCCACCTATAACATCTACCTTCTATGTACATATATGCATTTTATATGTATCAGCCCCTTTGCTGAAAATAGACTTTTTCAGGAACTGGAAATTGATCTCAAGGATGGCCATGGTTGTAATGAAAACTTCTGTTAAGCATCAAACGCGCAGACGATAAAGGTGTTATGGACACCCTGGTCGCAATCGGGTTAGAAATTATAAATCAATGAATGAACTGAGTAAGATTTATTGACTTTTTATCTTGTTTATGCTTTTCATTACTGAAATCAGGTTTTTTTTTTTTTACAGATAAATAGGGATATTGACTTAGACTATATTATTGCATTCCTCTCTTTTATATCATTTTCATTCAACTTTTGCTTTTTTGCCAGAGGCTGAACACCTATAAGACACCATATTTTGTGTCTTATAAGGTGGGAATTGTGCCTTGTTTTGAAATATGAGATGTTACAGTTTAGCTGACATGAATTATTTAAAGTAAGAAAAGGTATTGCACAGGGTCCTTTATATAAGAAAGTCTGAGCAAGAAACACGTTTCAGAAATTGAGCATCTGTCTGCCCCCCCCCCCCCATTAAATGGCCTCTCCCTAATAAAGTCTTGACTTAAGTGGATTCAGGATCAAAGCAGTGGCTATTGTAAACAGTTATAAAATATTAACATCAAAAGATATGGCCTAACTGGAAATTGCCTCGGACATTCGCTTCGGCTGAATATCCGTTTTTTCTGTACTATTCAGAAGTATTCACCTTGGCAAATAATATGCACACAAATGGTTACAAGTAAAATAATTCAATAAATATCGAACTTTTAAAAAAGGGTTTTTAATACATAATAATTTTAGTTAATAATAAAAAAAATTCATATTATAGGTGATATATACGGTATACGGTACACAAAAAGTTTAAGCTTCACATACGATAATGAAACAAATGTTACTCTCCAGAGTCGCACTTACTACACGGTTCATGTCTGGATCCGGCAAATATCGGTACTCTGCAAAAATTATCTACTCGGTTAGGCTCTATCAAAAGAGTAAACAAACGCTGACGTTGATAAACAAAACTTACTAGCTGTTTGGACTAATAAGATTATGATAGTTACTAGTCCGAGAGGAAATCTACTAGCCTCGGGCTAGCGGACTACTGCTAATTTCGAGCCCTGTATATATATATATATATATATATTACCAGTAGTAGAACTGTTCCACATTGTAATCAAGAAAATAATGATTAGGAGTTCACTTAATTGTCTAGAATATCTGAAATCCGTCAAAGTCTTTGTCTTCCATATCGGAGGAGAAATGGTTGCTATCTCAGGTTTCAGATCATTGGAAATGTTCTCATTATCGTCTGTCCATATCACATCACCCTCATTCGGTTTCTCTATCCCACTGACAATTTCTGCTTTATCAAAGCCATTTACAATAGCCAATTGAGAAATCCTGTCACATGCATCCTTAACCCAATGTACATCCTGGGAATATGTAGCTCATCACATGTGTTCCGTGTTTGTGAAGCTGTGCCTGCCATCATCCAATGTTCCCACAACTTCCAAAACTAAGCTTTGAAACAGTTAATAACGGAAATTTTTAATGGTTGTATTAACTTTGTCAAACCACCTGTGATGATGCCTAATGATGTCTTCTTGGTTTCTATCTTCACCTTTGTCTCGGCACTGATGTGTGCTTGCATAGAATCCATAATGAGGAGTGGCTTCTTAGTGAGGAAAAATCCACCAACTTGATGTGCAAAACATGTATCTAACCACTGCCCCATCATGTTATCTTACATCCATCCTTTTGGATTTATTTCAGTCATTATTCCATTGGGGAATTTCTCCTTTTGAATTGTTTTTCAGCATTGGTGGCAACTTTCTGCCATCAGCAGAACGTGAGAGAATTACAGTGAAGTTTGACTTCTCTTGACCTGTTGTCCTATTGGTAACACTGTTAGATCTTTTAAGCTGAACTGTTCTGTTCAATGGAATGTCAAATGTTAATGGTACTTCATCCATGTTTATCATGTTAGTCATTTCCAAATTGTCAGTCTTAATCTTGTCTTGGACATACTCAGGGAAATTATTCAAGTTTTCCAGAAAGTCTATTGATAGTTTCTGTGTTATAGTAGTGTGTTGTCTTATACTAAGTCCAATTCTTTGCATGAACCAATGACAACATGACATACTTCCAATGAAACTTTCAATTCCTAATCCAGTTGCTATTTCCTTTGCCTTGAGTCTGAGATCAACAGAATTCATTCCACAACACGTATGCATTGTCAAGACATATTCAGTTAATTTATCATTAATATTAATCCATCTTGGTTTGCGGCCACGATTGGCTTTCTTTGGATTTTTTGTAGCCCATAAAGTAATGCAACCTTAGCTTTTTGCGAATCCTGAACACATTTTTCACTTACACCATATTTTCTGTGAGCAGCCATATTCCCACCATTCTCTTACGCGAAGTTTACAACTTACAGCTTAAAAGCCACTGTGTAAGACTTGCATCATTTGATGGGAGGCATTGTGAGATGTATGCTTTGTACGGGGATATTTATATGAATGATTATGACTGAAAAGATTGATCAAAACATACCTAACTCATTTAAATGTGCCAGTACTAAAGCAATGAAAACAATGCCCACTGCTAAAAATTCATTATTTCCATCCAGAGAAGGGAGTGGGCATCATTTCATGTGGTTCTTAAATTCCACTTGATATTAAAAACAGGTAGCATAATTGATGCGGATTAATGACATAAAACAATGGGGTACTGGCAATGGTAACTAGTATCGGTAACCAAATCCAATATCAGGGTTTAAACAGTCCCAGCAATTGGCTTTGATTGTTATTGGAAACCTAAGACCAATTTATCAACTACCTGTATAATCAAAGAGAGACCTGTTACGTGCTTAGGCTCGAATAAGCAGCAACACAGAAAGAGTGAAAACTAACAAGCTTGTATAACTTTAACAATGAATTTATTAAGTACAATTATTATAAATAAACTCACGGTTTTAGAGAATCAAATCCAACAAATATAGAATTCACAAAATAATCCACTAATGGAATTGCAAGTCCTGATAAATAAATGTTCTAATAGTTCCAGGTTCGAATCTTGACGATGTAATAATCCAAAATGGCTGACAATGTCACGTGATGCAGTTCTTGTTTTTAAATCATCCAGATGAAATTATGAAACATATGTCCTTTTCCAGATAAATAGAATAATTCTTCTTTTCCAACGAATTGACACAAGTCCAGAATAATATTAACACTCAAACGTAAATACACAACCAATAACTTACAGCCCAATATTTCTACTAAAGTTAGCTTCTAAAATACAGCTATATATATTGTTATTCCCTCGTAAACAAGAGGAATCATGTGAGTCTGGAAGGTCATGGAAAAAGTACCTTCTTCAAGTCACGTAGAGATAGAATGAACCAGAAAGAAAAATCAGCCACTAATAAAATGCTGTCCCCGAAACCAACCAATAGAATTGAAGACTTGTTGACAATGTCTAAAGCAAGGTCAGATATTGAGGTAACCAAGCCAAGGTCAGCCTGTTTACCAGAAAAGTCCAGGTCAAGTGAATTTTCTAGAAAAATTTCCCATTTAAATAATAATAAACCCTAAATGACAAATTTGGATTTAATAATTAAAAATAAATAAAATTAAATCCAATAGCCGTAACAGACCAAAATGACAGCTGGTTAAGAATGAATATAGGTCATGTGTTGACAGTACAATTTGCTTTAAACTAAAATGCTTAACTAAAAATGCATCATTGATGATCTATGAGTAGTCCAACTATATATCTGATTTTAGTTTAGTTTCAAGCCATATTTATTTGAGAAACCTTGTCAAATGCAATTACATGACTTTTGTATAAACATATGGTTTGGTAGATTTAGAAAAAAAGCATAATCTATGATATTGTATAAATAATCATAGAATAATCGAATTAATATGGATTACATCCCTTTAAAGAATCAATTACATCAATGAAAGAGCTATGCCGGTAATCACTCACGTGTATCAAACTATATTGGAAATCAAATATCAATGGACCAGTTGCTAAAATGTGATCAGGAAGAATGAGGTATAGTTAAAAAGGATGAATTAAATAAATTTATTTCATATCTTTTTTTATGAACCAGCAATATGCTTTGAAGTATTACAGTATACTTTAGAGTATAGACTGTAAGTGTGCCTTTACTGGAAATTTTCACTGGTAATTGTTTTTATTTCATGTTTGAGAAATAAGAAAATATATGCAGAATGCAAACTAAATAATGACAAAGCTTATAAATATAAACGCCGTCATATTAGTTCATAACAATTTATTGACATAATAATTTGACTTTATACTTCTATGTCACTCCATCCACAATTATCTTTCAGATGATGCCACTAAAACACTTGTGTTCATTAGTACTTTCAAGACTAGACTATTATAACTCATTCTGTCTGGTTTGTCACAATATCTACTCCAGAAACTTAAAAAAGTTAAAAACACAGCTGTTCGGATCATCTTTAGAGTACCATGATCAGAGCACACCTCCCTGCTGCTCTGTACCCTACACTGGCTATCCATTTGATGCAGAATCAAACACAAAATTTGTTCTCTGTGCTACATTTCACTGACGGACTCCAGTCCAGCATGCCTATTTGGCCTCACCCATGTGTACACACCAGCAAGATACTGACCATCATATACTCATTATTCCCACTATGAAAATAAAATCATATGGGCTGAATTCTTTTGCATACCAGGGCCCAGCAATGTGGAATGAATTGCCCATTGAAATTAGACGCAAAGACACTGATCTCCATCAAGAGTGTGCTGTAAACTCACTTTTTTCAACTGCAAGAACAAACTACAAATACCTACCTAATTATGTTTCCTACCTTAAATATTTTCAGCATTTTTTGTTTTCTAATTTCATGGTGTTTTTTTAATTTATAGTCCTGTCATTATAGATGTTGTAAAACACTTCAAGAGTTTCTAAAGATTAGGCGCTATACAAAATCCTCATTATTATTAATTATTTTATTATTATTATTATTGTGACCTGTTTTCGATTATGTCAATTAAAGAGCCATTTTAATAGTATACCGGGTACCGTAATCCATATATATGTTGATTTGCACAAATATATTGCACAAATATAACCATTGTATATAGATTCACATTTAAAAATTTACGTTTTATAAAATACTATGATCAGATATTGTTATTATCATCATCAGTATTATTGTTTTTATTATTATCAAAATCTAAATTGGTTTATATGCATTATACAAAATAATCATGGACACCTAATGCCTAATTATTCTAAAGTGTTCGTCATTATGCATTACAGATCACTGCTATCTCAGCTCCATCTGTGTGTTCAGGTCTTAGGTTCGGCCAGTGTGGGTATGTGAGAAAGCTTGCCAGGAGCTTCTTGTTGGTCAATGATTCTTCTTGGGTTTTCCCTTGTTTTTCCTCCACTATTCATACTGTCCACCATGTGAAACCTATCTTGTGCCAAAAAATGGCAATAAACCTTACAACAACAACAACAACAACAACAAAATCATAATAATCCTCATTGAGAAATTGCAATGACAAGCTTGTGAGTTTATCGTATATAGGGTATAACTGTTAGGCAACCAAAACATGTTTCCTGTTGCACTGCTTTTAAAGTTAGGGTAGGTAAGTAGGTTTTACTATTGCTTCCATTACTGGGCAATACCAGATTAATTAGATGTGCAAACCAATTTCATGAATTTAAAAAAATTTAACTTGAGGCAAAAGAAGTGTTAGGATTGGCAACAAAAAATAGGGAGATTTGGTTGAAAGGAAACATTTTTGTTGAACCTATCCTTACTGCTATTACCAAAAAAGACCAATTTGGACTAGTTTTTTTTAAAAAGGAGACATGAAAGGTAAATATTAGAATATGAGTGGTAGTTTGCATGGAATTGACCATTGAGTCATAGTCCATCTTAAGTTATGTGTCAAAGATTTGTTGGTTACTTATCCATTTGCGAAGATAATAGTTGTGAATTAGAGTTAACTTAATTAAAGTATATAGTTCAATAAAAGCCAATTAGAGATGTTGTTTGTCTTCTTCATTTTTTTAAAGAAATAAAAAAAAAACACCTACCCATCCCAAACAAGTATGTGTTTTGTTAGGAGTCATCTTACAATGCATAAAACTAGTTGTCCTGTTTAGTTTAGTTTACTTTGATTGGTTCTTAAGATATCAGCTGTTGTTATAACAAAATCATGATTGTTATGACAAACTGATAAGCTTAATGGTAATTAAGTCTTGTGTAATCAGCTGCTGCTATGATAAACTGGCAAACTGATAATCTTGATGGTGATTAAATTTATTCTGTTACAGGTAATTGTTCATTGAATGATTAGGTTTGATATAGAGCCTCCACATTAAATAGAAATGTGATGATTTGAAGACATTTAGAATAGCTAATGGGTTAATTTTAGTTTTTGCATCAGTCTTATCACCCAGGATCACTTAAACTGTTTACTTTGATTACTACTTGGGGCAGAGAAGACAGGTATGATACCAAAGAAAGATAAACCATTTCATGCATCAGGGGCAACATTTATGGGAACTTTAATGACTGTGAAGAAATAAAGAGCTATATTTTAAACATTTTTTTTCAAATATTATTAAAGTACATAATTAGGGTGCATGAATACAAGAGTAATCTCTTTCAGATGTTATGAACTAGTGTATGATAACCAGTTTTAATGCTTTTTACAAAGGCTTACTAAAAGTGTTTAATAATAACTATGCATGTCAAAAATGTGTACCTGATATGCTGCTTGTCTTACCTGTATATGCAAAATGAATATAAACATAATGCACTTACAAGCAAGACCAACTTGTGCAGGCACCTGAACTTTTATTGTCATGACACAACCATTTACATTATGAAATAGTCAGTTCCTTTTTTGTGGAATTTTCATCAAGGTTCTTGTGATTAATAGATATCATCATCATCTACATTTTCTTTTTTTTTATGTATCTTGATAATTTTAAAGACATTAAATTTACCTATATCAACATTTTTTAAAAGAGTTATTCTGGTAGTAGGCAGGGTGGAATCTTTATCCCATGTTTGTCTTGTCAAGGCATTGATATGTTAGTGAAGGTCTTTCTTGTTTGACACCCTCTTGTTATCTTAGAATTCTTTGTGCAATTATTGTGTTTTGATAGGTCATTGATGCTTCTTTACAATTCACACTCCAGCCTATTAGCAAACAGATTATATAGTCCTAGGTGTTAAGTACAATTTGTAAAGAACAGGGTGTAATAAATTGTATGGGGAACAAATTGGTCATTGGATATAGTGGAGAAATAATTGACCCATTAATTACATGCAATCAATAATGTAAAAGCAATACTTATTCAGAACAAAGAAATTTTCCACTTGCCATTATTAAATATTTTTATTAAGATTTGTTATATTCCACTTTTATAATAAACATTGATGAAAATTATAAGTTAAGTAAGTAGTTTTTTTTTCACATGTCAAATCTAATTCAGTATTTTTGTATATTATATTTTTCATATCTTTTATGTACATAGTTACATTTAATGAAGATTATGTAAGTATAGTAAGTATTATGATGAGATACTTTTGGCAAAAGTAGTATAGTATTGTAAAAGAATTTCAAAGTACTCGGAAATTCCTAATGTTTGACAAGTTTCACATAGAGTCACTTCATTAGTTTAATGATCATTTTTATCTAGGTATTCTTACTGGTTTTTTTCATTTCTTTTTTTTTTTTTTTATCTCTTTCTGAAAATGTATTGAATTTCATTTGCAGTAGAAACTAAGGGGAAAAGTCACACTTGTTAAGAAACTGAATTTGTCATGTGTGTCTGAAATAATCACTATATGTTAATCTCATTTGATCATACTTGGTAAATCATTTATTTACTTTAGTCTAAATTGATTTTGCTGCCAGAACCAACTTGTAAGCCTGTTTATCACTGGCTTTCACCATGATTTCAGATCAGAAACAATCTAGGTCCATTGTTGTTTTATTGATATGTATTTTTTTTTGACTTACTTTGACTTGTACTGTTTGAAGTCTTGATAGTTTCCTGATAGCAAGAAGTATTGCTACACCTGATATATCCTAGTAACATGAAATTTGTGAAAATATTTTAAATTCAAGTTTTTGAATTTTGTATTAATGGCAAGCTCATTTGCTTTTATTTAATTTTTCAAAGTCCTGAGATCTTTGTCTTCTGATAAATGCCCTTTTAACATCAGCATAGATGTTAAAAATGGTAAACATTTTTTAAAACATAAAAAATGTTCTTTTCTCAATAAATAAAAAAAAAACGTTCCAGTAATTTTTAGGCAACACAAAAATCAATATTTTACCTCTTTACACGCTACATATCAGTTTTCAATTTTCAGAGATACAAATATGAAAAATTATTAAAAGTTTTAAACCATAGTCCAGGTAACATTAAAAAAAAATTCACTCAATGTCGTTCTTACCATTTGACTGATCTGACCACTCTATGGTTTCCTCCATATAATTTATATTTGTCCAGCTTTTTGCAAATGCAAATTTTTTTTAAAAAAACCCGTTAAAAAATGCCTTTTTCGAGGTAAAATAAAAAACGAAAAAATGTTTTTATCATCGATGAAAATAAGTGCTCCTTTTGCAAAAATGCTCAAAAAATATATATGGTTGAATAAATGTGAAAAAAAATTCTTTGCATTTCTCATAAAGTTTGGAAAGACGTCGCGAACAGTGCTTTCATGTGTGTGGTGACTCCCTGCATTATGTTTGCCATGACTTATAAACACTTCAGAGAGCATTCCCTGAAGACCCTTTTTATAGCTAAACTTCTGGTCTATTTTAAGCACTTTATGCCTACTAATAGAGATTCACATTTCCTTACAACTGGTCATTAATTTGAATGTTAAACAAGTATTAAAGCAAACTTGCTATAATCAATTTTGATTTGCTTTACAAAGATAATGCAACTGTCATAGTGAATCTTCATTGTTTCAATTTCTTAGGTGCACTGTAACTTGACACCACTGTATTTGAGTAACTACTGGCAGTACTATATTTACACAAGAAATCACAGCTTCTGAATTAAACAGCAACTAATGAAGTACACCTTTATCAAAGATATTCTATTATTAATTGTATGGAGAGAACTCCCTGTACCATATAGTATCATACCTGTGATAGAAGTGGAGATAGACATCAATAAGATCTTCAACAGGCAGAGGCAGAGCCTTTACACCTTTCTTGTCGCAGATATTTGCCAGGTGGCACATGCATCCTATGTTAAGATACTTGGGTTTTCTTTCGATCTTGACAGAACAGTGTTTTGCTTTTTCCCCCAATCATTATGCTGCATTTTTCACTTCATATTTAGAATTGGCTCAAGGAAGATTTCTGGCTTAGAAAACTGCTCCTGTGGCCTAGTGATTAGAGCAGCCGCATCGGAAACAGGAGGTCATGGGTTCAAACCATGGTCAAGTCATACCAGTTACTTACAAAAATGGTACTAATAGCTGCGTTGCTAGTCACTCACCTTTAAGAGGTTAGTGTTATTACTACCGGGTGGGACATCATGCTACATGTTTGCGCCATGATGCCAAAGTGCCAGACATCACCAAAAACTGCCACACTGCAGACAATGTAGTGATATGACTGAAAATTGTTAAAGCTGTGTCAAATATCATAATCACACACACATCACACTGGCTCAGAAATATTATAGAATCTGTTGCAGTGATTTCATAATGTTTAAATCCTAGAAATAATACTTCTATCAACATAATTCTTTAGGAATTCTGGTGAATCAGTTAAAATCTAAAACAACCACGTGAGTAGAATTTTCTTTTATAAGTATCCATCACTGCTTTTTATTTCTAGTTAGCCTTATATATTGATAATATTGTTTCAGTAGCTGATAATTGTCAAATACTGATCATAAGAGATGAAACAACCTGCTTAATCCGATTATTATTTATTGCACCCCCAAGCATCTAATGTTGCTTGATGTCAGAAGACCATTGATATGAAGCACTGATGCATGTTACATCATCATGCCTTTAGTGACTAAGTCTAATTGAGGATGCCTTTATTTCATCATTATCATCACCAACGTTCCTTCTAAGCTGCGCACGCGCAGCTGTTCAAGCATCCCTGTGCAGCTGAATTGTCAATTTTTGCTCAATCCAACGTTAGATTTTGCTCATCTCTGTAATGCTTGTGAAGTGCAGCATGCACTGCAGGCACATCTACTATTCGCTTAGAAGGAACGTTGATCATCACTATTATCATCCCTAAAAAATAACAATCAAATCTGGAAAGACATTATTACTTACTGGAATTATAAATGAAGACAGACACCTCATTCATCCTAGATTAATTCCTGTACAGTACCCATTTTATTATTATTATTATTATTATTATTATTATTATTATTATTATTATTATTATTATTATTATTATCAGCATCATGTGATCATGGTTTCTTACAAACAATAACAGTTCAAAGAGACTCAAATCTGCTTCCTGCACAGCTGACTAGCTGCTGTGGCAAGAATGTCATTACAAATCATGTACAAAAACCTAATCTCATAAAATCATAATAAACATAACGACAAATATGCCATCATTGAAATTTATGTTCTCAGCATAAAATGTACATTGTTACACTTGGACAACACTTTTTTGCCAACTTTAGGGGCAAACATGATATTCTTCAAATCTAATCAAAATAATGTCCCTGAACTAAGAAATTACAGTTTTCATGCAAATGGACAAATACTCACATATGAACCAAGCTTTGGGTCATCATTGTAATTCAAAAATCAAGACATTTTTGGCAGCTATGAAAATTACCATTATGAGTCAAATGATCAAAAGGATAATAGAATGTTGACAGGCATAGTTTGTGCTTTACACAAGGATGCACACAGGATATCTGCAAGATTCCCTGCAATACCAACTTGTAAGAATCAAAAGAACCCAAACTTTACATAATTGGATAGAATATAAATATATGTATTACAAAGTAGAACTATTTTATTGTTTGTACATTTTACGGAACTAGGAGTAGTTTGAGAGACAGTGGATTGAAGAATATGACATTACAGAAGAGAGAAATGGACAGTACAAGTGAAAATCCTAATTGGGAGGGTTTTTCTCCTGAGTTAAAAGGTGTCTCCTGTTAATCATTTAAATCTCAGATGTACAAAGATTATTTGGTGAAAAATATATTTTAAAAAATCCCAGGTTGATTCCAGTGTAGTATATTTACAGCAATACTACCTGTGATTATGTAGTGCAAAAGAATTTTCCCTGCCATTGGATTATATATATATCAGTCTTAAACAATTATATATATATATATCAGTCTCAAACAATTATATATATATCAGTCTCAAACAATTATATATATATATATATATATATATATATATATATATATATATATATATATATATATATATATATATATATATATAAATCAGTCTCAAACAATTATATATCAGTCTCAAACAATTATATATATCAGTCTCAAACAATTATATATATATATATATATATCAGTCTCAAACAATTATATATATATATATATATATATATATATATATATCAGTCTCAAACAATTATATATATATCAGTCTCAAACAATTATATATATATATATATATATATATATATATATATATATATATATATATATATATATATATCAGTCTCAAACAATTATATATATATCAGTCTCAAACAATTATATATATATATCAGTCTCAAACAATTATATATATATATATCAGTCTCAAACAAATATATATATATATATATATATAAATTAAAAAATTTGAGAGGGGTCAGCAAAGAAAGTTCCATTCAATAAATGTTATGTAGACTTTCAGAATTTGTCCTCCACCTTTTTTTATTTACTATCATAACTGATTTATTGTTCTACACACTGCTATGAATAATATGCAGCAATGAGCTAAGTTGGTGAAAACACATGAAATTAATACTGTATAGCCATTCTAGTGAGAAAAGATATGATCTTTGAATTAGTTTCTTGTCAAGGTCCATCCAGCACTGTGGTGAGGCATATGTATTCCATGAACACATCTGGTGTTGAAACCCAACTGGAACAAATCCTAGAGGATTTTCCATTCATATCTTCAGCATGTAATTTCCATTAGTGGTTCCCTTTATTATCTGGATTAGATAATGAACTGAGAAATTGCCAATAGGCTTAAAAAGTTGACCTAATGAAAATCAGTTTGCAGTTTCTTAGCAACAAGTTTGCTCTGCTGTGTCCAATTATGATTAATATCTACTATATGGAGGATGCCATAGTTCACACTGAGAACTATAAAAGATTATCCTAGTTTTAGATTGACTTTTGGGAAGTTGATCAAAGCCTGGCTAATAGCTATGGCCAATGGACATAGAAGTGTTAATTAAATTATTAAATTACAGTAGATACATCAGCAAGTTCTTAAGAGAAATCAGTCAAATCACACACTGTATTATTTATATCAATCTTACCACAAGATAATTCAGATTGAATTACCATTAGATACAATAACCACCTGCATTTTGCCATATATATATATATATATATATATATATATATATATATATATATATATATATATATATATATATATATATATATATATATGAGAGAGAGAGAGAGAGAGAGAGAGAGAGAGAGAGAGAGAGAGAGAGAGAGATGGCAAAACTGACCATTGCACAAATATAATCTCTGCACATAGATCCACTTTAGAAAATTGGCTTCTGAAGAAATACTATGAACCAAATATAATTATCATCCTCATTATTATTATTATTATTATTATTATTATTATTATTATTATTATTATTATTATCAAAATTGGTTTGTATGCATTACACAAAATATGTATCAAGGATTTGTTGGTTACTTATACATTTGAGGGGGTAATAGTTGTGAATTATAGTAAAATTAATGTAATAATTCAATAAAAGCCAATTCAAAATGCAGTGTCTTCCCTATTTTAAAAATTATCACAAAAAAAAAACACACACACCCAAACAAGTGTTTTTACAAGGCATCCTTACAATACATTAAAAAGTTGTCCTGTTTAGTTTAGTGTACTTCAGTTGGTTCTTATGTTATCAGCTATTGTTATAACAAACTGATAAGCTTAATGGTAATTAAGTCTTGTGTAATCAGCTGTTGCTATGATAAACTGGCAAACTGATAATCTTGATGGTGATTAAATTTATTCTGTTACAGGTAATTGTTCATTGAATGATTAGGTTTGATATAGAGCCTCCACATTAAATAGAAATGTGATGATTTGAATAGCTAATGGCTTAATTTTAGAAGTTTTTCCATCAGTCCAATCACCCAGTATCACTTATACTGTTTACTTTGATTACTTCTTGGGGCAGATAAGATATGTATGGTACCTAAGAATGATAACATTTATATGAACTTTAATGTATTTTAATAATAGAATGGAAATTTATTGCAACCAGATTCATTTTGATAGGTGTTAGCATGCTATAATTGCTGTTTTATTGTCTCACCAGTCAATGTTGCCAGTGGCATGAAAAGGCATCTATATTAAGGTCTTGCATTAAACATTTTGAAAGCGAAATAACTTACATAATATTGCCTTATTCAGTGAAAATTCTGGATTATATTTAAGAATTGAACTTAATATTTTGCAAGATTCATGAATGCTGTAAATTATAAAGATTAAAGTTCAAGTAAAGTTGCAAATAGTTATAAAACTAATGACTATGAAGAAATAAAGAGCTATATTTTAAACATTTTTTTCAAATATTATTAAAGTACATAATTAGGGTGCATGAATACAAGAGTAATCTCTTTCAGATGTTATGAACTAGTGTATGATAACCAGTTTTAATGCTTTTTACAAAGGCTTGCTAAAAGTGTTTAATAATAACTATGCATGTCAAAAATGTGTACCTGATATGCTACTTGTCTTACCTGTATATGCAAAATGAATATAAACATAATGCACTTACAAGCAAGTTCAACTTGTGCAGGCACCTGAACTTTTATTGTCATGACACAACCATTTACATTATGAAATAGTCAGTTCCTTTTTTGTGGAATTTTCATCAAGGTTCTTGTGATTAATATATATCATTATTATCATCTACTTTTTCTTCTTTTGTTGTGTATCTTGATTATTTTAAAGACATTAAATTTACCTGTATCAACATTTTTTAAAAGAGTTATTCTGGTAGTAGGCAGGGTGGAATCTTTATCCCAGGTTTGTCTTGTCTAGGTATTGATATGTTATTGGAGTTCTTTCTTTTTTGACACCCTTTTGTTATTTTAGAATTCTTTGTGCAATTATTGTGTTTTGATAGGTCATTGATGCTTCTTTACAATTCACACTCCAGCCTATTAGCAAACAGATTATATAGTCCTAGGTGTTAAGTACAATTTGTAAAGAACAGGGTGTAATAAATTGTATGGGGAACAAATTGGTCATTGGATATAGTGGAGAAATAATTGACCCATTAATTACATGCAATCAATAATGTAAAAGCAATACTTATTCAGAACAAAGAAACTTTCCACTTGCCATTATTAAATATTTTTATTAAGATTTGTTAAATTCCACTTTTATAATAAACATTGATGAAAAAAGAATGTTAAGTAAGTAGTTTTTTTTCACACATGTCAAATCTAATTCAGTATTTTTGTATATTAAATTTTTCATATCTTTTGTGTACATAGTTACATTTAATGAAGATTCTGCCAGTATGGTATTATGATCAGATACTTTTGGCAAAAGTAGTATAGTATTGTAAAAGAATTTCAAAGTACTCAGAAATTCCTTATGTTTGACAAGTTTCACATAGAGTCACTTCATTAGTTAAATGTATATTTTTATTTAGATATTCACATTGGAATTTTTAAAAATTATTTTTTAATATTATATTCTGATAATTATTTTGTTTCATTTGCAGTAGAAACTGCAAAAATACTCTTGGACACTATGGGGAAAAGTCACACTTTATAGGAAACAGCTTTTTAAAATGCTTGCAAATTTTCACAATCATACTATATGATCACAAAGCAAGCTTGCAAGGAGAGTTGTCATGTGTGTCTGAAATAATCACTATATGTTAATCTCATTTGATCATACTTGGTAAATCATTTATTTGCTTTAGTCTAAATTGATCTTGCTGCCAGAACCAACTTGTAAGCCTGTTTATCACTGGCTTTCACCATGATTTCAGATCAGAAACAATCTAGGTCCATTGTTGTTTTATTGATATATATTTCTTTGTGACTTACTTTGACTTGTACTGTTTGAAGTCTTGATAGTTGCCTGATAGCAAGAAGTATTGCTGCACCTGATAAATCTTAGTAGCATGAAATTGGTGCAAATATTTTAAATTCAAGTTTTTGAAATTTGTAATAATGGCAAGCTCATTTGCTTTTATTTAATTTTTCAAAGTCCTGAGATCATTGTCTTCAAATTTTCTCTGATAAATGCCCTTTTAAAATAAGTGCTTTTACAAAAATGCTCAGAAAATATACATGGTCGAACAAAGTGTATGTGAAAAAATTTCTATGCATTTTCACAAAGTTTGGAAAGAACCATTCTTTTGGGAGCATTATATATATTGTAACCAAAAGTTTATTTTGACTACTTTTTAAAACAAAAGTAATCTGTATGATTGATTGGTAAGATTCAAAATTACAGATATTTGTTTGATGAAAAAGAATTGTAATATTTGCTGTTTACTTTAAAATTGTTTGCAGATTTAAATTTTGCTGCAAGTTTCTTTAAGACTGTATGCATATTGTTTTGATGTTTCCCAACTGAAAATAAATCATTGTCTTATATTTTGATTTTACTCCTATGTCAAACTTGGTAATGATGGGTCGAAAATCATTGAAATATATTTTGTTGACACTGATGACACTGTTGTAGATAGAAGGTATGCATTTAAGCTATTTATCCCTAGCAGAGAAATTCCTTATTGACCTAAATCCCATTGAATTAGATCATAATACTAAAATCACTTGTCTTGATTGAATTTCGAATGTCAACAAATTCCACTAAGTCCTCAAATCTTCCTGTTTGACAGCTGGAATTTCATGTTTTCTCAATCCTTCAGCATTCTATGTTCTCAGATTTAAGCCTTCATTATTGTTACTGAAAATCAGAATGTCCATGTTGCATCACATTTTCTTGATAGGAATTCAGATTGGATATGAAGAAATTCATTCATGCTCCAAAAAAAAAAAGCTCAAGCCACTTTTTGAAGGGTGCAAATCCTTCAGTTGAGCAATAGAGATAGGGGAGAACATCTACCAATTGAGATTTTTCACAGATAATGGGGAGCCATTACATAACATTTCAGATTTGTCCTTCAATGAAAGTTACCTATATGATATGTCACTCTTCCTTGTTTCAGTGCACAGAGATTCCATAAAGCCTGCAGACCTGATGTCCCCCCTGAAGCATTTTCCAAGTGAGTATCACAATCTGCTTTATAGCTTCCATATTTTGTTCTTGGCTGTTTGATTCCTATCACTCCCATCTTCTCTTTAAATAACCCCCCCCAGTAAACCCATCCTTCAGTATTTTGGATGACATTGCATGGATATAAAGTGGGTAAATTGCCATTTGATCAAGGGTGCATCCTTAGCAATAAGCACAGTTTGAGGTTGTAAATTCATTGGACAAATTATTGTTGTACCAGAGGAGTAGATTTTCAGACCAAATGAGACTTCAGGATCTTTGCACAATAGTTGATAAGGATTTCATAATGGAAGGGATATTGACACTAGAGATGTCTTTTCGCAGAATTGAGTTGTCAGGGTAAGTAGAATTTTATCTTTAAATGAGAAAATTTTCTTTTTAGTTTAAATATTCATTTAATTTTTTTTTTCTATTGTCTTAAATGTGCATAATAATTTGATTTTTCATTGAAATCCCTTTTTTAAAACTTGTTTAATTAAAATGGTCTTACTTTCCTTTATTTTTTTTCCACATCATTCAGATACATTAAGCCAAAGTTGAGATGATTAAACATTGGAAACTTCTCAGATTACAAAATATCATTCTATCATAATTTAAAGTCTAGTGATTTTGCTTGCAAACAATTGACATAATTACACATACCACAGTTGGTGGGCAAAAGGCTGACACTGATAATGCTCAGAAATTTTACAAAGTTTTATGACAAATTTCAGATCCATAACATTGACTCTTTATAAATAAACTTTAATCAATGTGTTACAGTGGCATTCACTTGTGGGTGGTAGAGTTGTCTCAATTCTTTCATTATGTACAAATGTCACAATTGGCAGTGGAAATAATTTGTTTTAAAAATCACACTTTTATGCACCAAAATCACTGCCCCAATAATAATTATTCTTGAGTCTGCTGCTACATATAATTGTTCAGAGAAGCAAACACTTGTTTTGTATATTTGTCATATCAAGTGACGTTGCTTGACCATAGGTATACTTTCAAGAAAAGTCGCTAAGATATGCATCAAAATAAATGGATATGTGACTGTATGACCGTGTATTCCATAATAGTAAATCATGATACATGCAGTTTCATACCCCCAAATGCTCACAGATCTACTATATTTCAGTATATTCATGACATTTAGTTTTTACTAAATTACAACTGATTCCATAGACACTGTTTTATCATATTTTGAACATGGAGATTTTCCTAAATATAATTTCTTGTTGAATTTGTGAAAATATTATGCACGCTTAATTTAAAAAAATAATGACAGTATTTCATTTATGTTTACAAAGTAATCAAATGATATTACACCTCATAGCTTGTGTTGTTTACAGTTTAATGCCCAGGGTGATGTTATTTGCAGTTCAATTCACAGTGGGGTGTTGTTTGCAATTTGATGCCCAGGGTGATGATTTATTTGCAATTTAATTTACAGTTTGATGTTGTTTACAGTTTAATGCCCAGGGTTATGTCATTTGCAGTTTAATAAACAGGTTGATGTTGTTTGTAGTTTAATAAACAGGTTGATGTTGTTTGTAGTTTAATAAACAGGTTGATGTTGTTTGTAGCTTAATAAACAGGTTGATGTTGTTTGTAGTTTAATGCCCAGGGTTATGTCATTTGCAGTTTAATAAACAGGTTGATGTTGTTTGTAGTTTAATAAACAGGTTGATGTTATTTGTAGTTTAATAAACAGGTTGATGTTGTTCACAGTTTAATGCCCAGGGTTATGTCATTTGCAGTTTAATAAACAGGTTGATGTTATTTGCAGTTTAATAAACAGGTTGATGTTATTTGTAGTTTAATAAACAGGTTGATGTTGTTTGTAGTTTAATAAACAGGTTGATGTTGTTCGTAGCTTAATAAACAGGTTGATGTTGTTTGTAGTTTAATGCCCAGGGTTATGTCATTTGCAGTTTAATAAACAGGTTGATGTTGTTTGTAGTTTAATAAACAGGTTGATGTTATTTGCAGTTTAATAAACAGGTTGATGTTGTTTGTAGTTTAATAAACAGGTTGATGTTGTTTGTAGTTTAATAAACAGGTTGATGTTATTTGTAGTTTAATAAACAGGTTGATGTTGTTTGTAGTTTAATGCCCAGGGTTATGTCATTTGCAGTTTAATAAACAGGTTGATGTTATTTGTAGTTTAATAAACAGGTTGATGTTGTTTGTAGTTTAATAAACAGGTTGATGTTGTTTGTAGTTTAATGCCCAGGGTTATGTCATTTGTAGTTTAATACACAGGTTGATGTTGTTCACAGTTTAATACACAGGTTGATGTTGTTTGTAGTTTAATAAACAGGTTGATGTTGTTTGTAGCTTAATAAACAGGTTGATGTTGTTTGTAGTTTAATGCCCAGGGTTATGTCATTTGCAGTTTAATAAACAGGTTGATGTTGTTTGTAGTTTAATAAACAGGTTGATGTTGTTTGTAGTTTAATAAACAGGTTGATGTTGTTTGTAGTTTAATGCCCAGGGTTATGTCATTTGCAGTTTAATAAACAGGTTGATGTTGTTTGTAGTTTAATAAACAGGTTGATGTTGTTTGTAGCTTAATAAACAGGTTGATGTTGTTTGTAGTTTAATGCCCAGGGTTATGTCATTTGCAGTTTAATAAACAGGTTGATGTTGTTTGTAGTTTAATAAACAGGTTGATGTTGTTTGTAGTTTAATAAACAGGTTGATGTTGTTTGTAGTTTAATAAACAGGTTGATGTTGTTTGTAGTTTAATAAACAGGTTGATGTTGTTTGTAGTTTAATGCCCAGGGTTATGTCATTTGTAGTTTAATACACAGGTTGATGTTGTTCACAGTTTAATGCCCAGGGTTATGTTATTTGCAGTTTAATGCACAGGTTGATGTTGTTTGTAGTTTAATGCCCAGGGTGATGTTGTTGTTTGTAGTTTAATGCCCAGGGTGATGTTGTTATTTGCAGTTTAATACGCAGGTTGATGTTGTTCACAGTTTAATGCCTATGATGTTTTATTTGCGGTTTATATCCATGGTGATGTTACAGTTTAATGCCCAGCATGATGTTTGCAGTTAGTTATAATGCATAGGGTGATCTTCAGTGTTGTTGGTTGGGTTTTAATGGCACTTTCAGTTTTTTGTTTGATCATATTGGAGCTTAATGTCTTTTCAAATTACAAACTGGGGCAACCAACCTGAGCTTGCGTGCGTAGTTATTTAACCCACAACCCTTATGTGTCCAAGATTGTACCTTTTTTAATTTTTTTGTATCAACTCTGCTATTGTGGCTTTCTGTTCAGAGTGAAATTTTGGTTATGTGTTATTCAGTCAGTTGTGGATGAAATTTCTCAGAACATGTTAGAACATTACTCATATGACATAATTTTATGCAAGGAAGTCATGTTTTTCCTCACCTATATCCGTCCCATAAACCTGAGGCCCACCTATGGCAACATCCTGTTTGCTTTATATCTGACAGCCATATGGTGCAATTTGGTGTACCTGTCTTAGGCATTACAGTGGAGTGCTACCTGTCTTCAGCCTTTAGAGTCTGATATTGTCTTGTATCTGTTTCCTGTATACCATTTAGATGTACTCTTATGGTCTGCACAAGGTATTAATAGAGAATACTGAGGTTTGGCTTTACAATAATAAATATACCCCCCCCCCCTTTACAATCAGTTATAATAAATATAATCTCTCTCTCTCTCTCTCTCTCTCTCTCTCTCTCTCTCTCTCTCTCTCTCTCTCTCTCTCTCTCTCTCTCTCTCTCTCTTAATGATGGTGCGGTGGTCAATAATCATGGACACAAAAATTGAATCTGTATGTTTAGTGCACAGAACAACTAGGCAAATCAATATTGCATTTTTTTAAATTTCATATTTATAATGTGGATTGTATTACAAACTCACAAGCCCCAGGATTTTGCTCCACAACTGATTATCAGCTTATGTGAATTAACAGTGTTGATAATGTGTAGGAGAGACTGGCCATTGAGCCCTGTTAGTCTGGGAAGAGATCTTTTCTTTGATATCTGATGCCCAGAGGGGATGGTGTTGGGGATGGGCATTGCTATGCTTTTACCTATCTTTCTGTCAAGCAGTCTTTCTGGAAGTGTTTGACTGGGACCCATCACATTCATTTGTTACAAGTCACTGTTATTGAATGGGGCTTGTAAGACTTGTTAGTAATTCAGCTCTCATAGTAAACTTCTGCAAACTTTGATGATATTAAAAATTGAAAAACAATTTTTAATGCCCATGATCAAAGAAGTTTCCCCAATTAATGTTTTTAAAAGGACTTAAATATAAATGAAGTTTTTTTTATATACTAATAATGAAATGTGTAAGTTTGAGGAGATTTTGATACTCATAATGCTGAATATTTTATGGAAACAGACTGGTTTCTTCAATATCGCTTTGATTTTGGTACAGATTATGCTATTTTTAATATTCTCAACAAATATGATTTGCCGAAGAAAAAAGAAAAAACTAGAAAATGCTGACAGACATAAAAAACAATCTTATTACATTTTATGCAATTTTCATATCCTTTAATTTCTTGGACACCATTTAGCTCTAAAAATAATTATTTAAATCTATCATTTTTTTGTACATAGCACTTTGTAATTTTTGGCAAATCCTTTATCAAACATAGATCTATCAAGATTTACATTTGCAAAGAAGATTAAGGTTAGTGTTAGGACTGCAGCCAAGTGTCAGGATAGTGCAGTGTTTCCGTTAACCCTCATTTGCAGATCAGAGACCACATATTTTTTAATTTGACCCCCAGTTTTGATACCAAAGTTTATTTTTTAGTCAGTCTGACCCTCATTTTTCATACCAAGGAGATTTTCTACTCTCAGTCTTCACCCCTAAGGGATACACTGATAGTATGACACACTGCAGACATTGTAGCGATATGACTGAAAAATTGTAAAGCTATATTAAAAATCCAAATCATACACTCACACAAACACTGTAATGCCATTCTTGTTACAAAAAAGAATGAAAGCTTAATATGATGATTATAATTGTGTTTTTTTTTTAATTATTATTTTTTAACCTTATATTTTGATGAATGTTCTGACTTTAAATGGATTTTGGAAAATATGCAGATATGATTTAGATATGAGATATGTCCACTGACCAAAGTACTGGATTGTTTTGCAAAGTACATGTATATGACATAAATTGTATCAAGTAATGAAACATCAGATTACGTTTATAGAAGAATTAACATTTATAACCTTGCAGATAGCTCCAGCTCATTTCATTTTTTTTCTCATTATTTTTATTTTTATATTTTTTTTAACCACAATTTTAAATCAAGAGAAATGTATGCTTAAGATATTTTTTTAATAAGATACTGATGTACGATATAGATACATCAAACTACCAATGTATTTTTTCAAAAAGCTTTGAAAAAATAATGATGTATGATACAATATAGATACATCAAACTAAGACATGGAGACAAGTCACTGATCATTTCATTCTTTTGTTAAGCTTTTAACTATTTTGATTTTTTAAAATTTGAATCTAAAAGAAAATTTTACATTTCAAATGGCTTTGAAAAAATACTAGTGTAACATAGTTACATCATTTTATAGCATGGGGGGGGTAGATGGTATATCTCTAATATAGAATCCACGCTATATAATGTACAATCACACTTTAACACTTTAACCCCTAGCGATGACTTTACAGGTACATGAGTTAGTAGCCTACTAAGAAGTTCTGTAGCGTCAAGGTTATGCATGATACTAACATGGGTGGTATTATAGAAAGGTAGACAGATGTAGCTCAACAATGATAGCAAATAATCTTGACATTTCAGTTGCACTGCAAAATACAGAGGTAAAAACCGAAGTTTTTGGACCTTTTTTTTTTCCTACCCAAAATTTGCCCATGGCCGGAATCCAAATTTGTCCAGATTTTAGACTATATGGCCTCAGATCTAAGGCAGACTTGTCTGAAGTGCACAAAGGTGAACATATGCAAAAAGTAGGATAAGGTGGATATTTTGAATAAAGAGTCTTCTCCATATACAAAAATTATGGGTCCTTTAAGCACAAAAAAGGAAAAGGAGTCCAACTTTTCACCTTCTGCTTATGTGCCAGTAAACTAACCAATGAAAAACATTTTCTTTACCTCAACTGGCCATTTCTTTAATGGAATATTGCTTGGAAGTCGATGTATTAGGATATATTCATAAGTAGTCCCCAAAATGTGTTTACTACTATCATTTCATGCGAAAACAGCAAAAACCTCCAGGTGTTAATGTGTTAAATGTTAACTTACAGAAGTAAATCACTTCACCTCTGTTCACAGAAGAATGTGGACATGAACCAGTCTCCCAATTGACAGAACTTGATCCAACCACAGCATATTTAAATGATCCCCTCATTTAGCTTGACCAATCAGGAATACTTTCTCCAGCTGACAAAATTTTAACACTCCAAATGAAGTCAGAAAAATCATCTCTAGTCTGCCTTTTAATATCTGTTCTGGAAAATACAATTTTATGACACTTGTTTCAAATGGCCCAAGGTTTCCCCAGAATGTTTGCTCTGGCTTGTCTCAACCCTGTCATTACCTACTCTTAACCCTACATTGCCATATCTGTTGGACTGTTATCAAATTAGTCCTAATTCAAATTAAATTCCGGCCTCAAACAGGGCAGATCACATCCTTCAGAGTTAGCAATTTATTTAGTCTAGCCGATGCATCAGTCTTGATGGTAATGTGTCATGCTAACCATTACACAATATTTGTGAAATTATCTCTAGAAATACGTCCTGCGGGGCCTCGCGTGGTCTAAAGCATTCTCCGTTACGGATCACTGCCATCTCACCTCTGTCTGTGTGGGTTCAAGACTTAAGATTTGGCTAATTTAGTTATGTGAGAAAGCTTGTCATTAGCTTCTCGTGGGTCGTGGTTCTTTTGTTTTTTTCCCATGTTCTTCTTTCACTAATAATACTGGCCGCCATGTATAGCCTATCGTGTGCTGAATAATGGCGTTAAACCCTACTACAACAACAACTATCAATCTGTAACCTTTTTTCTTCAAAATTACAAATAAAAACGCCCCTTAATAAATAAGTGTACGATCTTGCGCACTGAAGTAATGTTTGTTTTATCTCTCTCTCTCTCTCTCTCTCTCTCTCTCTCTCTCTCTCTCTCTCTCTCTCTCTCTCTCTCTCTCTTAAAAACAATTGTAATTGGATTCTTGAGTTGATCAAAATAAAACATAATTTGTATGCTTTTTTGCTCATTTTAGAGAACATAATGTTATGTTGATGAGTAATGCTTGTTTCACAGACCTTGGGTACTGTTGCTTTGTATTTTTTCACATTCAGTAAATGTACCACAAAATACTTATTTATTTTACATATTCTTATAGTTAGAAATTAATGATGAATTTTTTATGTACGAAAGATACATGATAATATGTGGTAACAATACGAGTGGTGTTTTTCCAAAATACTATTGTTATTAAATATTCTGTTGTTTGTAGTAACATTCATTAACATTTTCTGTATACGTGAACTTGACCCACATTTTACACTTGGTCACTCCTATAATGTTGCTCACACGTTCACATTTGTTTTTACCCCCTGCCTATTTTAAAAAACCAAAACCATCTTGAAGATTAGAAATGCAGAAAGAAAACATTGTCATTTTATTCATCAATTTATAAATTTTAACTGACTGTCACCAGTTGGTCCCAAACACTGTCAAGTTATTGGAACTTCAGATTAAACAGGGGTTTCTTTCAGGCAGCTGATGTGATGAACATGTGTATTCATGAGCCTTTTTATTTGTTCAAACCTTTTAAGAAATAATAAAAGTATTTGATGCATATGACAGTTTTTACTGAGATGGACTTTTCTAGAAAACAGAAAAGAACCTTTAGTACTGGATTTAGGGATCCCCAGGAGACAGTAGGGTTATAAATCACAAACAGATGATTGACAAAGTTTTGTGCATTTTTTTAAAATCTTTAATTGTTTTAGTTTTTTGATAGGGTTTTACAAACTGATGGATGGGTGAACAAATAAAATGTTAATTATCAGTTTAAATTTTGCAACAAAATGAAGCTAATTTTACCAGTTGACACTAATACATTATCACAAAACTTGACTAGAAATGTTGATTTTATTAAAAATATTGATAAATGGTGAACTTGAGGGATGCGTAAAGAAGACTCAGGACGCATATAATCCATATCTCAGATTAACAGTAACAATCTTTATTTATCAATCTCATAATTTAATGTCACTGTTACAGAATGTTTTGTGATAAATAATTGCAATCGAAGTTGTTATTTAAATAACAAATGATGGTTTCAAACTACATGCCATTAGAAAGTATTACTATGCAAAGATTGTAACCATCTCACCCTCCTGCCTCAAGCCAGTTCAACATCTGCCCAAGGAATTTAAAGTTATGTGCTGCACATTAAAAAGTCTTTTTTTTTTTATATTCCTTTAATGGTTAAGTTAGAATCTTATACCCATAGACGTATACCTATCCCTCAATAACTCGTGCACCATGGGGTCTAAAAATATAGACCACACTATAAGCAAGAGCACAAGTTACTGAGGGACCACAAAAAATGCTAGACATCTAGTGAAATGTGGCATAGTGATGGGGTCTGGGTTCTTTAATGACTGAATCCTTGTTTTACAATCATGTCTGGAAATAAAGTGCATTTTCTGAAGTTCATTCTTCTGTATAAATTACATTTATTTTTCAAAACATTTTAAATATTGATTTCAACAACCAAGGTGGTGCACAGAAAAAACATGTATTACGTCATGTCTTTTTGTTTTGTTGATTGGTCTGGTTGCATGAGTGTTTTAGATAATATTTTCCAGGAATAAAAAGGATCTTCCAAATAGGAAACCAGACTAACTCTTGATACATTACCAAACAAGATTCCTTTTTATTAAGAAAAACCTTGCAACATTTCATGAGACCATCATCTACACCAAAACTTATCTTTTAAAATGTTCAGTGTTTCATTGCAAGTAACTTTTCCCCAAAATTGTACGTATCTGTGAAACAAAGTTCTTTATTTTACAAAGTACTCATTTGGCTTGGTTGCCTTGCTATATTTGATCAGTTTTGATTTAGTAAGTAAGTTAATTTAAGGTAGTTTAATTAGATTACATGCACAATAGCTTGTATTTGATTGATTGACTGGAATGAGTTACCTGTCATATGACCGGGACCCCTGGTTCTTAAGCATGTAGGACTTCGATGTCTTTGAAATTATTTCTATTCTACCTCCTTCAAAAGGATTCAAAAGACATCATCAGCGTGATACCACAAAAGGAGGCATGCTTTTTATTTAGTGCAAGAATACAAATGTAACGGCTTGCTCGGTATCAAGGGTTATTAGTACAATATCGCACAAGACCTGGTCAGAGGTATTGCGCAACTTGGAAAAACAACACTTGAAAACCGCCTCCCGCTAATTCTCGTTATGTAATGGAATGACCTCAACAGTGTAATTTGCCCGGTCATAGAGTGGATATGGTAATCTGAGATGGTATCTTGAACAAGACAACACACGAGCCCCCGTAAAGATAAAATGAGAATTTAATTAAAATACAATTAAGAGAAGAATGACACAATAAATTACAATTTTCTTTCCTTCTGACAATTCTTCGTTCAGAAGCACTTCAAAAAACCGAAGCTCAAAATAGCAGATACGTTAATTAAAATTCAAACACTAATAAAATAGATGAATTTAACCGTTAATAACTGATAGTAACTTTCATCATGAAATCGAATGTTCATTAACATTGGACTGTTGGGTGATTCACAATGACCTTGTTCGTCGACTGGTTTTTTCCTTCTGCGTGCGTCACGACTTTAGCTTACCCTTTGATGGAATGGGGAATTCCACAACATTGACTTCTTTTCCCTCCTTTTCTTGACTTCTTTTCTCTCCTTTTCTTGACTTCTTTTCTCTCCTTTTCTTGACTTCTCGCTAATTCTCACACTTTCCAAACAAATTATTTTCGTTTGAAAAGAAAAGGGTAAAACGCCCTAAGTATCTTGTTATGCTTTAAAGTTGAGATTGTCCGTCTTTCTGGTTCGAACAATCAGATCTTACTATCAGTGTTAACTTTTATACGGCTAGCAAATACTACACAAGCCTTCAGATAAATAGAGCTATACTGCTAATTATCAACATCAGAATTTGGGAAAGTCACATATATTCCCGTAAATCATTACGTAAAGTGAGGGAATATATCATAACACACAATCCATATTCACTAATATTAATGTAGCACTTTCCAATCATAAATGTACATAGCGGGTTTTCTACACCACCCATTAACCTACCTAAGTATATAAATTGAAAATTCTAATTTAGAATTCAAAAATACATTATTAAATCATTGTAATACTGACTATCCATACAAAAATATGAACACATCATGCATCTATAACGAAGAAACATCATTTCAAAATACATTATTAAATCAATGTAATACCGAACCATTCGTATCATAGTATCAATACAACATGCATCTATAACAAAGAAAACATCACATAAATTACATCATGATAAATGTGAATTTGAGTTAAATACCTTGTGTTTTTGGCGTCTTACAATCGTTCCACATTCAGTTTGACCCCTGGAACCACAATTTTTATAAACGTCTTTCTTGCAAAGAACGATCGGAGTCCTGGTAACGGTTCTCTCTTGCAGAGAAATTTTCAGACTAATTCAAACTCATCAGCTCAGAATATATATTTCCCCGATTCTAGGGTTCGACACCCCCCCCCCCTTCTACATTTGACCAATTGGAATAAACGCTATTCCTATGGACATTTTGAAAACCCGTCTATCAAGATGCCAAAAATGCCACTTGGGGTCGAAATATCACCCTACCATTTGTTCCAAATCACTTTGACAGCTCTACGTGAGAAATTCTCTCTCTTAAGCGTGTCAAACACCAAGTTCGGTTCTACTAGCAGTATTCTAACAGCATGACCCAGTTAACTCGTTCGGCCCCGATGCCGTGTTTACGCGTAATCCAGTTTCTGCATTGAACGGCCGATACCGTATTATAGCGTAGATTTTCGACTGCATTCAATGGCCGGTATTGCTTTTATATGGTCCGAATGTATGGTCGAGAGAAAGTCTCTGATTGGTTACAAATGGGTCTTTTCCTAGCATCAGACTAACTTTTAGCCAATCAGAAATGAATTTACGCTCGTTTGGACTAACTTTAAATGTTCAGAAAGCAATGATTATTACTTGGGATCCGTTTCAATGCACGTGTTTTTCTTTCTTAAAAAATCGTAAAATGATGGTGGAAGCACAAGTGGTTTTTGATGGCGGTGAGGGCGAGAATGAGGAGTTTCTCGGGTTTGATCTCGAAAATATTGAGTAATTAGAGGAGAGATATGTTCGACAGTTGAATAATTTGTGAGATTTCGAATGGGACATTGAAGATTCTTGAGATTGAATAGTCAGAAAATGCGGATGCTGATAGCGAAAATGAAAGAGTTTCTGACGATCTAGCAGATTGGAGCAATCGTCTTCTGTCTATCCAAATCAATAATTTTAGTGGAATGAATCCTGGAACTACAACATACAATGACAAATTGACAAGGAAATATGAGAAAATCTTATCTTTTTTCACTTATAATTATTTCCGGAGAAACTGTACACGGACATTGCAAACGAAACCAATCCATATGCCTAAAAATGCATATTGGTACAGTCCTACCCGTTTATATCGACATAGCTTATCTCGACAAGCCGCCTATGTCGACAAAAAAGCAAAGTACTGGTCCCATGGTCTACTATTACTATCAAATTTTCATGCCTATGTCGACGTCGAGATAAAAGAAAAACGTATATGTCGACAGAAGCCCTTGGTCCCAGCTTGAACAAATCCTTTGTTTTCAAAACGTTTATGTCGACAAGCTGCCAATTAAGACCAATACTTTGTTCAACAATTAGTTGATCTTGCCGCCAGGCTTTAATGTCGCGGTCGGATGAAAAAAAAACAAACAAACCCATAGCAGCACGTTTTCTCACCACTCTCCAGCTAGTTAAGTCTTTAATCTTGCCGCCTAGCTTGTGAATCATGTTATTCAAATGTACTCTTACAATGACAGCATGTACATCTGTGGGTCTTTCAACCACTGAATTTTCTGATTGTAAATATATCAGCACAGCGAAAAGGATCAATTGATGAACACAATTTCCCAATCAACAGGTGGTCGAAGCAGGACTAGCAAGCCCTTAAATTTGCCGTCCAGGAAATTGATGCGTACAGAGGACTCCTGTATACGTGATTTTCTGAATCCCATATATAAAAATTGCGTGAAAATACGGATTACACGTTTCCGAGACCTTTGAAAGTGATCGGTGATTTTCGCTGTGAAAGTTTAATTTTTAATTTTATTTACATTTACGATGGCTACCGACAGAAGGGTAAAACGCAAATTAAATTTACAGTCTTTGGAAACTAAATATCTGGCTGTTAATGAAGTTAAGGGATGAACTTCTCGCAAAGAGGTCTGTGAAAATTTTTCATTTAAAATTAACACGTCCAGGAAGGATGAAAGCTGCAGAGTCTATAAAGAAAGACTAAGTTGAAGGTAACTGCGCTCCCCTAAGAAAGAAGCAAGACTGGTACATTTGAAGACGTGGAGGAAGCATCTAAACGGTTCACCGTTCAATTAAGCATTATCGAAAAAGCTTAGTGTGAAGAACTTCGCTGCAACAAGTGGTTGGTGCAGTCGCTCTAATGTTCGTCATAACATCGGATACAAAAGTATTTGTGGAGAATACATGTACTGTTGACAGGTTTTCATTTCCTTGTGATATCCCCTTGGTACCCTCAATAACATGGGAACAGACTGACCGATATCTAGGCTGATTTAAGTACATGTACTTGAAGCATGCAACTAACAACTAGACAAACACGTGCTAATGCTGACATTGAATCTCTCATGTTTTTCATATCAGGATTTGACCGATGCAATATTTTATTGTGGACTTTATTACACAAAAGTAACCAAAATGTTATTTGTCAATATACAAGTGTATTTCACTCTAGTTTTGTCCCCACATACTAAAAATTTACATTGTTTTTTTTTTTCAAAGTGTAAATACTACTCACTGATGACCGGTTACCCCATACTGAAGAATTTAACTTGAATTTTTTTTTGCAGACCCCTTACACTTATCTCGACATCCGCTTATCTCGACAAATTTCCTCGGTCCCGAGGATGTCGAGATAAACGGGTAGGACTGTATCACCAAACAAACATAGTATCCAACCTGCAAAATGTGTTTATTGAACAAAGTTCTATCTTAACCAAAAACTAGATGTGAACATTGCCAAGTAATGTATGTACAAATTGTTTCAAACCATATCACATATTAAATTTTCCTGGTTTATTTTAATGGCTGATGATGTGATATTCCTAACAATGTTGCACATCATTTTGTAAAAAAATGTATAAATAAATTATGAAAGACTTGGAAAAATAGAAAGAAAAATACATCACTGTGTAGACAAATTAATTTGGATTATTTGGTGAAATTTTCATGGATTAATATTGGATACAAGAAGAGAAATTAAAGTAAATGTGAAGGCATGTGCATGATTTCTACAAGATTTTCCAAACAGGTAAAACACTCTGGGGCACAAGCAGCTAGTGACAGCTTAGTGTGGCTGGGGCACAGTAACAGTGTTACTGATAAGTTTCTTGGGGCTGAAAGAGTTAAGTAAACATTTTTTCCTCCAAACTCTACTCCAAGACAGTTAATTGTCGGCTAGACTAAGAATTAATTAATGAATTTCACTGGCGAAAAATTTGGCACTTGACAACAACAAATGCTTAAACTAGTCCTATATCAAAACACGTTAGCACTTAATTAGATTTAATTAGGTTCTCAGAGAATTTAGGCTCACAGACATAGCTCTTAGGGTAGATTAACACATTTTTCATTTAATTACATGAGGACACCAGTGCACTTAAGATAATTACACTTGAAAGGAGCTAAAATAACTAAAACACAAATTTCAGTTAATAAAAAAATATTTACTTGGTATTTATTTATTAAAGTACTGCCTCCACTTGGCGTAAGTGACATTTTCATTGAAATTTCCTTGAATATTGTCAATTACAGTGTACCAAGAATGTCCTTTGGAAAGAAAATGTAAAAAATGTTATTCTTTTTAAAGTTGATATTTCATAATGTTGATTAATATTTCCAGGTCCTATCTATCATTTTCAATGATAAAACGAGCGATATATCAGAGTTTCCATTTCCAATTTTGATCGCGATTTTCTTCAACTTCAACAAATGCGGATCGGTTTTGGAATATTTTTTGATTGAAAATGGGATCCGTGCCTGACCTTGCGTTATAAGTGGGTTCACAAGTTATCAGGGCGTGAGTTACCAAGGGAGTAGTATGTATATGCATCACAAACACCTTCTTCAACTGTAAGCCACAACACAAAGTGTCATGGAAACACCCCAGGTCCCATTGCTGACACCAACTCGAATTGGTCATCACCAGGCACTCTGCCCTTAAGAGCATCCTCTCCACCAGAACCTACCACAGTGCAGAATGCGACTCTGACCATGCCCTCGTGATCAGCAGGGTGCAACTACAGCCACACACACTATACTGCTCAAAACCAAAAGGACACCTTCACATAAACACTGCACAGATGTTGGTCCCCTTTAAGGTGGAGGAGTATGTGTCCACCCTGGACAAGGCTCTCTAGGACCTGCCAGAGCACGATGCCACAGCTAAGTGGAACACCATGAAGGGTGACATCTACACTACAGCCATGTCCACGTTTGGCAAAAAGGAAACGTCAGTCACTGATGCAGCCTTCAGCAGCATAAAGATTCCGCCCACCATGGAGAAACTTGACAAAGTGCTAACCTTAACGGAGCTCAGCAAAGCAATTGACTCCCTCCCAAATGACCAAGCACCAGGAAGTGAGAGCATCCTGCCTGAAGCTATCAAACATGGGAAACCAACATTGCTTCAGCCACTGCACGAGCTACTCTGCCTCTGCTGGGAGTAAGGAGCAGTATCCCAAGACATGTGCGACGCCTAAATTGTGACCCTTTACAAAAACAAACGTGACCGCAGTGACTAATAATTAGAGGGATCTCGCTCCTGAGCATCATTGGCAAAGTGTATGCCCACATCATACTGAACAGGCTGCAGTTGTTGGCGGACCGTGCGTATCCGGAATCCCAGTGCGGCTTCAGAGCAGGCAGGTGGACAACAGACATGATCTTCTCCCAACGATAACTCCAAGAGAAGAGCAGAGAGCAAGGTCAACCACTCTACATGATATACATTAACCTCACCAAGGCCTTTGACTTAGACAGCAGGAAGGGCCTCTTCCAATTTCTCAGTAAAATCGGTTGCACCCCAAAACTCTGCAGTATGATAATCTCTTTACATGCAGATATGAAAGGAACAGCCCTGTATGATGGATCTTCCTCAACATCCTTCCCAATTAACAGCGGCATGAAGCAGGGCTGTGTGCTGGCGCCAACCCTTTTCAGGATCTTCTCACTGCTTCTGTCCTACACCTTTGACTCATCTACTGATGGCATATATCTACACACCAGGTACGACGGAAGACTGTTTTCAACCTGGCACAACTGCGCTTGAAGATCAAAGTGAGGGCTGTGCTCATCAGGGAGATGCTATTTTGCAGATGATGCAGCTCATGTGACCCACACTGAGGAAGCCCTCCAGAGATTGGAAGACCATTTTGCTGATGCCTGCATGCAGTTTGGGCTCACCATCAGCAAAGCCAAATATCAGCGTGCAAGATAGCACCATTGCCCTTTCCATCAAAATTGACGGTGTCACCCTGGAAGCAGTCAACAACTTTACCTACCTGGGGTTAACCATCAGCAACACTCTCTTGCTTGATAAGGAGCTGGACAGAAGGCTTGGAAAGGCAAACACCATCATGGCACGACCAACAAAGAGGGTGTGGGAAAATAACTCACTGACAGCACAACATAGTCCAAGCTTACCAGGCCTGTATTCTTAGCATCCTCCTATACAGGCGTGAGACCTGGAGTACTTACATGAGGCAAGAGCGCTGGCTCAACTCCTATATATGGTACCTTAAATGCATCCTGGAAATTAGCTGCAAGACTGTGTCCCACACAGCGACATCCTGCAGCATGCAAATACCCCCAGCATATATTCCCTGCTGATCAAAGATCGCATTCAATGGCTGAAACATGTCTGACACATGGAGGATGGGAGGCTGCCGAAGGATATACTATATTGACAGCTGGCCACTGGCATGAGAAGAGTCAGCCACCCCTCACTTCGTTTCAAAGATGTGTGCAAGAGGGACATGAAGGCATGCAACATTTCACTTGATGGCTCAGAAGTGCTGGCCAAGGAATGGCACCTGGAGATTGATGGTAAGCAAGGGCATTTCAGTTGCTGATGCAAAGAGAGGTTAGTTGGAAGCAGAGAAACATGAAAGAAGAACGCGTCAGCAACCACAGTAAATCGGCTTCCCAGTATGTTTGCACCAACTGCAACAGGGACTTTCATTCATGTATAGGACTGCACAGCCACAGCAGATAATGCCAACACCTCAGACAGACAGCACCCCAAGGGCACTATTCGCATGGTCTCTAGAGACTAAGTCGCCAATGATGATGATGGTATATATATCCAAACACAAGCACACTGGACAAATCTTATTCATTCTAATTCTGAGTTTACATGGATAAAGTGGTCATTTATAATATTTAATGCCATTTTAACTTGTGCATATAGCGGATATGTTTTATTTTTAATACATATATGCCTAGTTAGAATGTAAGTTGCTTTTCCCTTCTTTTCCCTTTCTGCCGCAGTTGTAATTCCAACCAGAGCTATACACATGCCATATGAAATCAGATGGGAATTCTCTGATGAGATCTAGTGTGAAATACAGTGCTTTGTAGTAGATCCTATTTGATGTAACTGGGGAATTAGTCATAAGCAAGAGGGTTTTTCTTTTCTATATTTAACGTATCTCTGATACCTCTAGTTCTTCATGCTGACTTTCTGCACATATATACATAAATTGATTTAGGTCGCATTCGCACCAAGGTTTTTTGCGACCGGTTAAGTCCTGAAGATAATGATTTTCAGTTAGCTGGTACTGTAAAGAAGGCTCAGAGGAAGACAGTGCACCCTGCAACACCAGAGCTCGTTGGGTCAAATCCAGTCCAGTTATATTATTGGACAACCAAAAATATGTTCTAGTGTTGTGTAAGCCAATCATGTAATTGTTCTAATTGTGTGAGTTGTATCATTTCTTTATTATGTTTGTGTATTTTGGAATTTTGTGAACATAGAAAATCGGCTGGCGGGCAAGTTAACTTTGGGTCTATTGTTTTTCCAAGGGGTGGGGTCCATGATTTGCCTTTCGGCTTGGATATCTTGTAGTTGAATTTCCTTACTGAGTGTTTTGATCTTCTTACCTACTGGATAAATTGGGATTAGCCTTCTGCTGAAAGGGGTGTTGCACTTCTTGATCATTATTTTGGTATGGTTGGTGTATTGATGTATTAAATTTCTGAGAATTTGTAGTTCCTCATGTGACATGTTTGGTATAGTCCCAATGCATAGTCCGAGTGCCTTATTTGCCAAGGCCTACTCCTGGCAGCCATAATAGAGTTTGGCCTTGATTAGTGACTTGTTGCATGGTTTGTTGATCGGTTCCTAATATTGTGCCTCTGATGTTTTTGAACATATTTATATCTTGCTGGCATCTACATGTGTTAAGTAGCATTCCCAGGAAGTATGAATCTTTCTTGAATTGGAGTATTTAGGATGCAAAGCTGAGTATTTAGGTTGTTTGTTGTGGAGAAAAGCAATACGATTGTTTTTATGGCAGATATTTTCCCCATTTGTCAGCCCATGTTCTGATGGCGTCTAGGCCCTGTTGTAGTCATCTTGACAGTTAGGGTTTCCTGATTTCCATATTCTGTTAACATCAGTTAATTGTAACAGATCAATTTGTTTGTTGGTAAAATAGTTGCAGAGGTTGTTAATCATTACGTTGAATAATGTTGGACTTGCTACGTTTCCATGGGGAGTTCCATTGTCTGGGGTATAACTGTAAGTTTCTGAAAGGGCTTTTCCTACTCTAATTTTGATTTTTCTTCTCATTAGGAAGCTTTGTTTAAGTATTAAGGCAAACTTGCTATAATTGATTTCAAATAGCTTTACAAACACATAATGTTATCACTGTACTAATTTTTTATCCGTATACCTCATTGCTAATGTTTTGTGAAATAAATATACTGCATATCCTTCAGAATGCATGGCACACACTGTCACTGAGAACAATGTTAGATTGTCAATTTGACAAGTGCAAAACCAGGTACCCCAATGAATTTAATAGATAAATCTGCTTCAGTTAGACAGGGTTTAAGAGTTATCTTATCTAGTCCCTAGTTATTTCTGAATGCTATGTTCTCTACACCTTAAGCTCTGCCCACATGTGGTTGTACAATTTGTACCTTATACCTATAGCCAACCATAATTTTTTCTATGGCTCAATACTGTACAAGGTACAAGTGTTCTTTGTCTCACTTGTCAAAAACAATTTTATTATGTACCAAGCATGTCTTACATTAATGTGTATGCAATGGTCTTTCTGCTTTTTTCTTTTTTGTGTTTTTTTTTACCAAACTACATTTTGGGAATAAAATGAATTGTTTTAATTACGAGTTGGTGTTTTGTTCACATCAGCACTTATTGAACTTCACCGGGTGATATGGGATAAATGACATTATATCATATTATATTATAACTAGGTCAAAGGTCAAAGTACCTCTATTTCAAAAAGTACAATTTAAAGGACTTTATATTTGTTTCATAGACGCAGAACTTAACATCAGTCAAGCAGATCCAGTCTTATTATAAAGTATAATCTTTGAACACTTCACACTGCAGATATGCGAGGTCACACAGTCCCAGTCCTCACACAAATCTCAACCTTCCCATTCTCTTTATCACACAAATAGAAGGGTTCCCTCATTTATGTAGTGCATACAATTGATGCAGTTAGCCATTCTGACACCAAATATAAGAGCTCACAGCTTCTAAGTGGTTATGTTGGGAGTTGGATTGAAATTTGGGATTTATAATACAGAAAAATGCCAAAGATAAACAATAATTAGAGTGATTCCAGTTAAAAACAAGAGGAGAAAGTGTGCATCTAAGCAGGAGATATAGCTTATGATAAAGGAATTAAAGGAGACAAAAGCAGCAGTGAGAAAAATGAGAAGTGAAAGTTAGATGACCATATTTTGGACAGCATATGGAGATATCTAATATAAAAGGGTGAATAACGTAGATAATATAGATGCATATAATTTATATTTCTTTTACATATGAAATTAACAATAATGGGCTTCAGTTAGACAGAAAAATACAACCCAAACAAAACATACTTTATCAGGTTTTAAACTTGTAAACTTTACTGTGAGAAATTATTAACCCTTAAAGTGCTGCATTGTTTTGCAGTAAAAGGTCCCTCAGTGCTGAATTGTTTCAGGGGAGAAAAGAAGAAAACTGCAGTCTTTAAATTGCATGTATTTCATTAAATATACACTATTGATAGACAAACCATATATAAAAAATGATGGTGCATGTCTATACTTTAAGATAAGCATCAAGACATGTGTAGGTTTAACATATTTGCAGGTACAGGTGTAAATACAGGTAAAATGACAAGTTACAATTGTATTTCATCAGTATTTTTGTTTGTTTTTGATGGAAAAGTTCAAATATATCTACAAAATGTTATATTCTTTAGTAGTCTAACCATGCACATGTTATGTCTGTCACAATGTTATATATAAATTGTGAAATTCACAGGTAAAGGAAGGGTGACAGTTTTGCAAAAATCCACTCCATGAATGTCAGAGATAAGTTTAAACCCTCCAGTCAGCAATTAATGTTCATGAAAAACTATCACCTGTTATTTATTATAATATCATCAAACCGAGGTCCATATCTGGTGATTAAACCTCAGCAACGGCTTTATTTTTGTTAATCATTGGGCTGATTTTGTGTGAAGAGTCACCTTAATTGTTCTCATTGTCTAACAGGTGTAAATTGCTTGGAATAGCTTGAAATCTATCCCATACTTATTTTTTTTCTGATGTATGCGGTTGATATCACATCATCAATAGCCCATTAGGAATCGAGAACAGACATATGTACCAAACCCATTGTTTTAATCGATGCGAAAACGTTTTAGATGTTCAGATAAGACAGGCCGCCATTTCTTCATGCGACTTTTTTCGTTCAAGTCTGCCCCATGAACTCTCTGATCTGCATTCTGATTTGTTTGATCTACTATCAGATGCAATAACTCGTCATCTAAGAAAAAGTCTTCAATAGTCCGTAGGTTAATTATTCACCATCTCGACATTTAATTTTGAATTACCAGTGAATGGGGGTTGACAGGCGCGCCATCTTTTCACGTCAAGCGAGCATGTACATCCGACTCCAGTTCCACGTAAATTACTGGCTCAAAATCATTCATTTGTATTTCCATCAATACCTCGCTTGCTCCAATAATGTCATTTTTCTCAAATTATTCAAAATCACTATTAGCATCACTATCAGAAGCGAATATTTGTTGCAAGAAATCACCATTGTATTCAGCGTTGGCCATTTTAGCTTTGCACATGTACCATGTGTTTAGAAGCGAGTATTTGTAAAATTACATTGTTAATAATATAGTAAAGTACTGCAGAATGCTCGTTCCGGGCCTTTTTAAACCAATCAAATATAGCTTTACAGGCATTTATGGCAAGATGAAGTTATAGAATGCAATCAGTTTTGCTCACCTCAAGCACGACTATAGTCGCGACATGCACTACGGGACCACAAACAACAGCGCGACTATAGTCGCGACATGTACTTTAAGGGTTAAATTACTTCTACCGTATTTTCCGGCCTATAAGTCGAGACTTTTTGACTTGAAAGTTCGGTCTTCGTCTTATACTCCGAATCAACTTATATATGGATTTTGTCATTGAAATTGCATTGACTTATATATGGATTACAGTATCCGGTATTTTATTGATATTGCTCTATAATTGGCATAATCGAAAACAGGTCACATAGAAGTACAAATTCATGTTAAATTACTATGTCAATAAATTGTCATAAAATAATATGACTGCATTTATATTTGTAAGTTTTGTCATTATTTATTTTGCATTCTGCGTGTTTTTTCTTATTTCTCAAACATGAAATAAAAGAAAACAATTATTGGTAAAAACTTTACCGGGCCGCATAGCACACTTACGGTCTATACTCTATAGTTTACTGTACTAATTCAAAGCATATTGTTTGTTCCTTAAAAAAAAAAGATATGAAATAACTGGTCCATTAATATTTGATTTTCCAGTATAATGTTGGACACACGTGATCAATTACCGTCATAGCTTTTTTTATTGATCCAATTGATCCTACAAAGGGATGTAATCCATATTAACTCGAGTGTTCTATGATTATTTATAAAATAATGTAGATCATGCATTCTACTGAATCCCCCAAATCATATGTTTCTAATTGTATTTGACAAAGTTTCTCAAATAAATTACCGTAGGTTTAAACTACACTAAAATCAGATATATGGATGGACTACCAGTACTCATAGATCATCAGTGATCCATTTTTAGTTTCGCAATTCAGTTTAAAGCAAATTGTAATGTCAACACTTCACCTATATTCATTTTTAACCAGCTGACGTTTCGGTGTCTCTCTTTGATTATATCGGTTGTTGATAAATTTGTATTTGGTTTCCAACAACAATCACAGCCAGTTGCCTCAATTGTTTCGATCTTGATATTGGCTTTAGCTACCGATACTAGTTACCATATTGCCGGTACCCCATTGTTCTTTATCATTAATCCGCATCATTTACGCTACTCGTGTTTAATATCAATGGGATTTAAAAAAAAGTACAACAGGAAATGATGCCCACTTCCTTCTCTCGATGTAAATAATGAATTTAGCCGTGGGCATTGTTTTCATTGCTTTAGTACGGGCACATTTTAATGAGTTCGGTATATTTTGATCAATTTTTTCAGTCATAATCATTCATATAAATATCCCCTTACAAATCATACAACTTCTCTCACAATGCCTCCCGTAAAATCACGCAAGTCTTACATGGCGGCTTTTAAGCTGGAAGTTGTAAAGTTCGCTGAAGAGAATGGTGGGAATATGGCTGCTCACAGGAAATATGGTGTAAGTGAAAAATGTGTCCGGGATTGGCGTAAACCTAAGGTTGCATTAGGCGCTCCAAAAAAAACAAAGAAAGCAAATCGTGGCTGCAAAGCAAGATGGAGTAATATTGAGGATAAATTAGAAGACTATGTTTTGACACAACGTGCCGCGTATTAGAGTACATCAAAAGAACATGACGCAATAGCTGACGGCAAGTTCAAAGAACTTTGACATGCAGCTTGTGTGGGAAAATGTGCTTTAGCTTCCATTATTTAATCTACGGACATGTACTATTTCATCATTCATTACGTACACCCGTTACGTAATTGTTATTTTCTTTTCATTGAATTCAGTCACATAATGATGTGTGACAAAATTATTGAATATTTTACATCCATGTGTGGGTATTTTCGATGGAAATATTTGTATTATGGATTCAATGTATGTTACAAGATTCGCTGGTGTGTACACGGTGTTGATACTCTTTTCATGCAATAGATTATACATGTATATATAAATTAGACACGTGTATGTACCAATGCATGGTTCTCTGAATAAAGTACCGTAATTGTATTTGACAAAATTTCACAAATAAATTACCATAGGTTTAAACTTTCAACTGGAAGGAATGATCATAGCTCTTGTTGCAATGGATATTGCCGGTAATATGGAATATTATATGACGATACCATCAATATTCATGCAACCGGAAGTTACTACCGGTAGTATAAAATACATAGCCAAGTTATTGACCTGGCCTCGTCTTATACTCCGAATCGACTTATATATGGACGAAGGATGGAAAATTTACAAAATTCGTCAATTCGACTTATACTCCGCATCGACCTATAGGCCGGAAAATACGGTATATACATTTGTATGAAGACTGAACGCTGATATAGTAATTCACAAATGTTCTCTTTATTTTCATAACCAATCACTGAAAATGTGAGTTTTTATTTCTTGAAATAATATGTCTGGTGTAAGGGAGATAACTAAATGATATACGTAAGGTGTGGTATTTTTATTTCCTCCAGTATATTATCCATGTAATATAGATGAGTTTATGAACACATGTAGTAACTTCAATGCAATTAAATTATCCCAAAGTGTGTTACTGATAAAAGTGAGAACCTAAAATTCAGGCTTCTTTATGTAGTGTAGACCTCAAGAGTGATGTAATTTGGTTTTGTTGACATGGGGCGACTGTTATATATCACATAGTTAATGTTCTCTATAATGCCGGCATGTGGAGTGCAGCTATCTTTAAACATGCAGATACGATCCCATGCCAATTTGAATTCTTGCAATGGGGATGCAAAGTTTGAAGAATAATGTGGACTTGAATGGAATGATTGGGCATACATACCCCAATGTAACTAAAATGGTTAGCACTCAATAATGATGGACCTAATATGGAAATTTCACAAGACAACTGGACAGAAATAAATAGAATAAATTGAAAGTCAATTGTAGATTATAATTGGGTTTATACAAGTGTCTATGGGAAATGCTGACTTAAAGAAACTGCATGAACAATTTCAAGGTAGAAAAGTGTACAGAAATGGACAATTAGAGCAGGACAATTAAAATCAAATTGGGAAAGAATGCTATATCTTTAATAATTACCTAACATTACTCATACCAGAATATATTGTATGATACAACTACAAGTGGATCAAGAGTGTTCTCTATCCAGGTCTATGATGTTCTTTACAATACCAAAATCAACTATATTATCTTTGCACAACTTATTTTGTTGCATGTATACTAATCTTGCAGCTGATGTAAATCTTTCAGTTTATATCTGTTATAGCTATAGTTACAAAAGCCCCCATCCACAGCCAACTTGTGCTATTTTCTGAAGATTTCATACATGTTATTCTTAAAAGATTGTCAATATTTGACCAAAAATGTTAAGCATTAATTTTTTATCCTTCATCAAACTAATACAGTTAATAAATACCACCCACTTGTATGTGTTTCTTATGGATTACAGTGTGAGGCTGTTCTTCCGTATAGGTATCACAGTACCAATTGTTTTTCCATAGAGCTCAATGTTAATGCTTTGTGAAATAAATATACTTTCTATCCTACTTCAACATGCATGTCACACACTGTCATAGAAAACAATGTTAATTTGTTAATTTGACAATGACAAAACCAAGTACTCCATTGCATTTAAGAGAGATAACTCTGCTTGAACTAGACGGGAGTAAGAAGTTTCTAGTCATAAGACACTTTCACCCATGTGTGACACATTTTAAAATTTATTTTTTTTAAAATACAAAATATGATCTAGATATGAATTAACATAATGTTGCCAAGAGGCTAAACTTTTTTTTGCCTAACAGAAAGTACAGCTCTTAATCTTAAATAATGCACCAATCACAGGTAGTGTTATTGTTTATTTTCATTTCTGAATGCTATGCCTTGAGCTTCACCCACCTCACATTTTGTATAGACCAAGGGAAGCGAATCATACAGGTTAACTCCCTTTCTTCTTGCTGGCTTACTATTTCGTTATATTTAGCTTACTTTCATTGATGTCCTAGGATATCCTTAAACACTCCAGCTCCAGTTAGATTCTACAGGATGTAAATTACAAATTTAAATTTAATCATTCACATTTATTATACCCATCTAACTGTCATACTGACTTCATTGTTACAAATTACAAATTTAAATTTAATCATTCACATTTATTATACCCATCTAACTGTCATACTGACTTCATTGTTTCAATTTCTCATTAAGCAATGTAACTTGACACCATTGTGTTTGATTAACTGCTGATACTACTGTATTTACATAAGAAAGCCTGCTTCTAAATTGAACAGTGACTGATGAAGTACTCTTTTATCACAGACATAATATTATTCAATTTAAGGAGTGAATTTAGAAAAGTTATACACAAATATCTTTTCTTTTAAAACCTATACATATATCATAGCACCTGAAATAAATAAATGTAGACATATTGTAGCTTTACATATATCATAAAAAATAAATAAATGTAGACATATTGTAGCTTTACATATATCATAAAAAATAAATAAATGTAGACGTATTGTAGCTTTACATATATCATAAAAAATAAATAAATGTAGACATATTGTAGCTTTACATATATCATAAAAAATAAATAAATGTAGACATATTGTAGCTTTACATATATCATAAAAAATAAATAAATGTAGACATATTGTAGAAATAAATAAATGTAGACATATTGTAAATGTAGACATATTGTAGCTTTCTCAGCACCTATTTCCAGTACTTTATTTTATTTTTATTTAATTTGTTTTTAGGAGGAAGACAATTGCTTTCAGGAGGTTTAATTCAATGCCAGTAAGAAAACTCTCTCTCTCTCTTTCTCTCTCTCTCTCTCTCTCTCTCTCTCTCTCTCTCTCTCTCTCTCTCTCTCTCTCTCTCTCTCTCTCTCTCTCTCTCTCTCTCTCTCTCTCTCGTGCATGCACACACACACACACACACATTATCTTGGGATAAGGAAAAGAAAACATATACATGTAATGTGAGAGGAGTTGATACAAATAATCAGAATTAATTCATATTGTTCTGTACCAGCACTAAATTTGTAACAGGTTTTATCAGGTAAATTTTAGGGGCTTTAATCATTAATTTTGTTCATTTTGGCAATTTTGACCTTTTTATTCTGTAATTGTTGGCAGCTGCAATGTTTTTAAAAATGTTTTTATGCTGTAATGAATCAGTATCAAAAGATAGAGATTGTTTAGAATATTCATGATATAGAGATTTTTATTTAGCTGTCTTTACATGTAGAATATTTATGATATACAGGTTGTTATTTGGCTGTCTTTAAATGTTGAATATTTATGATATACAGGTTCCCATGATGAGGTTGAGTCCAGTTGAAATAGACAGAGAAAATTATGTCCAGCAAGCCCTCCCATCTGCCCCATCCAGTATTGAAAGTGCCAATGAAAATATGGACACAAGTTCTGACACTGTGAACATCAACGACTGCCATAGAGATCGAGGTCCTTTGAAAGATGACGACATTCTTCTTGGTCAGTCTCCTCCAAGGAAACTTTTTACATCAGAAGATGCATGTTCCCAGTCCAGAAAACATATGTTTTTCTTTGATGAAACGAGCTCACAGGATAGTGGTGTTAGCTGTGATAGAGAAAAGGTACTGTTTTTTTCTTAGATTAATTCTGAATTTCTTTTATATAAAAAAATGGATATAATAAAGAATAGTTTACACAAAAGTAGCTATTTTAAAACTTAAAGATTCACTTTAGTTAGTATCACTTGAAGGGCCTTAGGAGTTTCAATAGCTCAGATATTAGAGTCTTAGACTTGTTACCTAACAATACCAGATTCAGTACCTGCCCAGGCCAACCTTGCACAGTGACCACTCAAGGCTTGTTGCAACAGGTAGTACATGTACAATCTACCAGGTTAGAAACTGACTGTGTCAATATATTAGTTAAAAGTCACAGTTGCAGGAGATAGTACAATCTAACCAGTCTAGAAACTGACTGTGTCCACACATCAGTTTAAAGTCACAGTTGGCAGCATGCATTGTCTTGTCTGATTCTTAGATTATTATTTATCATGTTCACAGATCAGACATATTGTCAGAATCCCATTATATTAGATCTTGTTCTTATCTGCCTATATTTTTGTTTAAGATGTTTAAAACCAGTGTTTATTGCACAGTTCAAAATGACTTTATAGTTACATTACATGAACATCCAACACTTATGTATATTATAGTGCTATGAACTCTGGGAAAGATTAGTGTGTTTTGACTTGTGTCTTGTATTAAATAATGATAAGAGAAAATGCCTAAACAAATTTAAAGAAAATTATACTAAGTTTGCAAGACCTCTATTAAACTCCATTACAAGCCCTAAATCAGTTCCATAGGTTTTCTATTGTGAAAAACTGTGATCTCATTAAACGTATCATACCGCAAAAATGTACTTGTCAGGACACACCTTTTCTTTAACATTTTATGAAAGAAATCTATCATCATCAACCAATCAATTGGCAGTCAGACACTTTTTCCAGTACTTTTTTGCATAATGATTATTACTCGAGAAAAGATCTTCAACAAAAAACAACACAATTTCAGATTGCAAACTTGTAAGCCTTCAGTTAGAATCGGTGCTGATCTAGCACAATTTATATTTTCAAATAAAGTAACCTTTTTAATATTTCAGGATCCAGATCACTTTGCAGCCCCCATTGGAGTACCTCGTAGGAAAAGCAAACTAATGGGAGAGGACACCTGCTCCCCATTTAAATACTCCCCTGTCAAGGACATAGCTAATTCTCCCTCCAAAAGGCCCAGATCTGCACCAGTTGGATGTTTGGTAATTTTTTTAAGATTCATCGAAAAATGCAAAAATTTGATCAGTATGTGTTTATGTGTAACATTTCTCAACTTTCCATAAACCCTTTTTGACATAACAATTATAATACTTGCCATTTCTTAGAATATAAATCATTTTACTATTGATTTCATGCAGATATATGTTGATATAACATAAGTTTCAATTTTCTGGACTGGTACCTTATTTCTCTACTGCACTGTGGTGGCAAATTCCAAATTTTAGATTGCAACAACCCCTGCACCCTAATTGTCCAAATATGAAAAATAGGGTGGGAATATTCAGAGGAAACCTAGATTAAAAAACAGACTGATATTTGTTTTAAACTGTTTGCCTCCTGTCACCCATGCTTTTCAACATCTACTTAGCACACATCATGAGTGAAGCCCTGGAAAACCACTGTGGGACAGTCAGTATTGGAGAGTGTAACATCACCAACCTACGCTTGGCAGATGACATTGATGGGCTGGCAGGCAGAGAAGATGAGCTTGCCACCTTAGTGAAGAACTTGGATGAAACATCTTTCAGATTTGACATGGAGATCAGCGCTGAGAAGACAAAACTGATGACAAATAGTGACAAACAAAATCTCAACCAAGATTAATGTCAGAGAACAGGAACTGGAAGCAGTGGGACAGTTCAAAATATCTTGGTTCCAATAATCACTGAAGAGGGATCAAGAGCAGAAATTTTGTCATGAGCAGCACAAACAACGGCAGCTTTGTCAAAGCTAAGACCCATCTGGAGAGATAAGAATAATCTGTCTGAAAACTAAAATCAGACTATTGAGAGCACTAGTCATCTCAATCTTTTTGTATTCATGTGAGGCCTGGACCCTGACAGCAGAATTACAACGAAGAATCCAGGCACTTGAAATGAGATGCTTCAGAACCATCCTTGGCATCTCTTACATGGACCACATCACAAACGAAGAAGTGCTTAAGACCATCAAACCATTATGAAAACCTCACCACTGTCAGAAAGATAAAGCTGAAATGGTATGGCTATGTTACTAGAGCCAACAGTCTATCTGCAACAGTACTGCAGGGTAGTGTCCAGGATGGCAGATAGAGAAGAAAGTGGACAATATCACATAATGTACCAGGGAAAGTTTTGCATAGACACAGGCATTGGCACATGATCAAGACAAGTGGAGGGAACTGGTCAGATGATAAGCAGCACAGTGCCCCAACGACCACACTAGGTCAAGAGACTGATGATGGTGATAACTTGGTTAGTATATAAGACCCTTGATTTGGGAATGGCGGAGGATACGTGAGTTATAAAGGGAAGGAATCAAAATTTAAACCAGAAATGACTTTAACATGATCTTTGACTGGATCTTTGAATAAATCTATGACTGGGTTTGGACAGTACTTCCTTTTAGGCAAAACAATGAATTATGCAATCTGGAGCAGTTAATGCATCATACATGATATGAATCGCATCAAGTTATTTCTAGAAGTCATGGATGATGCAGTCATAACTAAACTTACATAACTCGGATGAACAAATTGCCCTATATCACTGCTAGAAATTATACACTGTCATGCTCTCTTATTGATCAGTGTTTGATTTTGCAAAGAGACACATTACTGTATTGCCAAAGTGAGCAATGATGCTTCATTCTTTTGAACATCGCATATGATTTCTGCTATGTTTGTGGTGAAGTGACTATTGAATCACAAAAGCGCAGTGTACTGTAGTTATCACTTTTATTTTGGCTGCAAAATTGGAGATCAAGACTAGAAGTAGGCCCCACGCATATGATGCAACACTTGTGGAATAAATCTTTGCCAGTGGTTGAACAGGAAAAAGGAAATTGATGCCTTTTGCAGTCCAATTCTTGGGAGAGAGCAACAGATCACATCAGCAATTGATACTTCTGCATGAGGCCTCCAGTAAGGAAAGATGTGTCAAAGAAGAAATATTGAACCAAACATTATATCAGCTATATGCTGGTACTCCACAGAAAAGGAATGCTAGTTCCTGATGCAACAGAATCATTCTCACTCAGACAAGAAAGAGTATGAAAGTTCTAGTCCTGAACCATCAATGTCACGTGATCCATATTTTCTCACATCCTTCTCTGAACCACATCTAATAAACGAGGTAAACTGAATGACCTTGTTAGGGATTTGAAACTATCCAGGAGTAAGGCAGAGATGTCAGGCTCCAGACTACAGCAGTGGAATCTTCTGGCAATTAAAGAGGGTTTCCATGTTCTGTGAGCACCAAAAGAATCTTGTCCCATTCTTCTTCATGGAATTTGATCTTGTTGCCTGCAACAGCATTGACAGTGTGATGTCAGCCCTCAAAATCGTTCACAATCCAGATGAGTATAGACTGTTCATTGATTCAATGAAGACGAGTCATAAATCTGTTTGCTGCATAATGACTGTGTTTTGCCATCAATTTAAGTTTGTCATGCAGTTCATATGAAGGAAACCTATGAAAACACGAAATAACTTTTGGGGTATATAAGTTATGACTAACATTAGTGGCAGCTTTCAGGTAATTTGAAGGTTCTTGCTCTCTGCAGACTAGATACACAAAGTAGTGCTGTTTTCTTTGCAAATGGAATAGTTGTGTAAGGGATTCCCACTACATCAAGAGAGATTTGGCCACTCCAACAGTCATTGGAGTCTGAATGGAAAAGTGTTAAGCATCCATCACTTATTGAATCAAGGAAGATTTTGGTACCACCCTTGCATCTGATGAAAAACCTTGTCATGTCAGGGTGATGGAGAAAACTCAAGTAGCTTTCAAATACCTCCATGGAAATTTTCCAAGGTTAAGTGCAGCTAGGATAAAGGAAGGTGTCTTTGATAGGCCTCAGATTTGTGAACTTCTTCAAGATGATGCACTTTGCCACACATTGCACAGCAAGGAAAAGATGGATGGAAAGCCTTCCAGTTAGTGGCAGAAATATTTCTTGGAAAACAACAAGGCAGACAACTACAGGAAGTTGGTGAAAAATCTCAAGGCATACAGAATTCTTGTTTGCAATATGGCACTAAATATAAATTTTTTTTTCTCTCACCGAACTGCATAGGTGTGAGTGATAAGCAGGGCAAGTGATTATCATCAGGACATTGAAATAGTGGAGAAACTATCTGGGCAAATGGAGCCCATCAATACTTGTTGACTATATTGCAGGACAGTGACAAGAGATACATCATTTAAGGAATAAAAGAGACAAGCCAAGAAGCACTGACAAGACTGTAAAGGACTCCCTCTTAGTGAGTTAGTTAAATGGATTTAGCTACATTATCTAGGGAATGATATTATGACCCAGTTATCTCTGAAAATTTTTGTTACTTTAAATGCACCTTTACTTCCAAGATGTACACCTTAATTTCACTCGGCCAGTCATTAGCAGTGGTTTCTAAAAACAATTCCTAAGACAATTATTTGTTTCATCAGTCAGAATCTCTTTGAAGAATGACTATCATTGATCAGATGTTCAGCTGTTTTATTCTCAAACCCGTTTTAAGATATCCTGTCCATTTCATTGAATCAGAACATTGGCCCCTTTTAAATTTAAATACTGGCATGGAAGAAATTAAGAATAAAAGTCAAAATGACCCTTCCTGAAATGACTCCCCAGGTCTAAATGTGATAAAATCTGTATGCCCAGTGTATTCAACTGCTTCACTGCTTATTCAAAATTTGATACTTGATACAGACACTGAATAAGGACTAAACTATGTATGTGCATAATTGTTTGCCTTTTGTTTCATAATAAATTTTATTTTTAATTCCCTTTTGCTATTTTTTTAAAGTGTTACATAAACAGGACTGGTGAAATATTATCATGTAAAGCAACCATAATCACATGAAAAGATATTGGATTACAATTTATGATTAAAATTCGACTATCTAAATAATATACATATACATAAAAATGTATAACTTAAATATCTTGGAAACAGTAGCCAATCAGTTTGTTTTGTCATATTTGAATTCAGCACAACAAAATCCATTATAAATAGTACCGTTTATCTCTGAAGCAGAGACTTCTAAGAACTTGTAGACCAATGTAATCAATACAGAAGAATGAAACAGAAGATTCAGTAATAGAGATAAATAAGGTCTAATTATATTTTACAAACTTTTCATCTGCATCAGTGTCTAATACCGATCTTTATAAATACACGTTTTCACGTTTTTTGCACCTTACTGAAAACTTGTCAAACTTATGAAGAAAAAAATATCAGCTGCCTTACTGAGACGGTCATGCTTGGGCTAATAGGTCTGCATTTTTGCAAAGTTTTTGAATCTGCAGATCCTGGTTAGTAGTGAGAAAAAATGTACATTTTTCATACGATGTACTAGAATTATGGCATGTTACATATTAACTACGATATTGTTGTTTCAACAAATAAGGGGTACTATTAAAACTTACATTGATACTAGTGATATATTGATTAGACTTAATAATTTATGGAGAAATAGCAAGTGGAAGTGGAAGCATTAAAAGAAATTAACACTAACTGCAGAAATCATGCCAGGGTGTGTGAATGCAGGAATAGTACAAAATTTAAAGATCGAAGACATGCAAGAACTCCTGAAAAGCAAGCTGTTCAAGCTGTGCTTATAAAAATGTACGCCACATAAAATAACAAAATTATTTAACCATTAAACCTTTAAGTGTTTGTTGCAATACGAGTTATGCCACAGTAGTTGTGACATGGGGTGAAACAGGTTATTCATATATTGATGTATTGATAATAATAATAGTAATAATAGAAATAATAATAATAATGCTTTATTTATAGAGGGTGACTCATTAGTCAAGGACTATTCTCCCTTGAAGCCCTCTTATGGAGAGTATAGCAATGCATATTATATGTAGATCGCAATAATTACTGTTTACTTTTGCTGTAACGATTCACATGTCGATACAAGAGAATTGATACTAAATGATACTTACAGTGTGCAAGCTACTTTAGTCTTCAGCAGTCATGAATAATTATTGTTAGTTTGCCATGTTATTTATTAAATTTATAATTCATCTGAAACGGGATTTACAGTCATGGGTACTCAGTTTTATTAGCAAAAACAAAATAAGGCTAGTGAGAATTTTTGCTTTCCATCTACGAATTAACACAAAGTGACATAATTATTAATCAGCCTCCCCCCTCCATTCCATGCTAATTATCGTAACCCAGCAGCAATTTCAACATATAGGGTACATTTCAAACTTGTTCCACATGTATAATGAAGTACTTTACTCATTTAGTAACCATTTTTACGTTAAGTTTCTACTTTGAATATTTCATTGTATACACTGGCCATTGCTACAATGACTGTGTGAAATATGTTATATAGAACCTAATTGGTGGTTATTGCTTGTTTCAGTCCAGCTTAAACAATAATCACTAATCAGAACTTAGTGTATTAAATTTCTTGCATGACAAACAGGAAGTATTGGCAAAACAACAGAGCAAAGCAAGTCATTAACTGATATGTAAAGTACTTAAACAGCTTTCAGGACGTGTGATTCTTTTAATATTGCAAAATTTTTTAATGAATTTGTACACAGAGAACAACTTTGTGTAAGAACTCCCACAGATTAGTTAGGGTTCTTGTTGTGACATCTGTTTTCAGGTAGACAGCTGTTTGCATATCTGGGTTCTTCAAGCATTACATGAGAAGTTGTTGAACTAAATTTGATTGGCACTTTGTGCCCTGGAATTAGCATTATGGCTGAGTTTAAACCTTCCATGATGGGAGTTTTACAAGTGCATGTTTACAATACTGCCTACCTAGAAAACCCAAAATGTCTAGTTCTGGACATGGTTCAATTTTATTCAGCAAATATTGGCTGATGATAGTGATGATGACAATAATTTTTAAAGTTATAAAATATATCAGCCTAAAGTTTTGATACCCATTAGTGATTTTGAGCCCAAAAAAGATATTAAATAGGATTTAGACGTATATGTTGGATGGACAGCAATAAGCTGGCATGACTATTAATCACCCTTTCAGCGGTATTTCAAAATTAAATATAGAATTCTGAGCCTAATTAAAGCAATGACAGTTTAAACGTTGAATACCATTTTCATTTTATTTTAAAATCAATTTAGCCTTGTGGATCCTATGCTACAAAACCATTAATGCATATCAGGTAAAAAAAAATAAAAAAGGGTTTTAAAAAAATGAAATTTAGAAATAAAAATATTTATTTGAATACATGTACATTTGTCTGCACAAGAAAACTACAACATTGATGGACTAAAATCCCAAATACAGCATTATAAGAAATCTTTCATAGTAGTCAGTAAACTACTAATAAAGTTTATATTATTTGAAAAATCCTATTTTGGAGCAGATGTATCCAAAAGATAGTATCTGTGAGCTCTGGTATATTGTACATAAGTCATAAACATAAGCTTCCCAACATACTCAAGCTGACAAAGCTAGCTATGTATATGCCTTTTCAAAAGGAAGCACAGAACAATATTCGTAAACAGATAAGGAACAAAGTATCTTCAGAATATTTAACAGATTAATACTCGTACAACTAGAGGCGACTTCTTTTGAAAGATTTTGATTTCAGTAAAGCTCTAATAAAGTGGAGCAGGAAGAAGAGTTTAAACTGATGTAAATATTGAAATATGGTTGTTGCCTCCTCCCCCATTTCTACTCTCCCCTTATTTTGGTGACAAAGGATGAAGTCCCCCTTTAATATAAAATTCTGGCATTAGCTCTCCTTAAATTGTCCAATGGGATCAAGATTGGAATTTCTGTTTTTATGCAGAGATATTTACCAAGTGAATGAAAGTACTGATGGAATAAAATTAGCACAGAAGCAGAGATGGGATGTGGCCCTGAGTGGACGAGTGGTCTAAAGCGCTTTCCATTATGGATCACTGCCATCTCACCTTTCTGCGTGGGTTTGAGTCTCAGATTTGGCCAATGTGGGTATGTTAAAAAGCTTGCCAGTAGATTCTTGAGGGTTGGTGGTTCTTTCTGGGGGTTTTCCCTGGTTCTTCCTCCACCATTAATACTGGCTGCCATGTATAGCCAATCGTGTGCTGAAAAAGGCATTAAATTCTACAACAACAACAACAAAATCAGAGATGGGGCACATTTCAAACTGTGTGTAAATTTTTTTTTTATATACATGTATATAGAATAGGTCAATAGTTTTCTACCCTCAATAAGAAATACAAGTACCTGTGTCTAAAACAGTCTGTTGCATCTACAGGAAGTACAATTATAGATTTCTTTGTATTTATCATCATTCCTATGCCTGTTTTTGTTCTAGATGAGATTTTCTTTGCACGAGGAAATTGCACTATTTTCTTTTATTTTGAAAGTAATATTGTATTGTCTTCCAGGTTCAAGTTAGACATGAAATTGGCAATAAGATGTTTTTAAAGCACGTTGAAGAGCAAGTTTAATTCATCATCGAACTCATCCTTGACTTCTGCGTTGGCATTTAGTATGAGAGCATAAACACTGATCAGGTTGACATGCATGGTTTTGGTGTGGAAGAAGAGGGATAATAGCATAACCTAACTTATCGTATAGATTATACCAGTACATCTTAAATTTTTTCATATTCTTTTCTCATACTTGCATCAGCAGCTTAATATAAGATGCAGGTATTTTTGCACCTATAAAATTGATGACATCAGTTTTAGTTTAGATATTTTTTTAATTTGGCTCTTTTATCACTAGCTGCTCGAAGAAAGAAAACTTCAGACATTGTTCAAGTCTCATATTACATCTTGAATATGCAACACTCGTGAACCAAAGCCACAAAGTGTCCTGGATATTGTGCTAAGTTATAAATATGGGTTGTATTTTACAGGATTTCTCTGGAAAGGTGACAAGGCCAGTGGATGCAGGAAGTCCCCTTAAAAAGTCTCGGTTAACCAGTCTGGAAGAAGACGTGGATGATGGCTTTCTTGATATCATGGATGAGGAAATGGCAATAGATGAAGAAGTAGCCAAGGTATATTGACTAAACACCTAATATAGGTCCATGAAAGAAGACATATAGGTCTTAAATTATTGCATAGATATTCCAAGCTAAGTATGGTGGGGCACAAGACGTATCTGGAATGAAAAACAATATATTTATATTCCTCCTTCTTCACTTTCTCCTCCTTGACTCCTTGTCTTCCTCCTTTTTGACTCTATCCTGACTACTTTGTCAACTCAAACTTTTCTGCCAGTCACACTTCCGTCTCTCTTCTTAAAGACTTGGGTTTTACTATGCGGGAAATATGTTCCCTAAAATCTTCCTGTGAAAACACAAGGACGTTAGCATATTTCCTTAGCCATCTCATCTCAAACTAACCAATAATCAATCATCAAATAAAGGTTATTACATTTTTGGTATTCATGCACATCAAAATACCCATGCATTCTTGTATGGTAAACAGCATCATAATAAAAGCTCTGTTTCAACTACTTATCATACAGACATCAATAAATTGCGTCACAAAAATCAGACGCATTTCTGTACATACCACACCTACAGTGTACACAAATATTCAGATATCCATGTTCTGATATATCCTTACATATTAACTAATTTTACACACTGCAACCATTTGCCAAAGTTACAATTGCAAAATCTTGAATATCACATGAATTCATGCCTTAGTTTACTACAAAGTAACCAAATAGCGAATGACAGTATTACCTCTGACCATGAGCACGCAATCTACATAATTCTTTACATAATCATTTCTCAAATATGTGTAAATTAAACACTGCAAAGGTAATTCTACATACTTACGATTCTAGTACTGAAGTATAAATACTGCACATAATTCCAGTTGCATTGTTGTAGTATTTTCTGCAACAATCAAGCAAATAACTCTCTGACCTATACTAAGCTATGTCTTTCTTAGAATTTCTGTTTTCCCGGCAAATTACGAGTGGCATTCTTGGAGTATTGCTTTATAACTTGTTCGAGCATGATGTTTGGGCAACTACAGAGTCCCTTGCTTTGAAAGTACTAAGTTAAATTCGGATTGAAAATGGTGACCACAACCTCTCTCATATCCATTTGGATGTTGGACCTACCCTGTTCTATTCAACTTAGCAGACAATGGACCTGGCCATCTGTCAACATGGTGAAATTTATAACATCCACAAGGGTTCTTGAAGAAAACTTTTGACATCTACATGCAACTTTTCGCACCCAACAAAGCTAGGTTCTCATACCTTTCAACTATAGCCGCTGGGTCTAACATATGTACATGGCTTCCAACCTATTCTTGGTTCCCATGACTTGCAGTTGTGAGCAGGGCAATGTGACAATCAGTATGCAGTATTTATAAATGTACTGTGTTATACCATAACTACATTAAAGACCAACACTGAATTTAATGTTTTGATGTAGGGGCCTTACACTTTTTTGTTTAAGTTCCATCTTCCCCAGATTTATAGCCAAATAACATTATATCCATGATACTATGTGAAAAGTTAAGAATTTATATTGAAATAACAGAAAAGGAAATATTTAAGCTCTAAAGAAAATAACATCCCCCCTTCTAACAAAATGAAATTGCCAGTGGGATGATAACAGCATAGCTGATACGGTGAAGACTGTGCTGACATTGAATAACCTATTGATAAAAATAGGAGGTGTTGATACTGTTAAAGTTAAAATTTTCGAGCTACACTGAAAATATGATAGGCAGAGTAAATTTGAGTGGGTTGCTATCATCCAGATATTTACCAAAGGGAGCCATTAATTATACACACTCAAGAAATAAGAAAATATGTAAGGGACTTGCATCATGTAAAGTTCAGATAGAAACAAAGAGTGAAAACAGCACAATTTGCAGTCTTAGTTATACATATACACATTCACACATGCTAGTGAATGAGTAAATCTTGACATGTATTCAGTTAGGCTTTATCTACTTTCCTTTTTCAATCTGTATGATTTGATTAAATGAATGATTATGACTTAAAAAGATTGATCAAAACATACCTAACTCATTAAAATGTACCAGTACTATAGCAATAAAAACAATGCTCGTGGCTAAATTTATTATTTACATCCAGAGAAGGGAGTAGGCATCATTTCCCATAGTTCTTAATCCACTTGAATAAAACAAAATTATTTCATTTTTTTTTTTTTTTTTTTTTTTTTTTTTTTTTTTTTTTTTTTTTTTTTTTTTTTTTTTTTTTTGGTAATAACAAACAAATTAGTATCATACACTATATAGAGTATATAACATAAGTGTGCTATGTGGCCCGGTGAATGTTTTACTGGTAATTGTTTTCTTTTATTTCATGTTTGAGAATTAAGAAAATAATACAGATTGAAAACTAAATAATGACAAAACGTATAAATATAAATGCAGTCATATTAGTTTATCAACTTAGTAATTTAGCAAGAATTTGTACTTCTACCTGTTTTTGATTATGCCAATTATAGAACAATTTTAATAGCATTCTGTGTACCATAATCCATTTATAAGTTGATGCATTTTCAATGACCATATCAGGAGCCCCAAGTGGTCTAAAGCGCTCTCTGTTATGGATCACTGCCATCTCACCTCTGTCTGTGTGGGTTCGAGTCTCAGATTCAACCGATTTGGGTATGTGAGAAAGCATGTCAGTAGCTTCTCATAGGTCGGTGGTTCTTTTCGGGGGTTGTGTGTGTGTCCCTGGGTTCTTCTTCCACCATTAATACTGGCCACCATGTATAGCCTATCATGTGCTGAAAAATGGTGTTAAACCCTACTACAACAACAGCAACAACAATGACCTTATCTTTATAAATCGATTCGGAGTATCAGACGAAGACCTGAATTTCAAGTAAAAAAGTATTGACATGTAGGCTGGAAAATACGGTACAAAAGAAAATGTAAATGCTACATTTTGGCATTTTTATATTAAAAGAAAGACTTACCCAGAGTACAGTTCAAAATTTAACCAGTCTGCATAAAATTAGAGATAATAATCTCTTGCAAATACAGAACACTGCATGTAGAAAAGCAACGAGTCATAGAATTGAATTTTAACAGATAAGAAAAGGAATTTCAGGTAATTGAAAGTCTTTATTTCTAAAGCTTCTTAAGGAAACCATTATTACTTGTGCTGTTTGAATGCTTAATACATAATTGTCTTTTCATTTTTATTTCAGATAAATACCAGTTTACCTGGTACAATGTCCAATCTTTTGAATGCCCCTGTTCTGAACAAGGATGGCCATAGCATATCTGAAGATGAAGACACACCACTGGTAGCTTTACGTTCCATTTTTTTAAATAAATATTGTGGTGTTGTTGGAAATAATTTTTTAACTTTCTTTAAGGAAGAAGAAACGGCTATATAATCTGGTCATGCTGGCATTTGTTTTCTTTTCAGCATTTTCCTATATTATTTAATACCGATTATTGACCCTACTCCATTTGATTTTAATATTTTATTTATCAAAATATAATGTATGGATTTCATAACATTTTTAGCACAGTTGCTAGGTAATTGTTTAATTTTGTTTTTTCCCCATGAAAACATATTCTACAACACTTTTAGATATGGAGAACAAAGTCATGCAAAAGCTTCCTGACAGAATCACCTACTTTTGGAAAAGACTTCTGTCTAAGGTCACGGGACTTTTCCTACAAACGAGACAATCCACAGGATGAGAGCACTCCCCTTCAGAGTAAAAAGAGAAAGAGACCAGAGTCTGTAGGCTTTGAGTTTTCAACAGAGGTAATTACATATTCGAGGGATGTATGCTCTCTCTCTCTCTCTCTCTCTCTCTCTCTCTCTCTCTCTCTCTCACAATAACTAGTGTTTGAAGGCAGCAGTCGGTGAGCCCATTGTGCTTATTTGCATAGGTAGGATAACGAAAGTGAATAACCCATTATACAGTGATAAAAAGACTGATAGCCCAAAACCCATGTAACTCCTATAGCAAGTGAGATGCCCTTTGAGCTTATTTAAAAAAATGTATATTTACGATATTATTTTCAAGTCTAAATCATGAACTTGTATTGTTACTTATAATTTAACTGTCATATACATATATATATATATATATATATATATATATATATATATATATATATACACACACACACACACATACATACAGTAGAACCTGTCTTGAAAGACCACCTCTTTTGCCAAACTATTATGGTCTCTCAAGACAGGTGGTCTCCCATAACAGGTCAAAATCCTATATGATCAATAAATCAGTGCATTAAGAATGTGGTCTCTCAAGACAGGTGGTATCTTATAGCAGTGGTCTTTCAAGACAGGTTTTACTATATATATATATATATATATATATATGTGTGTATATATATATATATATATATATATATATATATATATATATATATATATATATATATATATATATATATATTAGTGTATGACTGACAGTTATTTGTCGCAGTGATATGAGCCCCTGTGATACAAAAATGAGATATCACTATGATTACGCGAAATTGAGATCTGATTTTAATCATACTGAATCTAGGCATGTCATGCTGAAAATACAATTTTTTTTTTACTCCCATACCTCCTGGCTCTGAATACAATATGTTGCTAGACATATGCTCTTCTAAAATCATACACAATATAAAAGAGTTCATATTTAACTATCATATTGTGCACCTTGATTTTAATGGAATGAAACCTTTCTTGTTTCATATATTTATTTCTTCCTACATTACAAAATTCCAGCATTCTGTGGCCAAGCCCAAGCCTCAGCTTCACAGATGTCACTCTGAGTCAGAGGCCATGATCAAGTCAGCAGTGAATCGTTTTGCAGATGAACCAGACTTGCTGGGAGACTGTTCCAAGGTAAGAACTTCATAGAAGAGAGACTTAAATGGCTGATGTAATTTGAAGATTTGATCATGGTTATTCTTAACTTGATTTTAAATTTCCAGTTTGAATGCAGAAATAATATTTTGTAGCTATCGTGTACCATGTGCAGTCAACAAGTGAATTTAGATGAATATGTTGTACTTTTTATGTAATTTTAAATAGGTGCTTGTAATTTTTCAGATTCAGAATTAAGATGTTAGAATCAGGAATAATCACGAAACAAAATTTTCCACATCTCAAAGTCAATGCACTTAGAAACATTTTCTGACCAACAAGCAGATTGATTTGCCAAGTTGCCATCCCTGACTAAGCCAGGTTTGGACAGAATGTGGCCCCTGGTCCAGATGCAGCTAGTGACCTGGTTTTATCTATTAATATACATCATAGGATGTGACTATAAACCAATAGGATGTGACTATAAACCAATAGGATGTGACTATAAACCATCACTTATCAAACCTGCACCCTGGAAGAAGTTACATAGGCCTCATTAATGTCTAAAACAGTTTCACAGTTGCAAAAAATTGCAAACATTTAAACAGCATGTGTGAATTTTTCCAAAATATCATTGAAAATTTTGAAGGACGAGAGTTCTAGATTGATACACCATTTTATTATCAAAGGTCATTAAAGAAACCACACATACATTTTTACTATTTCTCTTTGTCTCTCTGTCTCTGTCTCTCTCGATCACTTTTTAAAGTATTTGACATTTGATTTGGGGTACGGGTTCAAACCCTGGCCATGTCATACCAACAGCTTGTAAAAATGTTACTAACAGCTGCCTTGCTTGACACTCAGCATTAAGAGGTTAGTGTTATTACTGGTCAGCCTGGTGTCAGGGTCACTGGATGGAACATGAAGCTACGTGTGTGTGGCATGATGCCCCAGTGCAGTGCCACACTATAGACATAATAGCAATATGAGTGAAAGGCAGATCATTTTTATTTCTAATTGGTTGAGTAACAGTAATGACGTTGATAAAAAGATCTATTTCCTGTTTTATTTTTATTTTCCATCCCGTCATTCTGTAGGCCAAAAAAAAGAAAATGGTGCATGTTCACTCATTGTCTTCACATATCACACATTCCTTGATCTTTACAGAAACACAAGTGTGTCAAGGGCATTAATCCACTCAGTCTCAAACAATTGTTAAAAAAAAGTATCCAACTTTAGTTATTTTTTATTAATATGAAGTTTGATTGATTGATTTCATTTTAACTGCACACCTGCACTTTTAGGCTATTTAGTACTATACAGTATGTTATATGTATAAACGTTTAAAAAAGTAAAAGTTTTGATATCAACATTATAAAAAAGCAAATACCGTATTTTCCGCCCTATAAGTCGCTCCTGGGTATAAGTCGCGGGAGGGGGAAATCCAGATAATTTTGGAAAATTCAACAGATAAGTCGCTCCTGCGTATAAATCGCTTCTGCGCACTAACCGTAATCACGTTTTTGATACCGCCGGCCATTGCATACGACTTGGTAATTTCCAACAACGTGTAAGTATATTCTTGTTTGAAATTTTAAAAATAGAAATATAAGCAAATAAGATTTATAAATAATGTTTATTAAATAAATATTAGCGCCACTCGTCTTCTTTTTTACGCCAGTTACGCACAATCTTCTCGCTTACGTTGAATTTTCTTTCTGCTGCACGATTTCCGTTTTCTTTCGCAAATGCTACGACGTTTAACTGAAATTCTGCATCATAACTTTTTCGCGTGGTAGTTGTTGGTGCCATGATTAAACTGTATTGACTTACGCTAATATAACAATTTTAAATCTTACAACGTTATTGTGAAACTATCTTTTTTTAATCCTCCATGGTATGAACGGTCCGTATTTATATACCGGTCAATTCCACAACCCGAGCGAACTTCAAAGGCACTTTATAAAACAATTGAAGTTGTTCGCCAGCCTTCCAGTTTTTTTTTTTTATTAATTACTTTGAAGTTCTCTCAATGAAGCCAGTCTCGGTATTCTGGTCAATTCCACACCCAGAGCGAACTTCAAAGGCATTTTATACGACCATTTAAAATTGTTCGCCAGCCTTCCAGTTATTTTTATTAATTACTTTGGAGTTCTCTCCAAAGCGCTACCAGTACATTTAAATACATATATTGTAGCGACATCTGACCAACACTTTGCTTGAAGCACGTGGTGAATAATAAAAGAAAAACAATGGCAATCGTAATTTCAATATTTTTTTTATTAATAACAACAAATTTTAACACATATATTATAACTAAATATTATTTGATTATTTAATTTGATATTCTTGTAGTCTAATACTTACATTTATGTAAGTTTCGAGCAATTGGCTTGCCGGTATACCGTAGATGCATTTCGCTATAACACAGCATCACTGCGCATCAGTCATATCAGTCGTTAAAAAAATTTATTTATCGTATAAGTCGCTCCTGCGTATAAGTCGCACACGTCATTTGAAAGAAAAAAAATGGAAAAAAGTAGCGACTTATACCCCGGAAAATACGGTAGTTGAAAATAAAATGGTAAGATAGTAACGGTAAAATATAAATCTTCCTGATCAACGAGGGGTGAAAATGGTATATGTTAATGAAGATAGATGAAAAGATGTTGAAAATAAGGGACTTTATTTACATTGCATAAAAGTGCTCCAGGTGATGGCGTAGAAGTTATAGTTTAAAATAAAAGTTTACTCCCTTCAGGAAATCTTTATAAATATTATAATTCTATATTTTTGAATTAATATAAAGAAGAATTTTATTGAACTGTAAACATATAAAGTTTGATTTAGCTTTTTTCACAGACATTCAGACAATGTTTCAAAACAAAAATAATATGCTGTCATTGACTTATTTGGCATAATGTATAGAAATTCAGAATTTTAAATGTATCTCTTTTGGCAGTCTGGTTTTTAGGGCTATATAAGCTATACTGGATATAATCCATGAAAATAATTTTCAACAACAGAAAATCATTGGCTTTTCAAATGTCAGTTTTCTTCATTAAAAGCAATCTTGGATAAGAATTTCGCTAAGATAGAGGGACCACTTTTATGAATGTTAGTTTCATAGGAAACTGATGGGGTGGCGAAATTCGGCCCTTATCAAAACATGTCTTTTGAGACACTTAATCCTGATAACAATGTTAATATGTTTGCTTAGGCTTTGATCCAATTGCACCATTTCTACATGGACAGGGTGAATGAACTTAGATTGATCTGTTGCTGTTGAGTGAAATGAACAAATCAAAATCAGTATGACGCTACATATGGATAAAGAATTTTGCTCAGCTGCTTAATGAACACAGCAAGCACACGTTAAAAATATCCATGCATGTCTTGCATGCGTGTATTTAAGACTCACACTGTGTTGGTCTAAATGAAAAACCGCAGTTAACAATAATGCCAGAACCTGGTAAAAACAATTGACTGAAGTACAACAAAAGATGAAAATCCATTGTACATTTACGTGGATTTTGAATGCTTGATTATTTTGGCAGATTTATCCAGATTTACTATCGAGGATACAAATGGGTCTGATATTTATTAAACTGGGCAGATCATTGAACAAATTCAAGGCTGGTTCTTTGACTTCTGGAAAGATGGCAACCATTGCTTAACTGCTTGATGAAGGCTCTTCCATTTTTGTGCAATATTTCATGATATATGTGCTTGCTGTCTATCTTTGTCTACATTATTGTGTTTCATCATGCATTGTCTGTTCAGTTTGTATGTGTTTCTTCATCTCCCTGTTTTCGAAACGAGAACAATTATAATATTTCTCCTTTGAATAAGTTCCCCGATCACATTACTTTAGGGATATAAGCCTGCTACCTCGCGAATCCAGCCCTACCAAAAGACGAAAATTCGTCTTTTCTGTCTATGTCATATAGACAAAGGGAAATAACACTTGCCCTTACCTCCCCTTGCCACCCACTAGGTGTCGCCAGTTTTTAATCTTCGCTGTACATTGAAAATATGTACAATTAGACCTCCAATGAATCCAAGCCATCTTAGTGTAAATTCGGACCATCCGAAGTTAAATTTGGAATTGCTGTGTTGGATAATCATTCCTCTACAGGTTGTATACATTATTTTACAATATTTTCCAATTTTGAGTGACTTTGTCACTTTTCTAGACTTCAGACCAGGTTGCAACGTGGTCAGAGCAAAATGGCTGTTGACAATGTGGCAATGGAGGAAAATTATGTTGACACGTGACACTAAATCATTTCCCTTCCTCCATTAGTAACGGTTATGGTAATAGCGAATTAATAACGTGCTGAATTGCTAATTTGTGCTTTGTTTATCTTCTTTTGTCGTTTCAATAGACTTCGTCTTAGAACGACCCGTTGTAACACGCTCATGGCGGTAACTAGTGTTGTCATTACGAGTTAACATGGCACTGAAAAATTTGCCTACTCCATTAGTCATGGTTATAGTTTTATCGGTTTAATAATATGCTGAATTTTTTAATTTGTGCTTTGTTCTCTTCTTTTGTCGTTTCAGTAGCAAAGTCGACAATGAAGGCATGAACGGCAAAAAGGGGCGTAAGTCTCCCCGCATGTCCGTGCATGGCTTTTGGGCCTGTAAGTCAGGACACATGGGGTTTTTACAGGCTCTATCGCATCCATTTCATTATGCAGTCTTGCCGTTACCGCCCAGCCGTCCGTCCAGCCAGCCGTCCAGCCGTCCCTTTGTATTGTAACACGGTCCGACCAACTATGATTTACGGGGATTTTAGTGCCAAATCTGCCCGTCAAGCTGTACCGCAGGAAACATGCCAATATTATGACGGAGATTTTCATGAGAAATCTATCCATCCAGCCAAGCCATGTCAGCGGCTGGTACCGGTGATAGCCAGACCGTCACCGACTTTCCGGCAGCCCAGGCGGCACCGGCCGTCCAGCCGACCTTCCAGCCCAGCCGGATGTCCAGCCATGCCGGCTCCGGCCGTCCAGCCAACCTTCCAGCCCAGCTGGACGTCCAGCCCAGCCGGACGTCCAGCCCAGCCGTCCAGCTGACCTTCCAGCCAGCACCAGCCGGCTCCGGCCGTCCAGCCATGCCGGCACCAGCCGTCCAGCCCAGCCGTCCAGCTGACCTTCCAGCCAGCACCAGCCGGCTCTGGCCATCCAGCCATACCAGCACCGGCCATCGAGCCGACCTTCCAGCCAGCACTAGACGTCCAGCACAGCCGGCACCAGTCGTCCAGCTGACCTTCCAGCTGGCACCGGCCATCCAGCCGGCACCAGCTGTACAGCCGTCCGGAGATTTTTAGTGACATATCTGTCTGTCCGGCTGTACCACTGTACCAGCATGGGGACTTCTATCATACCGCAATCCGACCAGATCGGATTTAATGAGATTATAGTGATGTATCCGTCCGGCAATCTGTACTACCGGTTGCATATCACTACCATGACAGAGATGTTATAGATGAATCTCTCCGTCCAACCAGACCATTTGAGACGCAGGTACCGGTCATAGCCGGACCATCGCCAACATTCCGGCCGACCATATGCCAGTCAGATCAGTCGGTATTTCCGGCTGTCCATCGGTTCACGGCTTATCCACAAGGGAGAGTTTGTGACCTTATCAGAGATGATGCAATTGAGTTAACTATGCCACTTGGTATGCGCTACCATACATGCCAACCATTACGCTTTTGGCGTAATCATTACGCTTTTTGTCACTAAATTACGCGTTACGCTTAAACGTATATGGATTACGCTTTTTCGGTACATCAACCTCCCAAAAAAAATCAATTATTTGTTTTCTCGTTATTATTAAAGTTCCATTAATCCCACAGACCGTATTTTAGAAAAGACGGCTTTTACGTATCTACAATATAAGAGTATGCTAGACCGTGGACTTTCGTAATAGTATCATGTTCTATTTATAGCTAACCTGGTTCTACTGTTGACCTCGATTCTATTTATATTTATTTATATGCGTAGTGAGGAGATAGCAGACTGGTTTTCCAAATTTAATATTTACTCGCAGATTCCATATTTTAATTCATATTTCTTGTAGCACCAGTCTAAATATATTTTAGCGCTTAAAAGTATATTTTATTTTACTCTATGCATTTATGTGAGCAAAAATATCCCCTTTCAAAAATTTTACAGATAAATTAGAAAAAGGCAACCGAAAACCCCCGAAACAAAATATAACAGAATCCTCTAAATATTAAGAACAAAAAAAAATAAAAAAAAGTACAGCATCACGTGACATCTATTTCCGGCCGTGTCGAAAATTTTTTAAAATTTAGCGCGAAACGTCTTAAGAAGGTTTCTAGTCGATGTGTGTAAAGCTAAGAGTGCTACATATGAAACCTTGAAACAGTAAAGGATGAGCAGGGCAAATAATCGTTGTTTATTGAAATTTTAGCATGTTATATGTGGATTACGCTTTTTCCGCCTGGATTCCGCTTTTTTACCACTTGGATTACGCCAATTCCTCGTCAGGGGTTGGCATGTATGGGCTACCCAGATATGGCAGCTGTACCAGAACAGGACTTTCAGGCCGACCATTCGCCAGACAAATCAGCTGGCAGTGCTGGTCGTCCATATGTTCACTGCTTCTCCACAAGAGAGATTTAGTGAAAGTGTCAATTATGACGGAATTGCATCATCTATGTCACCTGGTATGCTATACAGATATGCAAGCTGTACCAGAACCAATCTTCCCTCTGAGCGAATGGTAGATGTGCGCACAGTGCTCGCTGCACTACACAAGCATTACGGAGAAGATTTATATAAGAAAAAATTTATAGGTTGTTGGGAACTTCAGAGTGCCCACCACCTCCTACTGCCATTCAAGACTACACAGTTCAGGCATCTGTAGATCTTGAAAGGGAGGAAGAGACGATGTCCTTCCTGCTTCTTCCCCAGTCGGTAAAATTCAGGAAGCTAACTTCCAGCGACGTTCAAGTGTAGCTGGTACGAAAACTCCATCAGACGCCTTCAGTACTGATCTCCAATGCCACGTCAAAGCTAGTCCGAAACGTAGTCGATACGTCTTCATTGTTAGACTTGGCTTCACTAGCCATTTTTTTCAACTCCCTAGGCAAATCCGGCCATGACCACGCTTGTGAAATGACGGCCTGGCTTGCTGGAGTTGTTAACAGGGCAGCTCACCATTCCATGACCAATGAGTTGACTGCTTCTGCCAACTTAGATCTAATACGACGTGACGTCTGTAGTTGGTCCACGTCGCTCAGGCCCCATCCTACTCGGATTTTATGGATGTCTCTGTTTGGTTCACCTTTACACTTTGGCGGAAAATTAAAAAAGTTTGGAGACAGGCAGCTCAAGAACTGCCCCTCCAACTCGTCGCCCAACTTTCGCAATCGTTTTGAAACAATCATCCCCTGACACAGCGGAGGGATGATGGGCGGACCAAGGAAAAGGGATCCATACAATCAAATGTGTAATATAGATCCCAACCTCATGCTGGGAGCCAACAGTCTCATCAAGCTAGGTGGCAACCATACAGAGAGTTCTTGCAACTCCTCGGATTATTCAGTGTGGCAGTGGACTTGATCCCACTCAGCCGTCTTTTTTTATGCGCCCTTTACTAAGGACGTGGCTAGCGTAATGGTGCCCTATTTAAGTCCCTTTGATCACACCCTCATGCTCACGCCAGAGATATGATCATTCTTGAGTCAGTGGCACAACCCCTGTGGGCTGTCCACCGGGATTACTCTGGAGATACCCCAGACAGAGATAACGGTATGTTCCGCCGCTAGTACCTACGGTTGAGGTACCCACCTGTTGCCGGAATTCGATACCGTCAGCGGCACGTGGATGCCAGGGGCAAGCCCTCTCCACATCAACCTTTCAGAAATAACGGCTGTCATCAATGCCTTTCATTTCTGGCAGGATCAACTCTTATTGCAATCTGTCCTCCTTATGTCAGACAACTTTGTGGTGGTGACTTGCCTCCTCAAAACAAGGGGGCACCTATCACTAGACCTGTGCAATCTGATCTGGCAGTTTCTACATTGGTGGGACAATCTCCACCTCAATGTACAAATCAGACACATTCCTGGCAGACTCAATGTCTTGGCTGACACTCTATCTCGTCATTCACACGGAATGGTCACTCCATCAATCGGGCTTTCTTACAATCGACACACTTTGTGGACGTCCAATGATCGATCTTTTGCAACAAGGTGGAATCACAAGTTGTCCACCTTCATCTCACAGGTTCCATACCCAGAAACTTGGGCTGTGGATGCTCGGTCAATCAGCTGGGAAGGGTTATGGTCATTCTCCTACCCTCCCATGGTCTTGGTACTGAAAATAATCCAGAAGTTAAGGGGTCAGAACTGTCAGATGGTTCTGATTGCCCTTCTCAGATGCAACAACTCCTGGGTCTCCAGTCTACTCAATCTGGCGATAGATCTACCCACAAAGATTACAGTCAGCCCAAGTCTTCTCAAGCAACCGCGGCCAGGGGTCTTCCACCCCTGTCCGGACCGTCTTTATCTTCAAGCTTGGCTCTTGTCCAGACAGCCTTGCAAGACAATTTAAATCTTCGATTATGGAGAGAATCTCGAGCAAAAAGGCCCTCTACTCTGAAGGCTTACGAGGGCAAGTGGCATGTTTTCAGGGACTGGTACCAAATCATACAGATTGTTTCTCTGAGTGTCACAATCCCACAACTGGCCGACTTTTTTCTGGCTTTTAGCCCTTAAAGTGCGTATCGCGACTCCAGTCGCGCTGTTGTATGTGGTCCCGTAGTGCGTGTCGCGACTATAGTCAATTTCGAGGTGAGCAACAATGATCACATTCTTTAACTTCATCTTGCCATAAATGCCTGTAAAACTATATTTGATTGGTTTAAAAAGGCCCGGAACAAGCATACTGCAGTACTTTACTATATTATTATCGATGTAATTTTACAAATGCTCGTTTCTAAACACGTGGTACTAGTCCAAAACTAAAATGGCCGACGCTGAATACGAAGGTGATTTCTTGCAACAAATATTCGCTTCTGATAGTGATGCTAATAGTGATTTTGAATAATTTGAGAAAAATGAAATTATTGGAGCAAGCGAGGTATTGATGGAAATACACATGAATGATTTCGAGCCAGTAATTTACGTGGAACTGGAGTCGGATGTACATGCTCACTTGCCGTGAAAAGATGGTGCGCCTGTCAACCGCAATTCACTGGTAATTCAAAATTAAATGTCGAGATGGTGAATAATGAACCATCGGACTATTGAAGACTTTTTCTTAGATGACGAGTTATTGCATCTGATAGTGGATCAAACAAATCGTAATGCAGATCAGAGAGTTCATGGGCCAGACTTGAAGGAAAAAAGTCGCATGAAGAAATGGCGGCCTGTCGCACCTGAGCATCTAAAACGTTTTCGCATCTATTAATACAATGGGTTTGGTACACATGTCTGTTCCAGATTCCTAATGGGCTATTGATGATGTGATATCAACCGCATACTTCAGCAAGAAAAATAAGTATGGGATATATTTCAAGCTATTCCAAGCAATTTACACCTGTCAGACAATGAGAACAATTAAGGTGACTCTTCACACAAAATCAACCCAATGTTTGAACAAAAATAAATCCTTTGCTGAGGTTTAATCACCAGATATGGACCTCGGTTTGATGATATTATAATAAATAACACGTTTTTCATGAACATTAATTGCTGACTGGAGGGTTTAAACTTACCTCTGACATTCTTGGAATGGATTTTTGCAAAACTGTCACCCTTCCTTTACCTGTGATTTTCACAATTTATATATAACATTGTGACAAACATGTGCATGGTTGGACTACTAAAGAATATAACATTTCTTAGATATATTTGAACTTTTCCATCAAAAACAAACAAAATTACTGATGAAATACAATTGTAACTTGTCATTTAACCTGTATTTACACCTGTACCTGCAAATATGTTAAACCTACACATGTCTTGATGCTAATCTTAAAGTATAGACACGCGCCATCATTTTTCATATAGGGTTTGTCTATCAATTGTGTATATTTAATGAAATACATGTAATTTAAAGACTGTGGAGTTTTCTTCTTTTCTCTCCTGAAACAATTCAGCACTGAGGGACCTTTTACTGCAAAACAATTCAGCACTTTAAGGGTTAGAGGAGGAACAGCTGGACCCAATTATTATCAAATGCTACTGCTCCATGATCAGACACATTACGCCATTATGGTATATGTGCTATCAGCTATGACAAAGATCTGTCAGATCTTTTAGCCACTTTAGAGTTCAATCGACTAATATCCCTCACCCTGTTTCCAAAGGAATCTGTCCTGGGTTTTAACATGACTCAATTCAGACAGTATTGAGTCTTTAACCCACAATTCGTTGAAGCTACTATCATACAAATTGGGTTTCTTGATAGTCTTAGCTTCAGCATGCAGGGTGAGTGAGTTACAGGTCCTTTCTAGTGACCCGAACTATCTTCTGTTCAGATCAAATGGTTCGGTGGTCCTCGTGACGCAGCCAGGCTTCGTAACCCAAAAAATAGGTTACCATCCATTGGCAATCAATGAGTCGTCATTAGCTCTCTTTCTTTTATAGATAAGTCAGGATCAGCAGCCATGCAAGATCCTATTTGTGCACTCAAGCACCATTTAAATGCATAGAGGTGAGTCAGGTCACATACAAGCACCTCTTTCTTCTGGTGATAGCTGGGACATGAGATATCACCATTCAAGCCCTTGCTTCGTGGCTGAAGTGGGTTATATGCTCTGTGTACTCTGAGGATCCAAAAGATCAGAGTCACCTCATAGAAGCTGTTGGCTGGCATGCAGAGTCAACCTTCTCCAGTTTATCTTCGCAGAGGCAAACCTTGATTCTAGTAGGTCAGGTGTTGGCAGCCCAGATGCCCACCAGACCCATGTGCAACAATCAGCACAGCCTATTAGCTTTGCTGGATTCGCCAGATAATTTTTGTAGGTAAGAAGATTTCACTATCTTCTTAACCGTATAAAGGGGTCACATATCATGTGACCCTAGGCTGTGTTGCTGATTAAAATTAGGAGACCGGGTTATCGTTCAAATGGGGAATCCAGCCATCATTCCCTAGAGGATACCCGGGGTGGAGGTCGGATGCTCCGAATTCCCTCCTTCTATTACTTATTCTCCTAAAGTAATGTGATCAGGGAACATATTCAAAGGAGAAAGCAAATTTTTTAGTAAATTATGTTTCTTTGAGAATACTTACTCGATCACATTATTAAGAAACCCTCCCAACCACCCCGCCATGCGAGCATCCTAGTATTTTATATACCGCTCAGCTTAAAACTGGCGACACCTAGTGGGTGGCAAGGGGAGGTAAGGGGCAAGAGTTATTGCCCTTTGTCTATATGACATAGACAGAAAAGACGAATTTTCGTCTTTTGGTAGGGCTGGATTTGCGAGGTAGCAGACTTATATTCCTAAAGTAATGTGATCGGATAAGTATTCTCGGAGAAACATAATTTACTAAAAAAATTGCTTTCTCAGCTGTCTTGTTCCACTGTTAAGACATCATTTGTTTTTTTAATAAACTGCCATCACGTGGTCGCCGGTCAACCCACTTACGCTATGATGGACCTTCATTAATTGCATTAAATGACCACACCTTGGCTCTTGATACTACATTGTGCTCAAGACTAAATGGTCTGGGACTACATTCATCATTACTTAATGTAAACAGAAGAGAAAAAAGAAATATTTCAAAGCTGGCCAGCATAGAACAGGAAGAATTCCAGTTATCTCTCTTTCGTCCGTAACAGATATTCAATTTAAAAATTCGGCTATTAATTTTGATAACCTGGTTTAAATTCATCTTAGATCGTCAACCGTTTTGTCAACTGTCCCAGGGATACCACTACTTATTACATTATTCAATGCTCAATCAGTTGGATCACTGGAAAAGTGCACAGAAATAGTTAATCTTATCAACGATCAGAATATCGACGACTTCTTCCTGACAGAAACATGGCTAGAAATATCAGGCGATGAACCCAAGTGTGCAGATTTAACACCCATAGATTACTCCATCAAGTCGTTGCCCCGCAACTCTAGTGGAGGTGGAATTGCAAAGAATTCCTTGATAAAATGCCTTAAGTACAACACAGCCTTCTATTTATGCCACACATCGTTTGAACTAGTCCAAACAACACTCACACTGGAACAAAGGTCAGTCCATTTTTTTGTCTCAACTGCCCTCTTCCTAGTAGAAAAAACAAGCTGACTGAATCTCTTTTTTTGGAGCAGTTTCCGTATCTCTGGAGTATAGAAATTCAATAGGTGGCAACGTAATTATTCTTGGAGATTTCAACTTTCACTTTGACTGTTCTGGAAACCCATACACGTCAAAACTCCTAGATTCCATTGATGTTTTCAATCATAAAGAGTCAGTTAATCAACCCACCCATAAACTTGGTCTCATTTTAGACTGGTTTCTTTATAGACCTGATGATAATATTCTGCAGTCCACCCTTATATCCGATGAACTTGCACCAGATCACCTCTGCATTATATGCCATCATGATGTATCAGTCCCTAACCCTCCACCTTTATTTGCTACTAAGAGAAACCTCCGTATGATAAATCGAACCAAATTCAAGTAAGACATCCAAGAAAACCTATCAACTTACCGGTACTTACATCCTACAGCAGAACAACTTGATAACTGCCTGTGTTCACTGCTTGAAAAACATGCCTCAGCCACCAAATGCAGAGTATCAATAGAATAGTGTTCTCCATGGTATAGCAATGTTAGGGACCAGCTTCACACTGCTTAAAGACATTGCCAAAAAGCAGAGAGGCTTTGGCTTTCCACCAGACTCACTATTCATAAACAAATCTATGAAGCCGCTAAGAATAATGTCACAAAATTAGTCCATTTAGCAAAATTATCCCACTACAGTACTAAAATCATGGAGAGTTCCAGCTGCAAAGAGTTTTTCAAGATAACTAACAAACTAATGTCAAGGAACAAATGTACACAACTGCCTTCTCTCCAGTAGACCTTCCGGACCTATTGGCAAATTTCTTCCGTGACAAAGTACAAACCATTAGAGATTCGCTTGACAGCACAATTTCAATTGACTCGTCACCATACAGTTATGATACAGAATTTCAGCAACAGGCGACAGCCATTAGGAGCATTTGAACCTGTCTCGATTGATTTTGTACGGACAATCGGGATGAAAAGTGCACCAAAGTCTTGTGAACTTGATCCAATTCCGACATCACTGCTGTTTGATTGCTTAGACCAAATATAGCCTTCACTAACTGATTTTATCAATACCTCTCTCTCATCGGGGGAATTCCCATCATTTTTCAAAACTGTCATCGTAAAGCCTCTGCTGAAGAAACCAACACTTGACCATAACGATTTAAAGAACTACTGCCCAGTTTCTAATCTCCCATTCATACCTAAAATCTTAGAAAAAGATGTTCTAACCCAACTTGTATCTCATTTGAATTCAAACAGTCTTTTTAGCAATGTGGAGTCTGCATATCATCTTTGCCACAGTACTGAAACTACTCTTCTGAAAGTATTTAATGACATTCTCTCTGCATTGGATAGTGGAAAGATTACAGTCCTCATCCTCCTTGATTTTTCTGCAGCATTTGACACAATAGACCATGATATATTACTTCACCGTCTCCAGCATGTATTTGGCATTCAGAATATAGCCTTACAGTGGTTCAAGTCATGAGACGTATCAGTTCCATTCGCAGGTATCTTTCAGTTGATGCCACTAAAACACTTATGTATTCATTAGTACTTTCAAGACTTGACTTGTAAACTCGATTCTATCTGGTTCGTCACAATATCTACTCCAGAAACTTCAAAAAGTTCAAAACACAGCTGCTCGGATCATCTTTAGAGTACCTTGATCAGAGCACACCTCATCACTGCTCTGTACCCTACACTGGCTATCAATTCGATACAGAATCAAATACTAAATTTGTTCTCTATGCTATGTTTCACTGAAAGACTCCAGTCCATCATACCTATCTGGCCTCACCTATGTGTACACACTAGGGCCTAACCAAGTAGATAATTTTCGCCGAGTAACGAATCCGAGTATTTGGATGTACTGTTTGCCAGATCCGGGTATGAACCAAGTAGTAGGTGCCACTCCATAGAGTACTGCTTGTTTTATTATCGTATGTAAAGCTTAAACTTTTCGTGTACCGTATACTGTATATATCGCCTATAAGATGAAATTTTTTATTATTAACTAAAATTATTATGTATTAAAAAACATTTTTTTAATAAAAGTTCAATATTTATTGAATTATTTTACTGGTAACCATTTTGTGTGCATATTATTTGCCGAGGCAAATACTTCCGAATAGTACCGAAAAAACGAATATTCGGCCGAAGCGAATGTCCAAGGTGATTTCCGGTTGGGCCCTAGTACACACCAGCAAGATACTTACACTCCTCTTCTGACAATCGTATACTCATTGTTTCCACTATGAAAACGAAGTCATATAGACAACGTTCTTTTGCATACCAGGGCCCAGCGATGTGGAACGAATTGCCCATTGAAATTAGACACAAAGACACAGTGGTCCCTTTTAAGAGTGCTCTTAAAACTCACCTTTTTCGACTGCAGGAACAAACTTAGAGACCTAATAATGTTTTGTATCTTATATGTTTTCAGCATGTTTTTGTTTTCCAATTTCATTGTTTTTGTTTTTTGTTTTCATGTAGTGTAGTCATATCATAGATGGTATAAAGCGCTTAGAGCTTCTAAAGACTATACAAAGTCCTCATTATTATTATTATTATTATTATTATTATTATTATTATTATTATTATTATTATTATTATTATGTACAATGTGATGGATTAAAAAAAAAAAGATCAAGCAGCTCAGAGTGCTAGCGCTCTAAATACCACTGAGGTGTTGCTTAAATCATTTGAAGTTATGGCAAAATGCAGGGTTCCTGCAGTAATGGAAATCCTGAAAATTGTGTAAGCTACAGAAAAGCATTTCAGAGGCCTTGAAATGTTTTGAATTTTCTTAAGTCTTGAAAACGCTTTAGAAAATTAATGGAATTCGGTTATTTTGCATATCCAGTCAGATTTTTTATTTGCTGATGCAAATGTTTTAGCAACCAACATAACTTTCATAATGGTTCAACTATGTTATGTTTTAAAAGACTTTCCAAAAGGTTAGAGTAATTAAAGATCATGGAAAAGTGGCGGGGTAACCTGAAAAAACAAAGCTGAGATGACATTGTCATCCATTTGTTTCTTTTTCACCATTGACAAGGCACCTATAATTGATTTGGATGCTAACAAAAGCAATCTTGTCATATACATTGATGTGATTTTTGAAAACTAAGTAAAACCAGCACAAATATTTTCACGAGGCACAAAAAAAAAACATGTATGTCATAAATTTGACTTTGTGGTACACACAATTGTACCTAAGGTAATCCATGACAACTGTAACATGTTGGTATTTTGTGTCATTGGTGCATATAGTCTTCAAACATGAATTTGAGTTTGGTGTGCCACTGACTATATGTGGAATGAAATTCGTGAAATATTTATGCAGACCCATATAGTTGTCTCACCATTGACTTGACTGGAACTTGTGGAGGTAAATATTTTGTGGTTTAAATTCAAGCATCTAGAACAAACATGTCTTGTGTGCCAATTTAACAATAAAAAAGCCAATCATATAAAATGTCCACCTGTGATGTCATAGAAGACTGGGAAGCGACACCATAAAGCCACTCAAGAACAGTAATAATTGATTCAAAATGTGACATAAGGCTGCAAAAAGTCAAAGATATGTTAAGGTCGTGACAGAAGTACATAGCCCCATTTGTAAGATAGCCAGATGCACCAAGATAAAAAAAGACACAAGAGCAAATGCAGAGACTGTCAAGTTTTTTGGCATTTGAGGAAATCAGAGATGATGGTGACATTGGAGACATTGCAAAAGGCATCCTTTGTATTTGAAGATGTTAGGCAGGTAATTGTCGGGAAACCATATTTGCGAATACTGGCTCAATTCTTTTACGAATCAGCTCACCAGGTTACATTTACAAATCCTGTATTTTTTGCTCTTGACAGACCTACTCCTTGGAAAGACTGCATGATAAAAAATGCCACTAGAGACAAATGATAAAAGCATGGATAAGGGAATCGCCTAATATGGTTATCAGGGAGTTTACTTGGTGGACTCATTTTGTAGAAATACGGAATTCATTTAGGAGTTGGGAGGTTGAAAAAGGTGATGCGTCATGGAGAGATCGTATTCCATGTTCAGGACCTCAACCAATGATGCAACCTCCTGAAGACCCCAACCCTGACATTGAATATATAATGGAGGAAGAGGCACAAATTGTACACAAGAGAAAGGATGAAAACCTAAGGAAGAACTTAACATGTGGTTAGCAAAACAATCTAGACCAAATTTAACTTACTGGAACACATTGCTCAAACAAAACAACAAATTGCTAACTTACCACCACCACTGCAATTATGTATGTTAATTGGGTTAAATTGAAGGTATATTAATCAGGGGCCCCGAGTGGTCTAATGTGTTCTCCATTATGGATCACTGCCATCTCACCTCTGTCTGCGTGAGTTTGAGTCTAACATTCGGCTAATGTAGTTATATGAATAAGCTTGCCAGTAGCTTCTTGTGGGTCAGTGGTTCTTTCCAGGGGTTTCCCGGGTTCTTCCTCCACCAATAATACTGGCCGCCATGTATAGCCTATCGTGTGCTGAAAAATGGCATTAAACCCTATAACAACAACAACAAGGTATATTAGTCAAAGAAAGAAAAGAAAATCTGGTGAAGCAATCTTAGTATGCAGTTTATTTATTTTCACTTTACTGAAAATGTTGGGGCCCCCAGTGGCCAAGTGGTCTAAAGTGATCTCCATTACGGATCACTGCCATCTCACCTCTGTCTGTGTGGGTTTGAGTCTCGGATTCGGCCAATGTGGGTATCTGAGAAAGCTTTTCAGTAGCTTCTCGTGGGTCGGTGGTTCTTTCTGGGGTTTTGCCGGGTTCTTCCTCCACCATTAATACTGGCCGTCATGTATAGAATATCTTGTGCTGAAAAATGGTGTTAAACCCTACTACAACAACAACTAAAACAACTGAAAATGTTTTTGATAAACATAAGCATCACATCATAAAGGTATGCATGTCCAGACCATATTTGTTTATTATCTTGGGTATTTGTGTTAAAGATTAGAATTTATAATTATTATATACATTATGGAATATTACCAGTGATGAGGTTGTAGAATTTTTTACCAATGGATTGTTAGATCAACTGGCAGCATATGTAAATGTTGATGACAATGATAACAATTTTGCTTTTTGAGGAATATCTGTCAGAGTGGTGTTACCAAGCTTGCCCTTGTATGAAGTGTCAGACGATTTTGTTAAGGTTGACGTAGAGATTGCTCTTGTATGAAGTGTCAGATGATTTTGTTAAGGTTGACGTAGAGATTGCCCTTGTATGAAGTGTCAGATTATTTTGTTAAGGTTGACGTAGAAATTGCCCTTCGGAACCACTTTGATGTACCAGTAATACCAGTGGCCAGCATGGAATCATCCCACATGCAAGTGAACTGGAGCAGCACATGCAGACCTCTGTGATTATTTCTACAATGGCAAAATGGCAATCACCAATGTATCCATCCCAGTTACATTTACTAACAAATTTTCTAAACCCACATTGACCTAGCTTTTGTTTAACAAGGATGCACTTGTCTGTCTAACAGTTATTGGGCAATTTTAGTTGTTAGATGTGAAAGGTTATGATGCAATATGTGTGTTTTTCAATGAGAGGAGTACAAGAACACATAATGGTCAGGGATTTAAATATTTAAAAAAATAATATTCTTTTTATCATTGTATGACAGTTTTACCAGTTTTAAAAAATGGACAAGTGACTAGTAGTGTGTGTGTGTGTGTGTGTGTGTGTGTGTGTGTGTGTGTGTGTGTGTGTGTGTGTGTGTGTGTGTGTGTGTGTGTGTGTGTGCGTGCGTGCGTGCGTGCGTGCGTGCGTGCGTGCGCCAATGAGACCAGACAAGGTCTGCCTGTCATACAATTAAAATATGCAATTGTATTATTAGAAAAGCTATGATGGACCCTCATTTGTAATGACATGAAAAATAATTTAAATGGAACAACAGCTGTGAAATGAAATTACACAGAGAAGTATGCTGATCATAAAATAAAAACATTCATGTTTGATCATAGATGATATTTATCTTCTTGCTGTTCCAATGACAGTTAGTCTTCTTTGGAAAGCATGGCATTATCAACCATTCAGAATTATTGTATCGATTTTTAAGGGGCCGAGTGGTCTAAAGCGCTGTCCATTACGGATCACTGCCATCTCACCTCTGTCTGTGTGACTTTGAGTCTCGGATTCAACCAATGTGGGTATATGAGAAAGCTTGCCAGTAGTTTCTCATGGGTTGGTGGTTCTTTCTGGGGTTTTCCCAGGTTCTTCCTCCAACATTAATACTGGCCGCCATGTATAGCCCATCTTGTTTTGAAAAATGATGTTAAACCCTACTACTACTACTGTATCGATTTTAACCAATGTCTCTGGTGATGCTAGCAAATTAATTTCATTGTGATTGCATTCATGAGTACTTTGCACCTATTCAGAATTGCTGGCAGCCATACAGAACAGTCTATAAGATCAGTAAACTGTACTTGGTGGCAGTCAAAGATAAAATAATCAGTGCAGCTGAGTTTGAGACTGTGAAGGCAGAAATAGTAAATCACCGAAAATTATCAGCTCAAAAAAGAAAAAGTATGGATTTACAAAAAGTAAAAGAATAGAATTTTACGCAGGTTATCAATCGAAAATAAAAAATTAAAAAATAAATTTGTTAATTACCTGGGGCTGTAGTGTGTATTATTGGTAGTAAATAAATTGCTAAGCATCCATGGATTGTATATGGGCTAAAAAAGTCATGGGGGGTTATGAGGCTTTGATAGGAGTCAGGGACCCGGAGGGGCAAAAAAGACAAAACATAATTTCATACTACTTGAACACAGATTAATATATGCTCTAGCAGTTGGCAAATAAGCAATGTATCAATGAAGCTTCTTGCTGGAATATACCAGTTTTCTAGGGACAACTGTAATATTGTCTGACCTGATGAAAAACACTGACATTCTATGTTTCTTAATTCCTCAGAGGTCATGAAGATGTGATAGCTCATTGAAAGGGAAACTTTCTTTACATTGAAATGATGCCTAAATTACTGAAAAGTGTCTCTTTAAAATGTGAACACCATTATGGGCAAGGTGTGAAAAATGCAACATATAATTGATACTTGTATATTTTTTTACCAGTCTTGCATAGTGTAAACAAAGCAAAGTCATTTCTTTGCAAACTGTTCTTGACTGACAACAAGTAAGATAAAGGTTATTTATAACTGAGGCAAACCAGATAGTAAGAGATGTTTAACTTTGACATTTATTAAGGGTAGAAAATGCACTCAAATTGATTCTCAAGGGGTGCATCTACTTAACCCAAGGACAAATAAATACATGGTAAAGTTTTACTAGTCCCATCCAGTTTTTACCAGTTAGGATTAGAGGACGAGTATTTCTCTTGAGCCATATAAACTTGTTTTTGTGTTCATTCACTAAAGTTTAGCATTGCCATTGATTGCATAGCTGAGATGGCATGTTTTTGACAATGGTGGCAGTATCAACAATGTTAAAGTATTTGGTAGGCAGATATATGAACATAAGACACTGTTGAAAGCTACAATGTAGATTTAACTAATGTGGTATAGATGTACCCAATTTCTTCTGGAGTTGTTGAGTTTTTTTTTTTAAGCTGTTAAATGTTATAATTGTTAATGAAATTGATTGCAATATAGACAATAATTTCTCAACAAAACAATTCAATGTGCCAGCATCGCACATCATATTTGCAAGCCTTACATGCCTTTGTTAAATCCCTCCAATATTTAATACACCCCACCTTTTTTTAAATAAAATGTGGGGAATTTACCTTAAATTTCCCAGATGTTATACCCAGATATTTTTCAGGATGGAAAAATGAACACTTTCCTTCATAACTTCACAAATACAGAAATTTCTTGAAAGGAGTCTTCAGATTTTCATAAATTTTAAATTTCCCATTGCCAGATAATGAATTGATCACAGTATGTTCTCTTTATTTAGTTTGTGTATTCTGGTGTGTGCAATTCATTAATCTTTCTAATTTCAGCCATACTGCCTTCCCACAATACCAGGAAAACACCAGGATTTGAAATCTATATCTTGTGAAACGGTGAGTTGAGTGCGAAATAGTGGTCAACACTAATAGTGTTCTCTTGCCTATAGTTTGTTGATAAGGTAAGTTGAGTAACAAACAGTGGTCAACACTAATACTGTTTTCTTGCCTATAGTTTGTTGATATGGTGGGCCAGGAGATATTTTCTTACTTAAATGGCATGCTCCCTCGACTGACAACAAGTATTTGAAACGTGAAGAAATATCCGTCTGACTTCTTGACTGTAATGATGATGAGTATATGATTCTGGATAAACGAGGTATATAAAGATGCCTAGAGTAAATGAAAATTAAACCTGTACAGCAATACACCAATTAATATAATCTATATATACAATTAATTACAACTTGTATTCAGTTATGTAATGCTTTTATTTAAGTAAAAAGGATTTTTGTTCATGAGGAAATGCTGTAAGTAAAGAAATGTATGTTTAGGTTTACCATTGGATTTACAGATATTGATATCAGAGGCTAAGTTATAGTACAATTGTTAAATTTTTTTAGCATTAATTCACACAAACTTAAGGTCATAAAGATGCTGATTATACTAGATTTTCTACAACTTGAGATTTGCTGTGCTTGGTCACATCAATGTCATTTCTTATGCACACTGATTTGATTCATGCAGATTAAGATTTGTCTTATAAGCACGACATGCAAAACTGATAAATCTTGGGCTAATTTTTTAAACTAGATGTTTTACAGATGTACAAAAATAGTAAATTCAATTATTTTAGCATTTTCACTGCACTATTCCCATTCAAAATGCATATACTGTTTCATTTCTCCATCAGATATATTTCCCAATCTCATTAACATTACAGATTTAAGATTGCTACCTATTGAATCAAGTGCTGCTAAATATTTCTATCTCAAATATACAAAGTGCAATAACTCATGCCCATTACCTCCCCTTGTTACCATGAGTTGTTACTAGTTTTTAAACTTTTCATCCCTACTATCAACTAAGTATGTGACATCTCCCAGTATTCCATGGCATTATAAGTGTTAAAACTTATCATCCACTTAGGAATTTTGATTTATTATGTGTATTAATCTAACTGTTTATACATCTTTTTCTTGTTTTTGAATTTTGTGTGAAATCATTAAATTCTCAGACTTGGTCTATTTTGACAATGTTTAAAACACTATCCTTGAACACGTGTCATTCATGATTATGCACAATGTGTCTTTTCTTTACTGTTAGTAAGGGTATTAAATTTCTGACTTCTCAACATACTGAATTATTTCTGCTGTTATTGGTTTTTTCTCCCAAAAAACATTGGGTGTTTGGGAGTTGGGTGTGGTCAATAAAATGCCAGCCAGATATGAAGTAGTACTGTTAGTCTATCTGGTTTTTATACTGCATGGTAATGGTACATTTAATTATGTCTAAAAATATTTTAAAATAAATAAAAATGTATCAAGCTTTAGTTTGCTTTCTATCAACCTATATTGGCTATACATAGTAGATCAGATCAAGAGTAACATTAAAGGAGACCAGAAAAAAATATTTCCTTTTATGTATGTCATTCTCTACAAATTTTAATTAGACTAATGTTGATAAATTCAATATCGGGTAGTGATTATATTTAGCGGAACATACCATGATTCCGTAAATTACAGAGTTTTGATGAGACAACTGATCACGTGATCCTGAGATGCAATACTAGCCATTCCTCAAATACAAACTAAACATGGCAAGCGAAACAGACAAGATGAGACTAGATTTAGGTTGCACATTCAAAAGTTGAATCCGCTTCCAAGATATGCTCACAACTATATCTGTTGAAGTATGTTTTAACAATGTGTTTAAGACATGACAACAGAAGAGTACAGCAGTAAGAAGGTGCTCATATTTCATATTTTGGAATTTAAAAAAAAACAAACAATGGAATTTTAAAATAAATACTGATGCATTGTGTGCTGTGCAAAAATGTGATAATGATTAAGTGATGGTGCCCAATGCAATTTGTTGTTGTTGCCACAATGCATTAAATTCATTTAAGAAGGATGAGGTTCAAACGTATTATATGTGATAACATATTCATTACCTACTCACAACACACACACATACACACCTAAGGAATGATGTCTTGTAAAATATACATCCATGAGAGATAATATTGAATTATGAGACTTGATTGAGGACCGACTTGTGTGTGAAACAATATCTGTTATCGGGCCGGTGTAAATGGCAATGGGAACAGTTTTCATCAGGGCGTAATTTAAACATTAGTTTTTCACACACAAAAAAACACACCACAAATAAATCTGCAAAGCAGAAATCATAATTAATTTAAACATTAAGAAGCTTCCTTCTTATGATTCAAGTACAGTGTATTTTACATGGATGCTACAGTTAGCGTATTGACAAATCTGATAGTATATACATGCCTCGTTAAAATAGATTATGTACTGTACTGGTCAGTGCTGAAAGAAATGTTTTTTAAGCACAGGCCTCAGGCTAATGACTTAAATAAGCTCACTAGCCCTGACTGAAATTCCACAAACCCGAACAGTTAATATCTGTTAACTCTCAAGCCAAGAGAAGAAAGAAGAAAACCTCCTAATATTGGTGGCATTTCCTCACCTACCTCCCTATCTTGTAATATCTCCTGATTTTTCGCAGAGAACTCCCAATTATTTCAATATGTAAATTGTCATTTCTCAGAAGAATAAAAACCATACATAAATATATGTCAAGTGTGCAATCCACAGATGCCATATTCTTTTTTATCACTTGTGAATATTGAAGTGACGAAATAATTAATATCACATGACAGTTTTTGTCTTCAGTAAATAGATTAAGATTAAACATTATTCGAATAAATTTCAGATTTTTTAACAACTAAAAAAGTACAGTTGTAAACAAATTTGTCACCAACTAGTTTGAAACATATGAATGATCACAATGAATGCTGCATAACTTTCTCTGCCAACAAAATCTCCATTTCCTCCAAAGAAACTCTGCCAGTTAACACCTGACATTCCTCTACCATATATGTAAAGTTTCGTTACCATGATTAGATTAAAAGAAGGAATAGAACCAAATATACGACGCAGTTTATGTGCCCCCAAAGAACTAATTCAGAATACCTATTTCATTCAGTAAACAGTGTTGCATGTATTAACACTTAAACGAAAGTAAATAAGGTGGGATATAAAATGTGGGAAAATAGTTGCCACATACATGTATGGTAACGTTTGACCGCAAGTTTTTAACTGTTAAATTGACGTATTTGGCATCGAAGTTAAAACAAAATTGGGCATCGTTTATTTGCCAAGCAGTTTCTGATGCTTACATACACACTCTGTAGCACATGGTTTCTTCAAATTATGTCAGAGGGCCAGTAATTTTCACAAGATAAGTGCAAGGATAACGATTAATTGTTAATTTGTTACACTGTCATATTTTTATTAACACTGATGGTGTAGATAAAAGATCTGTGAATTGATTGATGCACTTTGTTGTCACTTACATGTCCTTCAGCCTATTTTCTTAACTCATACATTTGATACTTTTCCCAGGATTTAAAATATACAATGGTATGTCTGGAACAGTTCAACTTTTAGTCTTGGCCTAGCATTTGCGTATTATAGAGCTGCAATTTTTCAGGATCCCTCTTGTAACATTCCTTTGAGAAATGTAATGAGCACGGAGTGCCATATGGTGTTGCATTGAAATCGACTCGCTTGTAATAATATATCCATACTTTCTTTATGCCTTTATCGTTTGGAAAAGAAAAAAATGTTGTCCACAGCCTTTTCTTAATGTGCTTTTTACACCCGTAAGCAATAAAAAATCGCCAGTCGGGATGCTGGAGTCACTACTATGACGTCACATCATGAGAGTAACCGAATAGGTGTGGAAATTTTGCATAATGTGGTCACGGAAATTCAGCTCCTAGAACATATACCAATAATTAAATATTGGCATTGTGGTCGCATGTGATACTTCAGAATAAGGTTTTCTTCTATAATGCTGTTATTATTATGCTATATTTCCATTGGTTTCTGGTCTCCTTTAAAACCAATGATATACACACCTCATTATAATAAATATCCTTACAGCTAAATCATGTTTAAAGTGATTAAAAATGTTGTAATGACATGCAAAAGAAAAGATTACATTTAATGTGCTCATGAGTCCAATGCAGCCTGACACTAGAGTCTTTTTTAATTTGGAGCTTACAATGACACAGTTATGCCCATTTTGCATTTGCATAAATGAACATCAGACTGTAACAAGTGCACAGAATAATGGCAAGTCATTTTTTAAATATACTTTTCAGTTCAGAATATCAGTTACACGTGGTTAGCAACTGACTTATACCACAATATATGCAGCACACTTTTAATAATTCCAGAACATGGAAAAAAACAGAAGAAAAAATTGCAAACTTACCTGTATGGAATCCATTTCAAATCAAATGATGTCCTAAACAAACATTTGTTCACAAAATGTATTAATCCAAATAGAATGAACAATATTCTTTCACATGATGTGCATTTCTTTCTGGAAGAATTTCATGACTTTAGGTTGTTTGAGATCTGATGATTCTTTTATTTTTAAGCAAAATCTAAGATATTTCTTGGCTCATAATTTGTCAAGGGCTCATTAACGTAGCTTTATTATTGAATCAGTATCTCTGATGCAAATATGGCATTGGAAACAGAATAGGGTACTTCCAGTCAGTCCTGTTAACAGTAGATCCTACTTCTTGTTAATCAGGATCTTAAGTTTCCTTTCTTGTGGTATTTGTCAGCATAAGTCATACAGTGGGGCAGACCTGATCAATTGTAATCCAGCAGAACATCGTCTGGGCTACACTGCAACAAATTACAGAAAGTGGCATCAAGTTCAAAAGACAAGCCGTAGCTAACCTTTTCAATGCTGTCTTGCTGTCCAGGTGTCAATGAACAATTGTCAACAAAAACCTGAACCCCTCTGGTGGCCTAGTGGTTAGAGCATCTGATGGATGTCATGGGTTTGATCCCTGGCCGAGTCATACCAAAGACTCACAAAAATGGTACTAACAGCTGCCTCACTCGGCACTCAGCATTAAGAGGTTAGTGTTAGAACTGGTCAGCCTGGTGTCAGGGTAATGTGACTGGGTGGGACATCATGCTACATGTCTTTGGCATGATGCCCCAGTGCTAGACATCACTATAAAATGCCTCGCTGCAGACATCGTAACAATATGACTAATTTTTCAAAAAAAGATACGTTAAGAAACCTAATCAAACAAACAAACAAACAAAAACCTGATTTTCTATATTATTAATGAGCTGTGCATACACAGATGAAGTCAGCTATCTGCAGGGCTGGCTTTATTACTAACGGCAAATTCGAGAGACATACTCTAGCCAATACACTGTTTCATATGGGCCATTGACAAATTGTGGCTTGTTAGAGACATAGTTAATTTCAGGTGTTCATCTGCCTGTTAGGAATAATACAATATCTTTCTTTGCTGAACAAAACATTGGCTAATTTGAGTTGAGCTGTGGCTGTATAAAACATGTTCAGGGAATCTATTAATCAGATAAGTTGTTTTAGATGTAAAGGTTTCAGCTTTTCAATGTTTAAAAACTTTACTTTAAAAAAAATATCATTAAAATCATTTCAATTTCGGTATCCATAGTGCTGTCACTGTATGACTGGTAACATGTTAAAGAAAAGCATATTATAATGGGGGGAGAGCTGTATTGATTATTGATTATTGATTATTGGGCAAATTCTCAGAGAAGCAGTATTTACTTAAAAAGTCTGCTTTCATGATGGTATTCATTAGATACATACTCACACACACACACACACACACACACACACACACACACACACACACAGACAGACAGACAGACAGATAGATAGATAGATAGATAGATATTTAAATTTTAAAATATTACCAGTTAAATATTTACCCAAACAAAGTGTACATCTGAGTTATTTTCCATGAGTGTTTACTAATATGTTCTTCCACTTTAGTGCAGGTTCAAAAAACCTGTATATTTTGTGTTACTGTATAAAGTTTGTTTTTTTATGCAATATAAGATGTTATTTGATTCATATTTTTGGCCCATTGAGCAGGTTTCAATCTGTACCACTCCTGTGGACTAGTGGTTAGAGCATATGCCTTGGATGCAGGAGGTCATGGGTTCAATCCCTGGCTGAGTCATACCAAAATATTACAAATAATGTACAGCTGCCTTGCTTGGCACTCAGCATGGTGTCAGGATAAAGTGACTTGGTGGGACATCATACTACATGTCTGGGGCATGATGTCTCATTGCTAGACATTATAATAAACTGTCGCACTGCAGAAATCATAGTGATATGACTGAAAAATTGTTAAAGCCTCGTTAAAAGTCCAAATCACACACACACACATACACAGAGAGGTTATTTCCAAAGTTTTCTGCCAGTACATATTGGCTGATAAGTTCTTGGCTTGTGAAGGCAGCACATGTTTTTAAGTTGACAGTCCTTTTGATTGATCCTCGAATTTGATACTTGTTCAGTGCCATGTAGAATTCAACAACTACCCGTATGCATTTGACCTTCATTCCTTAGCACCCTCTATGTTTTCCAAAATGATAGCTCTTTGATTGAGTCATATCTAGAGTGCCAAGTAACAGAGGTGGGTTATCTGAATTCCCATGTGATGTTGCCACACAATTGACACCTATTCATTTGTATCATTTTAATAGATTTTACAGACTGTATGATCCAAATGTCTCCACATAAACTACCACGTATGACAGTAAAGACAAGGAATGGAGTATTACAATGACAAGACGACAATCGATGATTCATCACTTTATTTTTTCTTTAAGATGATGAGGAAGAATTCTTAGGCTTTATACTACATGGCGTTAGTGACAGTTGTAGGATGCTGTGAATCAGAAAAGTGTGGACTTGACTTTCATGTTTATTTTTAAAATGTACAATGTGTGGAATTAACATCGTGTGAATTGGATCATTTTGGGCTACTATTTTCATTTTTATATGTCACATAAATAGATTTATCATTTAAATAGATTTCAAATGTCATTCATAATGGAATTCATTGGATTTTATGACATGAAGATGATGAACAAAATGAAAATTGTCAATTTATTTGCAACATATTCCACTCCTTGTTTTTATCCTATCTATCTATTAAAATAGACATTTTTATTTTTCCAAAGTGCAGCTCTGACTCACTGACAGCATGTCACTCCATCAGATGGATTTGACTTGAGTGTCAAAGAGAAATTAGCTTCTTGCAGCCCAAAAATGGAAGGGTTGACTTATAGTTGAGTTAAAATACAATAAATAGTATATATGTAACATTCTTGTGTTATTAATGATGTCATCTTTAGAACATCATCACATTTCTATGTTCATTTATTATTCTTAAGCTAATTCTTCAATAATATATGAACAGAAACTGTACATTAGTGAATGCAGTGACCTCACCTAATTTAATTGTTTATGGTGCAACTTGAAGAAATGTTTATTTTGACCCAGAAGATGTTAGCAGAGATTTCATACTTTCCATGATGGTCAAGATTCAAACTTTTTTGAAAAATAAATAATGAAAATGTATCCCATGTCAAAATCAGGCAAAACATGTTACTTTTCTTGAGGATCACACACACACACAAACACTATTTGATTTGGATGCTAACAAAAGCAAACACAACAGAATAAACTGCTCTGCTCAAACTACACAAAATAATATGACTATCTGTGAATGATGGCTGAATTGGTGTGTATTTATGTATGTGATTTATGAGGGTATATATTCATACATCCATGTTATGGTTACTTTTAGATCACAAGCTATGTGTTAGAGTGTTTTTTTTTCTCTCAGACACATTTTCTTTCAGACAAGGTTTGTTTGATAGCAGTTTATAATAGTTAAGAAAGAAAGTTCTAATATCCAATGTTAATTCTCTCTGCTAAGATTTTTTGCATATTTCAGTTATGTGGCTTGCTGCAGGGAACCTATAGACATGAAATTGAAAAATTCTTGATAATTGACTGCCGATATCCCTATGAATATAAAGGTGGTCATATACAGGTAAAATTTGTGCCGTACCAAGTATCTGTTTACAAGGCTTGAGACACTCATTTCATATATTGCATATCTCTTGTTAGTTCCTGCCCAGAGGTTTTTGTTTTGTTTCTTGGAGCAGACAGATATCAATCACAGAATCATAGTAGGGAAGTTGTGGCTCAGCATCTAATGATTGCTGGGTTTGATGTCAGGTGCTATCATGATCATCTATTGTTTATTGTTTTCTCTGATTTTTTATTTATTTTCAATAAGGATATGTATCAAAAGTTGATTATACTTTGTAACATTACTAAACAAACACAAAAAAATGAATGAGATGTATACTTTGTATTATCTAACTCTATGAAGTCCAGTAAAAAATAACAAATAAAATAAAGTACACAAATAATTTTTAAAGAAGAGAGTGTGTGTGTGTCTATTTTAAAGGTGTAAGCTTATGATGTTATACTCATCTGTCCATGCATCTATCTTCCAGCCTTGTACTGTAACACTTAAATTATTTCACTTATTGGGACCAAGCCTTTAATGTGAAGGCATCTTTAGTTACAGGTGTGTCACATCAATATTTTGTTGCCAAGACTTATAGTGTATTCAGCATTGTTTAAAAGTATAACATGGCTTAAATTCCAATACTAATTTTAACCTGTTACCGCAATGCTGTAAAGTAATTGCATCATGAATTGAATAATGAATACATTGAAAATGTAAATGTTCTATACATTGTCACTCACAAAATTTTAAACTAGTGACTGCTGCCACAGAATTGAGGGCACCTTGTGAGAGAATGCTTACTACATTGTCTAGTATTTAAGTCTGATCCAAAAAAAATGGACCCTGATTTCCCATAATGCAACAGCAGATCAGGATGTGTATTGTTTGTTCTACTGATTACTCCTAACAAACTGCATAGACCCAGAGGTGGCAAATTAGCTGACATTAGACTTGGGTCTATGCAGTTTGTAGTTTTATCTGACTTGTATACTGGTACATATTTTACAGACTAAATTGATTTTTTAAATATAACTGTTTAGATTGCTATAAGGTTAATGTATGTTTTCTCATGGCCTTACAAGTAAATTGTATGGAACTAGACATAAACATGTGTAGACTGTATGTACAAGTGACCACATGTTTTCAAATATCTTTCTCGATGTAAGAATATAGTCTTGTACAAATGGAAGCCAGTCAGAGGTCAGTCTTGTATGTTGCATTGAAATCTGATGTAGTCTTGGAAGGCATAACAGGCAAATTCTTCGGCTGCTCAGAATTCATTGTTTTATCTTTGCTACTGGTACTCACATAAGAATAACTGTACTATAGAGAGGGTGTTTATCACACTATTATAGAGTCTAAATGTATGTGAGACACAGGGTTTCAAGGAACATTTTGTATGTCCCACCTTGACAGTTGCCATTGTAAGTCAACTTATTACTTATCTACCACATCTTGGTTAAATTTTGTGTCTCCAGCACATTGGTGTGCCATCTATATTCCATGAATATATTTCTTGTTTTAAATTGAATGTTATTTTGTTTGTTATTATTGTTTTTAAGTGTGCTGAAAATATATACACAAAGGAGGATATAATTGAGAGGTTTCTTAAAAAGCCCATAACAGCAGTAGACCAAAGAAAGCGTGTGGTGATGATTTTTCATTGTGAATTTTCATCAGAAAGAGGGCCAAATCTGTAAGTATTCTTACTACATAATCCTCTTCATCATACATACAGTCATATTTTTATTTACCATTGTAGATCTTGTGAGTTTTAGCATTGCTTTTGTTTAAACCATTCACAACCAGGTCCTTATGATTACAGTATATCTTGGGACAAGACAAATGAGTTTTTACTGTAAGTTTTTGTTATCTGGATTATCTGTTACCTCCCAAACCTTATGGACAGATAACTAAGGAAATATTACTTGGGAATTAGACCTATCTTATAAAAAAGGAAATATAAATAAGATCAGAATTTGCATTAAGTGAATGTACAGCAAACCTAAATTAAAATATAAAATACTAGTTGTTCGGACTTAGACGAAAATGGGAGCAATAGGTTGGCATCTGTTAGCTTTGAGAGACAATGGAAGTGTGCCCATGAGAGATATCCTTGGTGGTTGTGTAGCCCATCATAGGAGTTGCAATCCTTGCTGAACTTACAGCAAGTGAAAGTCTGGTTTGAGCTACAACTTCTTCCTCCGAGATTGCTTATCATCAGCTAGCAAGCATAACTTGTCCTTGGTGGCTTTCAAACCAGTTATCAGAGCATGTCACCAGCTGGACCTGTCCACAGCAAGCTCTTCCCAGGTGTTGACATCGATGTCAAGGGCTTTCATGTTGCGCTTGCAGACATCCTTGAAGTGGAGATCTGGCCGTACGATATACCTTTTGCCAGAGGCAAGTTCCAAATGAAGGTCTTTGGGGATCCATTTGTCATCCATATGATGTACATGGTCCAGCAGAGCTGCCAAACCTCATGATTTTGATGTGAATTTCACAACTTTTTCAGAGATTCATGAATTCACGCCACATGCAAAAAATTCATGAATTCCCCAATTCTCCATTTTTCAAAATATTTAATAAAATAGCCAATTTCCTGTTAAGCGCTAGTCATGATATCAGCAGTTGCTGAAATGGTCCTGTACAACTGGTCATGGTATTAGTGAACTATAGCTGATTGGTACTGTTGGCCCGGTAGCAAGCATTTTAACATATTTTGATCTATAAATATAAGAATAGTTTTACAAATGCTTTTAAGAGAAACTGGGGCTTAACCGGAATTTTGTTATGCGCATGCACCAGCAATGCTGATTTGAATTACCATTCAACAAATTATCTTCAAAACACCAAGGAAAAATATAGTCTGAGTTTCCTCTGAGCCTTGTTACCCCATTTTAACTTTTGAAATTTGTTTATTGTCCATATCACATGACTATTAGGGGTGGGTATTGAATTAAAAATCGTATTGCGATATATTGCAATATTAAGCGCAATATTGCAATATTATTGCAATATATTCATTTAAGAAAGAATTACAGATTACTGTTAATTTATTGAAATAAAATAAATGCAAACTGCAAAAATATTACTTAAAATTATTTAATTACATAAATAAAATACAGCAGAGAAAATTAATAAAATGCAGTACAGTAGTTGCAATCTAACACAGAAATTAAGATTTACAATTTAAGTCTTTTGTCTGAACAGTTCAGAGTTTGTGGTTTACTTTTTGATAAACATAAAATGCATGAAACTGCAGATTGGTCTTTTCATTGTCACTTTACCCTGTGTAGTTCAAACTGAACTGCCTTGAAATTCACATGATGGAACTTACTTCATATATTTTTTTTAAAAAAGATAAGAGCATCAACATGATTTGGTTTTAGGGCTGAATGTTGTGTATTTACTATATCTCCAGCAGTGGAGAACACCCTCTCAGAAGGGACACTAGTTCATGGGATGCACAATAAGGATTTAGCAAGCTTAGCTAATCGTGGAAATCTCTGTTCATTATTTTTCCACCATTGAAGAGGATTTGAATCCAAGGGAATCGACGGAAACACTATATAGTTGTTAAGCTCTTCTTCTAGTTCTTCCATTTCTGTTTTTGATGTCTCGACACCAGTTACATAGACATCACCAAGAAGTTCTTGCATGCCAGAACAACAGGTAACTTTTTCAATTATATCACTCTGACCAATGCCCGACTTGAGCTTCTTGCAGACTGGTTGAGCATCCTCAGCAGCAGAATTGGCAGACACACATAACTGTTCGGTTAGCTGTGGTAAAGGTGGCAGTTCATTCTGCCCACTATCACCCACAGGTGAGTGATCAGTGTCATGTTCAGCCGCAACTCTAACAATGATTTCTGATGCATTCTGCAAAATTTTGGTAAAGATTTCATTCCTTCGTGCATCGTTGAGGAAAGGTAAGGCTTTAAAACGTGGATCCAAGGCAGCATCAATGGTGAGAGTTTCTTCTTGATGAGTGTAGCTATCCTGAAGCCTCAGCCTTTTTCATCTGAGCTATTACTAGAGAGTCATCATCACTATGTTGAAAAATGCTGTCAATAAGTTTGCGATGAAGAGGCATGATAACAGAAATGGTTGGAACTGACTCAGCACAAAGAGTGGTTGTCACCACTTTAAGAGGTTTTAGACAAACCATTACCTCATCTGCCAGGCAAATGTCATCATCTGACAATGTGTTCAAATCTTTTTCTTTAATTTTAGCAAGATCTTTGGATCTCAAAACGGCAATTATTGCACACTGCATTTCAAGAAACCTTGAAATCATGTCATAAGTACTGTTCCATCTAGTGGGCACATCAGCTATAAGCTTATGATCCGGTAGACCTGGCAATTCAGCCTGACTTCTGAGTTTAGCTGCTGCAGTTGTACTTCGGTGGAAGAACCCTACTATTCGACGAATTCTGCTGAGGAGAATTTCAGTGTGTCTGATCTTGAGACACTTTTGTGCAGCTTAATTAATTGTATGTGCATAACACTTGATGTGAAAGTTGCATCCTAACAGAGTCTCTGCCTTGTCCATGTTTGATGCATTATCTGATACAATAGGTGGTATGGGGATAGACTGTATTTCCCATTCTTTGAGGGCCTCATGAATCACAGCAGCTATATTCTCACCTGTGTGCCCTTCATACATGGGCCGAGTTTGAAGAACATAATTTATCAGCTTCCAATTTTTATCAATGTGAGTTGATGTGACAGTCAGATATGATTCAGTTGACCTCGACGTCCAACTATCTGTTGTCAATGCAACCTTCTCAGCATTTTGTAGGTCTTCTTTTACCAGTGCCTTGACTTGAGCATATTTTTGAGGAATGATCACATCTGCAAACTGCTTTCTACCTGGAACATTATATCGGGGTCAAGTATATGTAAAAGGTCTCTAAACTCTGGCGAATCCACTATTCGGTATGGATGCATGTCCTTTATTATAAATCTGCACACCTTGTCAGTTATATGTAAAGCACGAGAAGAATGTGAGGGGTATTTTGCACCAATGAGCCCTGGTAAGGTTCTCAGGATTGACTGCGACGTTTTAACTTTAGAAAGATCAGAAGTATCTTCACATGACGAACTCACATTAGCAGGGATCGATGATCTGTTGTCTGTCATCTTGTAATTACCACATTTCCCAGGATGGTGCTTGTTCATGTGGTACGCTAGATTAGTGGTTCCACCAGAAAACTTAACATGAGCGTCACAGTCAAATTTCAGCAACATATTTTCATCTCTCCTATCAGTGGATTAAAGACAAGACAAATGCTATGCTCACGATTTTTGAGAAAATAAATCGTATTCCTATTGATTTCAAGCAGGTATATCTTAATGAAAGATCGTTCAAGTTTGCTGGGTGAGTTAGTAAGAGGTTACCTCTTTTGGTGTTGGCGAATTCCAACTTTTTGACAGGGAATGGACTCTGATCCTGTACCCCAACATAAATGTCCAAATATAAAAAATATGGTGTGGCAAGGGTCAGAGGAAACTCGGAAAAAATAAATATATTGCTCATAAAGTGAAGTTTAGTTTGAAATATGCCAAACATTTGCCATGCATTCATTTGTTCTGAGCCATCATGTTTGTTTTCTTTAGGCTTATGGTCAGCCCAAACTGCTTTAGCAAAGCGATCCATTAGGTGCTGTGTGAGTGGCTAGGGCAGCATCATGTGCAAAATGCATCTCCCAAATGCATCTCCCAAATGGTTGCTTCATCTCCTTTTAGTTGTGCCAGGTTGAACATTTTTCAGATTGTGTGTGCAGGTAAATCCTTTCTGTGGATGACCCAAAAGCATGCTTGAGAAGAACAGTGAAGAAGATGCCAAAAAGCGTGGGGGATAGGACACAACCCTAATTCACTCCAGTGCAGATGTTGAAGGGGTCAGACATTGAACCATTGTACTGCACTGTGCCTTTCATGTCATCGTGGAAGCACTGGTTCATGGTTCATGCTTAGCAGCTTTGGGGGCATCCAATCTTCGCCAGGATTGTGAAGAGTCTGTCTATGCTGACCAGATCGAACACCTTGGTGAAGTCTATAAAGACCAGGAAGAGGGGTCTGTGTTGTTATTTGCATTTCTCTTGCAGTTGCTTGATAGAGATCATGTCGATTGTGGACCTCTCTCTACAGATCCCACACTGCGACTCTGGATATACTGTCAACAAATGTTTGCATGTCTGTTCAGGGTAATGCATGCGAAGAATTTACACACAATGCTGCTATGGGATATACCCCGATAGTCAGTTATGTCCCCTTTGTTCTTGTTCAGGGTTATGATGTTGGCATCTCCCATGTCCTGAGGCACTGCACCCTTATCCCAGGACTAGCATAGGAGGTCATGCAGGTGTTTGAACGGCATGCTGCAGCCGCACTTGATGACTAATGCTGGGATCCAATGCTTCCCTAGGGCTTTACCTAAGGACAGTTTCTCTAACGACATTTATTCTGCCACAATAGGTTTCTTGTCCAGTTCGGCATGAGTGGGAGGTTTTCAATGGCGTTGCATAGCTGCCAACTGTCCCGTTTTTTCCGTATTTGTCCCGTATTTTGGACCTGAATACGGGTGTACGTTTTTTTTGCAAAAAATACGTTTTTTAATTTAAAAAAAAATAATAAAATTTCTTTGGAATTGTCAGTTTATAATGCGCTCTCGGTTCTATTTTGACAGAATATGTCACCTGTATATACGAATAAAGTTCTACAATACGATTGGTTCATTCGAAATCGAGGCTACCAGGCCTGTCATTATCCGCCATATTGGATTTCGCAATAGTTACGGCTGTTGCTGTATCTAGTCTAAGTAATATTCAGCTTCTAATCATGATAAATTCGAAGGCAGAATATTCAGAATTTTCTCCAGAAGAAATAGGAGACAACTGGAAGGATATTTGTGCCGTCTTGTATAGATTTGTGAAACCATATAGTACAGGAGAAAAACTGACGTTTTGTAAATTGTGTAACGTGATTTCACTATTGGGCACGGAGGCGCCCATGAAATGCAAGAGCACGAAAAAGTTAATAAACATCAGCTTCCTGCTTCATCACACACAACTCAGCCTGAACTTACGACGTAGATAAATGACAGAGAGAACCTTAATGTACATTGATCAAAATTTGATTTTTAAATTTCTTTTAGAAATAAACCTTCCTTTTTCAGTTACCAGTGTTGTTGGCGATTTATTTTGCACAAGTTTTTCAGACATTAAAATCGCAAAAGATAATTTTTATGCTTGAACGAAAACATTTCAATAAGAAAATTACAGAATTGAGATAATAAATGAAAATTGGTACATTGGAATCAATGATAAAAAAAAAAAATAAGGCGTGGAAAGGGCTCCTATAAATAGCTTGTGTTTGAGTGTGTTGCACTCTTGCACCTTTTAATTGGGCACCTATATGGAACGCGTGCAACTCCAGAAGGTACAAATGTGCAACATGTGCATCTTTGACATTAAATAATTATGTTGGGCACTGTCCAACTTTACTGATGGTTATATATGTTGTAAATAGATACATTTGCATTGAAATTTAAAAATCAGTATTTGTTCCTGAAAATCAGTGTTTTTGTCACAAGTAATCAGTATTTTTGCACTCGGGTGTTGGCAGCTATGGCGTTGAGGGCATTGTTGGTCACGTGGTTTCTCTTTGGAGTACAATTCAGAGTAGTACTCCATGCAATGCTCCATCTACTTGCCCTTGTCGTGGATGGTGTCACCTAGAGCAGATTTAAGTGGTATACTTCACTTTCTTCGTGGGACCCATTGGTTTCTTTATGGCATTGTACATACCTCTGATGTTTCTGATATCTGCTACTGACTGGATGCTCTGATTAGAGCTGAAGCCTGTATTCATTGGAGCACTGCCATGCTAACCTCTGCACTTTGCTTCTGGTAGATCAGTATGCCTGTAGAGTCCTGTGGCAGCGGGTGTGGGGGGGTGGGTGTCGTTGGTATTCCAGGTGAGCACTGTGACGCTCTTCTATGACTGGCATGAGTGTGCTGGAGTTAGCCATCTCTTTGGCACTTCTGTTGGGAGGTTCTGAATAAAACGTTTTGGAGAGAGTGCAAGTCAGTTCCTCAGCCTTGCCTGGATATTCCGTCTTGCTCACGTCTATGCGTGGTTTAACTTCACGCAAGTTCATCATTACCGTATTTTGTTGTGTATAACGCGCACTTTTTTTACCTAATTTTCTTATCTTAAGTCGGGGGTGCGCGTTGTATACAAGAACTAAAAAAAAAAGATTTTTTCCAGGTCGATCTGAAGAGGATGAAGGCACTCACTACTTGTGAAATATTAAATCCATTGTACATTGCATTGTAACTAAAATGTTTACCGGTACTAGCCGTATTAAAGAAATAAATAATGCTTACAAATAGTCTTGTTCTTTGATTGCTTATGTTAATAAACTGGTTTCATTTCACGTCACTGTGTCAAGTTTTCTTCTGTGCCACGGCCGGAAATACATGTACATAACGACTGGCCATTTGTTCAAAAGCTGTGCAAAGTGCCGCATTGCAGCGGAACAAATACCACTGTGTGGATTACCGTATTTGCTCCGTAAATGTTCAGTACCGTATTCCATAACTGTTGATCTAATCGAATTTTTCTTCATTTATTATTGGTTGCATTGAAATATAATATGTGTAGAATTCAACTAGTGTTAATGTTCTCATCAGAGCATCTGTTGGGGACATATTTTTTGCGACTACGGGTTTTTTCTTATGGGAACACTAATACATTGTGGAACAAAATAATCAATGTATGAAGTCGGAAAACATGTTTTTCCTCTTTGGAAAATAAGCTTGTTACTTAGTTTTATTTCTCATCTTAAATCATAGTATTTGAGATATCTTTGCGATTATACAGTGATCAATGGCTTCAATGCTTCATTGACTCGGTGTGGTCTTTTCACGGTAATCGGCGCCAGGTAAACTTTAATGCGCTCATCATAGTTACAATGCTTTGTCTCGGTGAGCAGTATTTTAATTGATTCAGCTCGGTGTTTTTAATGGTGATCAGTGCTTCATTGACTCAGCGTGGTCTTTTCAAGGTACTTGGTACCGACTAAAGCTTTGATGTGCTAAACTCTTTCTTTGTTTTATTTCTCATTTTAAATAACAGTATTTGATGCAGTACTTCTTTGTTACAATACATAATTACAATGCATTGTCTTGGTAAATTCTAGCCTGAACATATGTTTATATTTTAGAGGTGTCATGATAATCCAAATAAGTATAAATACTGGACCTAAACTTTCACATATCATATTGTATTCGATCTTGAATCTAAACGAACATGGGTCGTATAAGAAATTTGTATACTTCGAAAGACAAGCTAATCATCATTGCCTATGCAGAAGCACATGGTAACAGTGCCGCTGGGAGGGAGTTTAATGTTGGAGAGTCTTCTATTAGGGAGTGGAGAAAAATGAAAGAAAGACTGAAGAAAATGCCACGAACAAAACAGGCAGAGAGAGGGACAAGTGCAAAGTATCCGGAAGTGGAGAGTGGAGTCCTTGAATGGGTCATGGATAGAAGAAAACGGGGAATTGCGATATCTACGACTGAGATTCGCTTTCAGGCAATATTGATTGCCAAACAGAAAAAAATAGACGACTTTAAGGGGTCTGTGAGCTGGGCTTACGCATTTTTACGACGGAACGATTTGTCAATTCGGCGACGCACACACGGAGCGAAATACCGGTAGTCACAATGCATTATATCACATGCGCGTTATATGGCAGAACTACGTTTTTTCCACTTATTTGGGTCGAAAATCGGGGTGCGCGTTATACATCGGTGCGCGTTATACACACCAAAATACGGTAATGACTGAAGTCTTTCAAACACCACTGATTGCCTGAAGATCATCTTTGAGTCCATTCAGCATGGTCCGGATATTCCAGGTACCTAGCTTGAGGTTGGAGGTTTCCTTGTTGGTTTTCATTTGTTGTTTCTTGGTGCAATAGCTGCAGTCCGCTTTGTCAGGTACTTGTGTGCCCTATGCACCCAGTAAGACAGATGAACTGTGGCGGGATGGCACCTTGTTTGCCAAGGGGATGTCCAGCTTGACCTGTTGGTCTCTCCCACCGTCAGATGTTGTATCGACACTTTAAAACGAAGCTGGAGTGTCTTCTCCAGGGCACAAGCCTGAGCAGGGTGATATGGATAATCAGTTGTTGCCCATGCAGCTGATTCGCCCTCTCCACGCAGCTAATAGATTCAAGGAAAAGGGCATCAGCCACGTCGCAAGAGTTGCCAAGATAGCACTGAAAACAATGCCAAGTCACCTTAGGGACTCTGTCTCTGTCTCTGGATTTTCTGTTAGGGTTTACTCCCTTAGCCTGTACTCCCTTAGCTAGTAAGCACCCAAAGGTAAACTAAACATAAATATCAGCAGTTTTGGACATTCAAGTTTCAAATAACATAATTATTTAATCCTACAATCAATATATTTTTTAATCATTTTACCAGCTAATGTCATTGTTAGGATTGAAAAGATATCCCAGTACTTAGGACTAAAAACAAAGATCTATCCAAGTACACACAATGAACAAAAAATTAATTTAATGGCATCAGAGTCTTGAACCCATTCTTACAGAGGTGAGATTGCTGTGTTCCATAACGGAGAGCACTTTAGACCACTCAGCCACTGGGGGCCGCCATGATGCAGGTAAAACTCAAAATTCCAACAATACAATCACAGTCTTTAAATCCTAAACTACATGACTACTGACCCCTTGTTGCATCAGTGGATAAAATGTTCTTTGTTTGGATAATGCTGTAGCCTCTGCCAGAAAAGTGCGATTACCTAGATCTTTATATCTGCTAATACAGTTACAATAAGTCATGCTAAAGCATTAAAAATGTACAGCAAGCCTAAAATTATAATACAAATACCAGTTGTTCAGACTTGCACAAAAATAAGAGCAATATAATTACAGGTAAACACCCACAGGTAAACATGGACACTCTACTCTGAGGCAAATAACATTTAATGTAATATTTTTATTATTAAAATCCTACTTAACAGATAGTAGCATGTAATGAATACCATAATAAAATTTACATACAGTACATACTATATGTATTTCTTGATGGAAATAGTGCCATGATAACATTAAAATATTTGAATATATTTTATGAACTAAAATCCATTTTTCAGTTTAAATTTTGTGCCTAGATTTTAAAAAATTGTTTGTCAAAGGTTGGCAGATAGGAAGAAAGGTGTGGAATGCACTGACCAGTCATTTTTTTTATTTGTTATGCTTTTTTTGGACACTCAAGTTTCAAATGACATAATTATTTAAACTTACATTTCATATATTTATTAATCATTTTACCAGCTACGCATCAGTTTTATGATTGAAAAGATATCCTAGTACTTAGGATTAAATAAACAAAGATCTTTTCAAGAACACACAGTGAATAAAAATTAATTTACGGCATCACAACATGCACATTAGATACTTAACAGTCTTAATTATAAAATTCTTTAATCCAGAGAGGAAAGCTTCTTTCACCCAGCAGTTTATAAGAATATCCTCCTTGTAAATGGACATGTGCATCAGTGTCACACAGTTTGACTGGATAATGTCAAAATGTAGTCTTGGAAATTTTTATGTTGTGGTGTCATGCTTTATGTAACATATTGCCAGGATGATTTTTTAAATTTTTGTCATGAAGATTTTTTAAATATTTTTGTCAAGCTAGAATTTGGTTTATCTGAATATTGTAATCACATTGTCATTAATGTGGATACCCATCCTTACCCTTGATTAAAGTTAATATTCACATTTTTTATATATAGTTAGTGCAAACAATTCTTTAAATTCTTATTAAATTAAAGGTAGTCTTGAAAAAATAGGTAGTCCGTTGTGAAAAGTTTTGGATCTTTCTTTTCAAAGTGTATGGTAGATATTAAGTCTTATGCATGAATCGTTTTATTTTTTACCAATATCTGTTTTATTGACCTTTTTGACATGCTGCAGGCTTGTGCGTTCAATCCCCGACCAAGTCATACCAAAGACTTACAAAAATGGTACTAACAGCTGCCTCACTTGGCACTCAGCGTTAAGATATAAGTGTTAGGACTGGTAGGCCTGGTGTCAGGATAATGTGACTGGGTGGGACATCATGCTACATGTCTTTGGCATGATGCCCCAGTGCTAGACATCACTATAAACTACCTCACTACAGACATCAAGCTAAATTGAAATAAAAATCCAAATCCATTCTAACATACCCACATTGGTCGAAATCCTAAAATACACAACCCCTTGTTGTATCAGTGGATGACATGTTCTTTGTTTTGACAGTGGGCAGTACTGTGGTGTATTTGAACAATTTAACCCCAAAAATCTTCACATTAGGAAGGATGCTGTTGCCTATGCCAGAAAAGGGTGATTACCTAGATCTTTATATCTGCTAATACAATAAAAATAAGTCATACTAGAGCATTAAAAATTAATATTTTCTTTTATTAAGGTCACTCATTATGAGCTTTAGATATTTCAACCATTAGCAATATTAGAATGAAATCATTTTTAAAAATGTAATGAGAAACACAGTGTATTTTTTTCTTTTCTTTTACAGACTCCGATTTTTGAGAAATCATGATAGAAATGCCAACAAAGACAATTATCCTGCCTTGTTTTATCCAGAGCTTTATTTACTTGAAGGAGGCTATAAGGTCTTTTACGAAGCGCAAAAGGTAATACTAGGGATTGGAAATTTTTAGTTTACTGTCTTGGATCATGTTTCACCGCTTTGGGGGTTATGTTTTGGTGATCTTTGAATTAGCTAATGGAAATGCAGCTTTCAGAAATTTGAAAGTGAATCAAATTGTTTGGTATACATTGATACACTGCTAAGACTCCCAGATGTGAAGATATAAGACATTATTTGATTGGCCAGTTAAAATTAATTGCATTATTGTACCACAGTAGGGACATTCATTACCTTTTATTCTCAGTACTTCATACTGTGCCATAGAAGGGACCTTAACTACCTTGTACTTTGTACTTTCTACTGTACCACTGTTGAGATGTTCAATACCTTTTATTCTCTGTGCTTCATGCTGTGCCATAGAAGGGACCTTAACTGCCTTGTTCTTTGTACTTTCTACTATACTACAGTTGGGATGTTAATTACCTTTTATTCTCTGTGCTTCATACTGTGCCATAGAAGGGACATTAACTGCCTTGTACTTTGTACTTTCAAGTTGTTACGTGCTTAGGCTCGAATAATAATAACTTTATGTGTCAAAGAATATTCGTCAGCAGCTCGAGCAGCATTTTCCAAGGTTTCAATCTGATGCTCCTCAAGATAAGTTATAACATCACTATGAACACAGTTTTTGAACTCTTCAATTAATATAATTTGCTTGAGATTTTGATAATCTTGCTCGACTTTCTTGGCTAAACACCATCTATCAAACAACTGCTCTTTTTGTCTAGCAAATTCGACATGAGTTTGTCCAGCTTCTTTTCTATAATTTCTGAATTTTTGTCGATAAGCTTCAGGAACTAACTCATAACCTTTTAAAATGCATTCTTTAACTACGTCATAATCACCACTTTGCTGAACAGACAGTGAAGTGTAAATCTCACTAGCCTTACCAGTAATTACACATTGTAGTAACTGAGTCCAATTCTCTCTTGGCCACTTTAAATTTTCTGCAACTTTTTCAAAAAGAATGAAATATTTATCTACTTCTTTTTCTTTGAAAGGGGGCACTAATCTAATATTCCTTGCTAAATCAAAATTTTGATTTGAAGTATGATGGTGATTCTCACTTGCCAGCTCTAATTCTTTCATTTTACACTGATATTCCCTTTCTTCCTTCTCTCTCTCTCTCTCGTTCAATTTGTTTTTCTTGTAACCTTTCCTGCCTCTCTCTCTCCTCTTTTTCAAATTGTAATTGTCTTTCTTTCTCCTTTTTCAAATTGTAATTGTCTTTCTTTCTCCTCTTTTTCAAATTGTAATTGTCTTTCTTTCTCCCTTTCATGAAATTCCAGTTTCTTAAACTCTAATTCAGATTGTAATTGTCTTTCTTTCTCCCTTTCTTGTCTCTCTCTCTCTCCTCTTTTTCAAATTGTAATTGTCTTTCTTTCTCCCTTTCTTCTTTTTCATATTGTAATTGTTTCTCTTTCTCCTCTCTCTCTCTATCAATCCGCATCTGCTCTTTTTGTAATTCAATTTGCTTTTCTTTCTCCCTTTCCTGTCTCTCTTTCTCCTTTTTCTGAAATTCCAGTTTTTTTTAAACTCTAATCCACTCTCTCTCTGAAATTCCAGCTTCTTTAACTCTAATTCCATCTTGAATTTTAATTCTAATTCCTTCAGTTTAATGTCAGAGTCTGGTGTAGACTTACTGACTGGAATCAAAGCACTTTGTTCCAAAACATCCTATTCTACCAAATACTGGACCAAAATCTTTTTGATATCTTGTTTCGTTAAAGAAGCCTTGACTTCAGAAAGATCGTATTTTCTGGCAAGTTGAACCAACTCGTCTTTTTTGAAAAGATCTAATTGCTCCTGGGTAGGATTAGAAAGAAATATTTCTACCTTAGATGTCATTTTGATACAAGCGTGTCAGTCTCACTAGAGGTTTAAAATTTGCAAAAACTAGGGGAAATTCAAATTTATCTCAAATCTCAATCCGGACGATAGCTACCAATTCTATGTTACGTGCTTAGGCTCGAATAAGCAGCAACACAGAAAGAGTGAAAACTAACAAGCTTGTAAAACTTTAACAATGATTTATTTAGTACAATTATTTTCATAAAATAAATAAACTTACAGTTTTAGAGAATCATATCCAACATTAATCCAATATAGAATTCACAAAAATAATCAGTTACTTTCGCAAGGCTAATAGTTCGTTTATAACACGAATTAAGAAAGTTATTAAACAAGTTCGATAATAAATTATAATACGAATTCAATCCAGCAGCTGATATGTAATGCTAAATATTTTAAATTAGAAACGTTGTTGTTTTTTTAAATTTTAAAAATGGAACAGTATATTAATGTATTCAGATGAATTTGACAAAGAAATAATTACATTAGCTATCGATAAAGGTAATTAATGCTGATGGAATATTGTTTCATATTTGGGTGTAAAAATTGTACAATTTTCAGATTAATGATGTTTTATCTTTTTTCATTTTCGTTTAGAATTTTGAACATCAAGTAACGGACGGTACATGCAATAACTTTCAAATCTGCTAGGGTCTTTAACAAGATTTCAGATTGACACCTGCAAATTCATTTAGAACAGCCTTATTAAAATTAGCTTAATTCTGTTTAACTTTCCTTGCATTAAAGATGTAAGTTTTAAAAATACAATTATTTCTTTGGTTTTGTCCTACTACTTTGGTTCAATATAAATCCACGTGACCGGATGTAAAATTGCAAACAGTATTATTTTAAAAAAAGAAACTGCTTGTAAGAAAAAGCCCTGCAAGTCAATAATAAATAAATACTCATAAATATTCATCTTGTTTTGTTTTTTTTTATCGGTCACTCGTTCTTTCTTAGCATCAAATTATACTCATTTTTCACCTGAAGTACGTTTTTGTAATATACGTATGCAAACACATTCATTCGAGGATATACATACCCAATGCACCAGATGAAATGTGATAGACACACATACAGAAAGACAGGCAGATATGTGAGAACCGCAAATGTCCTATACTTGCATAGTGGGTCTAACATAGATATTTCTCCACATTATATACTCTAAAATTTCCATCCGTTCCAGGGAATAAAATTAGAATAATCATCAAGGAGACTCGTACATGCGCCTGTCTGTTCAAGCATGTACAACATTTGTGCATTTTGAAAGAAACTCAAGTTATTTCATTTAAAATATAATGAACATTATTAGAAATGCAACAGTCTAAATCAATAATAAAAGAACTTTAAAAAGTTAGAATTTTGTTGTTGTCGTTCAACATAAATTTACTGCTATGATTAAAACTGTGAAGAAAAAAATAAACCTCTTTTCTATATTCTTCAAGCGAGATAAATTGCAAGAACTTTTTACGCAGTGATACACTTTTGCACAATCAAATAACACAAACTAGTACATAATGTAGTAATGGAAAGATAATGAAGATCTGAAACGGGCAGAAAACATTTATTTAAAAGCTGGCTGCAGCGCAAGTTAGTGAAAAAAAATAAAGATGTAACAACAATTTATCAAATATTGATAGTATTTCATTTTAAGGTAGTGAGATATCGATCCTGTTTGCAAAATGTGAGCGGTTAGTCAAATTTTCTTGATCTACGTCTGCCATCTCTAATTATTGAACTATCCAAAAGTGAGCTGCACCGATACGCCCTCTGGTGAGCTAGTAACCGTGAAACCTCCTATAGTATGCATATTAATTTTTTTAATTATTTACAACTGGTTATTCTGATTTCTTTACAATGAAATTTGAAAGAAACAAGCTAATTTATGTTCATTGTGTTATTGTTTTCTCATACCTAATATATTGCAATTCAGTCAAGTTATAATTCTTATTCTGTAAATAGAAATGACTTAACATCCCAATTGATATGACTATAAGATAAACAAATTTGTTTTTTGTGGTTTGAGTGCATGATCATAAATCTGACTGATATTTTGCAAACATATTGAAACAGAAATATCTTTTGATTATAAGCTAAAATTTTCATTAATTCCATTCAATAATGGTCATATACAAACCTTGAAAAAATGAAAAATTCTCAGGAGAAAAATGGAAATGGCATGGAAGTCTTTAAAAATGTGTGGGGACCATAAATCTATACTCAAAATTCATGTTTTCCAGCTTGACAATAGCAGTAATTATATTTGGTTGCATCTAACTAAAAACTGGTCGAACTTGTATAAAAAAAAATTATAATTAAAAAAAAAGAACCACATTACTGAGAAGATCTTGTTAGAGATGGCAGGTCTGCAATTAACACACATTACCCGTAAACATCTCAGGCCAAGCACAAGACTTTTTTTGTCAGTGCAGAGAGTGAATCAACATCAGTGGTAATGTACCAGAAGTCCATTTAAACCATGTATAAAAGGTAATGGCTAAGTCAGTCGGTAATTACTTTAATTACATATCTAAGAAGCAGTACGAAAGGGTATTAAAGTAGGTTACAGCATACAGCAGGTAAAAAAAAACATCACAGGCTAAAATTACAGAAAATAAGGACTGCAGTGGTATTTGGTCTTGTGGAGAATGTTGTAATACTGAGGTGTGTTCCAACAAGTTTGCATAAAATACAAACATTAGGTATTAAATGATGTGAAACAATATTGTAATTCATTCTTATTAGTTAATGAAGTTTGAAAATATTTTAATGTTGACCAACTAGCCAAAGACAGAATGCATTTAAAGCAGTCTGAAAAATATATTTGATTTTGTTTTATTTTACTACAATAAGCAGCATATTCATTTTTTAAGGTTCTTGAAAGGCTAAAATTTTTAATATTCCGCTTCCTATTGGGGCTTGATTTGTAGCTTCTTCCACCCTTAGAAAATGTCTAATGAACAGTGAACAGTAAGATTTCTGTTCTTCTTGATCCATTGACTACCTATAAATAGTTCTCTCTTTTTAACGTTCTAAATATGTGCTTTCAGAAAAGTCAGTTATTTGTATCCCTAGCAGATATTTAATCCCAGCACTTCATTTAATGTTGCCTTAACTTAAGAATTTTTCTAAAACATTTTCTTGTGATGTATTTGTTTTAAATAATAATGGAAAGCTATTAAGTTCAGACAGGTCGAAAGAGTTTTGAATACAGTGGGCACAGTTTAATGTTTTGAGGAAGTAACATGTAGCTAGTTTGACATTCTCCAAGAACTATCAGACAGTTCAAACGTTGAATTTGAAAAACATTTTAATGCAATCTCACTTATATCATGATGTTATTCTTTGGACCCTGAATATCTCGTTATAATGGTTTAACCTGTATTTACAGCAGTACTTATATGATTGTTGACAGTTAAGATGGGGATTAGTGACTTATGAAAACATCCAATACAATATGTTTGGCCATAAAGGTACTGAGATAATTACACTGTATTTTATTCCAGTTGGTAACTACTGTTTGAATTGATCGAGTGTTTTCAGTATTTGTGACACATGCACAGTACTGTGACATCAATTGACTTTGAAACTTGAAGCTACTATTTTTACTGGTTGATACAAATAAGGCCAATGCCTCCCCAACTTCATTTCAGTTTTAAGCATTGAAAAGAATGTGACGAGTTTTTTGCAATGTTCAGAAAATCAAACTACTTTGTGCTTGTTTACATCATGCCCTATAGAAAACATTGCTTTGAACGAACTCAAATCAAATGAAAATTTTGGTACCTGTTTGTTTGGAAAGCATACAGGTATAAGAGGCAAATATACTGAGAAAATATTTCACTTTAAAGCATTTTCATATATTTATGTTTTCTTTCACCTACAGGAGTTTTGTGATCCCCAAAACTATACCCCCATGCTTCACCGAGACTTTGCCGATGATTTGAAACACTTCCGGGCCAAGTCTAAATCATGGGCAGGAGAAAAGGGGGACAAGGGAGCTAGACCAGGCTTTCGACCCCTCAAGTTTTGAAAAAATATTGCGTTATCGGTCATTAAAAGGTAGAAGAGATGTAGCTGTAAAAAAGTGGAATCAAAGAGAACTGGAACAACACCATGAGAATTACTGTGTTACATATGCTGTGACTTGTTGATTGAGTGATGATTGTAGAGTTTAAAATTACACCAGCCTGGAGTCAGTTTTCAAATTATCATTTACATGCCCAGTGAAATGAAGCATATTTCATTTTGATGGATTTTGTAAATTATGTTAAAATGGTGTGCAAATAATAATATTTTGGTTCAACCAATCTCCAGAGTTTGATAATGGAACATTATCTTGTGTTAATATATTCCAGATTATTCAATGAATGTCCTGTCTTTTTCTGTTAAAGTGGGGATATGATTGAAAAGTACATGTACTGCATTTCAGACTGATGTAATTTTACTTTATATGTACTATATATTTATGCTTATAATTGTAATCCATCTACAAACAACATAGATTCGGATCTGGCATCAAATAATATGCCAGCAGATCATGTTCTGTGTTTGTTTGTTCTGCTAATTATTTATATAAAAATCCATTGAACTGGACCTGCTGGCATATTATGTAACAGCACAGCCGAGTCTCATCACTTTGCATATGGTATTTGAAATTTTGACACTTATTTTTTATTGTCAGCTTCCTGTCAGCATATTAGGCTTTTTATTGTTGTATCCTTTTTTGTTAATTTTTTAGAATCATAGAATCATGATGTTTTCTTCATGATTTTTACACAACTGTGCTGAAAAATTAGTTTTATCATTTATTGAAGAGATTTATATTTTCCCCCTTCCCCTTTTTGTATATTACCTTTAAAAATCTAATGATTTAAAAGAGAAGAAAAAAAATTAAATTTTTGGTTGACATTGTAAAGAAAAGAATTAGTGATAATACTTGTTTTGTATTTAGTTTGAAAAGCTTATTTTGTTTCCAATTAGAGCCCAACTTTTCTGTACATTCTTTCTTTCTCTCTTGCTTTCTTTATCTATAACTTTTGGTTGACATTGTAAAGAAAAGAATTAGTGATAATACTTGTTTTGTATTTAGTTTGAAAAGCTTATTTTGTTTCCAATTAGAGCCCAACTTTTCTGTACATTCTTTCTTTCTCTCTTGCTTTCTTTATCTATAACTTTTGGTTGACATTGTAAAGAAAAGAATTAGTGATAATACTTGTTTTGTATTTAGTTTGAAAAGCTTATTTTGTTTCCAATTAGAGCCCAACTTTTCTGTACATTCTTTCTATCTCTCTTGCTTTCTTTATCTATAACTTTTGGTTGACATTGTAAAGAAAAGAATTAGTGATAATACTTGTTTTGTATTTAGTTTGAAAAGCATATTTTGTTTCCAATTAGAGCCCAACTTTTCTGTACATTCTTTCTATCTCTCTTGCTTTCTTTATCTATAACTTTTGGTTGACATTGTAAAGAAAAGAATTAGTGATAATACTTGTTTTGTATTTAGTTTGAAAAGCATATTTTGTTTCCAATTAGAGCCCAACTTTTCTGTACATTCTTTCTATCTCTCTTGCTTTCTTTATCTATAACTTTTGGTTGACATTGTAAAGAAAAGAATTAGTGATAATACTTGTTTTGTATTTAGTTTGAAAAGCATATTTTGTTTCCAATTAGAGCCCAACTTTTCTGTACATTCTTTCTATCTCTCTTGCTTTCTTTATCTATACTCCTTTCCTAATTGACATCCCAGAGCTGTCTAAAATGGACTAGAACTACTGTATTTTGTAGCCTTGGATGTCATTATCACTAGATGTATTTTTTTATTATTTAGGACTGAGTACTCTGTGTGTGTGTATATGTGTGTGTGTGTGTGTGTGTGTGTGTGTGTGTGTGTGTGTGTGTGTGTTTACTTCAGGAATGCCCTGGCTTTAAACACATACCTGTAATTCTGTACTATGTTATTCGTGAATTTCATTGATGTGTCTGGGAACAGATTGTTTGCAAGTTTTATTGGTTTCACTGCAAGCTAAGAAGCCAGTCTTTATTTTAGACTGTTTATAGCCACAGAAAAAAGGCTGTTATATACTACATACTACATTGGCTTGTTAAACAGCAAGAAATTAGTTTATATTTGTGACACACCATGTCAGACAGATGCTATAAAAGCATCCTTAAGTTTGTTATGGGGTGCTATATTTATTCATGTTTTATTTATCCACTTAAACCTGCATAGACCCAGTTACATAATGTGCAGACATACCAGGGTAATTTCAGTACAAGTCTTTACATACATGAGAAGTGGGGATATGACGTCTCTACATGACTTGCAATGCATGTAACTAGTATTGACACAGGTACATACTGTAAGGGAATGTCTGGATCTGTTTATGCTGTCTACAGTTGGATGTTCCATTATATAGGGGATAAATAAAAAAAACCTGTAACTTTTTTCTAAAAATTAGAGCAAGTACTACGTGACTATTAAATACAAGGGGTGTAAAACACCATCGGCAATGGGTCAGTAGTGTTAAGAGTAAAACTGCATTAAAAATTACTGAAGATTGAAGGACCTTAAAGTCTTTGAAAGACAACTTATTAGCTTGTTGGTTTCTATGGTACACATACCTATCTTTAAATTAAAACAAAACCAAAACGAACAGCATATTAATTGGCAGTATCTTTCTGGTAATATAAAAATGACATCCTAGCTGTGGAAGGATATAATGTTGACTATGGTATTAATACAAAGAGTATTGCATAGGCAACAGCATCCTTCCTAATGTGAAGATTTTTGGGGTTATTCATCTTGTACATCGGCATCATAGCTAATATCTTTGTCTCTGTCATCATTTTACCACAGATTGATTAAAAGAATTTGCTTTTGAAATATAATGCCTTTTCATCAAAGTCTATTTGACTAGCAAGGATGAATCGGACTTCTTGACAACTTACATTTATGTTCATGCTTTGAGTCATCAAAAATGCCGGTATCATTGAAATATTTCTAGGGAGCCACTGTGGCTTGGTAGCTAGGATCAAATCCAACCATCGGAGGGATCTGGTTTAGCTAATATGCAAGGCACTTTGCCTAAATAATTAACTTGTAATGCTGTGCAAAAAAAGCACCAAACCTAACTTAAATGAAAATATTTTTGTTTTATAATCGAGGTGGATTTTGACTTGTATGCTTTCTTGTGTAGCTTATGTATCATTTGTTGGAATCTTTCCTTCAGTAGAAAAGCTCTTACAAAACTAAAGATATCTGCAAAAACTGGTGTATAGGTGTGTGTACTACAATGTTGATTTTGTCAAAGTTTAATTTGAATTGTGTTTGTATTTATTTATTTATTTATTTCTTCTTCTGTTGGCATATAGTCTACTTAAAATAGCAAACATTGTCTCTGTGACACTAGGAAAGTGTGTGTGTGTGTGTGTCGTTGTCAAGTCTGCATTGTCTGTTTCTGGTGAAACACTTTTTTTCTTATATTCATTTCATGATGTGACTTTCCATTTCATGGCAAAGTTCAGTTACTTGTATATATGCGTTGTAAATCATTACGCTAGTTCTTATCTAGGCATTTCAGGAATATGCCATGCTAAAGACATAAATCAGACCTGCCAACACTTTTGAATTTGCCATAAATCTGACAAAAATAGCCCTTAAAATATGGACTAAAGGAATAGAAATAAAACTATGGAAAAATTGTTGTTGCTGAAAAATCTGGATAATTGGTTTATTTGTTTGTTTTTGTTTTTTTTTATCCAGGATTCATATTAAAATTAGTGTATTTAGTCAGGGAACCAGACTAACTTTACATCAGTACCCTAGACACTGCACATTATTTTCGTTCTAAGAATCCGCATGATCAAACTGTTGATTATGGAATTTGTTTAAAATGGCATCCAGCAAGCAACACATGTTGAAGGCGAAGGGAAATTAAGCCTCTTAAAAAGTGCTGATAATCAGCACGAGGAAAAATGAAATATTCAGATTCCTGAAGGGACACGATTACGTTTATTAGACATTACATGTCAATTTGAGTATTCTTGTGGCAGAAGATATGATTGCCATCATCATGAGAAATTGAAGAAAAACTCTGAGACTTGCATCTAGTTGAGAAATAGCAACAAGCCTTTGAGTTGCATATGTTTTGGAACTGAAGTTTGTGCAACTGTACTAGTGGTTTACAGACTTTTCTGTTGAACCAGATGTATATCAATGCTGCATGTATCGAATACCTAACTTTTAAATAATGCTTTCCAGTTTTACCATAGCAGTGTATGATATTTTGTTACATCTTACTGCAAACAGGTCCAGCTTACAGAAGAAATTCAACAGCCTTACTGAGACAGTCTCATCAGGGTTGGCAGGTCTGATAATCATGAATGCAGTACTAGAAGTATTACTAATATATTGTGAACAAAAATTACAATGAAAACTTGAATGCTTTTTGGTTTTGTTTTCCTTTCGGTTTTTGTTCAGGTTTAAATATTTTATTTCAAATAGTGCATTTGATTAATCATTTTGATTATCTGAGCTCTAAAGTAACTATTTCACATTTAAATCCTAAACTTTTTGTCTTTAATTCTTGAAATGATTGCTTATGATGTCTCTCCCAAAATTAGCATCAAGCTAACGATAATTGAAGTAACTATTTTAATGACAAAAATTTGTATGCCAAATACCTCGAGAGGTCAACCATCTTCTGTGCTGTTTTAAGAGTTTTCTGTTCATTAGCACCCACTTGCAAGGATCTCTTCCAACTGTCAGGAAATGGCGAGCTTTACTTGACTAGTTTTACTTTAAAACCTAGTAAACATTGGTCATAAAAATTACTTCATGGGGTTTTGGTTAAGCCTTAAGAAGAAAACCCAAGAAAGTCACTACTAGTGAAGGGGGAGGGGGACCATGGTAGCTTGTTGTTAGCTTTAGGAATAATTGAGATCCAGAGTTTTTAATGGGTACTGCAAATTTCATGCATGGTGAGTGTTTGGAAGGTGGGCTGGACCCTATGAAAGTTGCTTCATAATGATTATTAGAATCTTTAGCTCTCCAAAATCGAGCAAAATCCTACAGGTATATTCCAGGTATTAGTTTCATTGCCATGTTACATAGATTTCTGGATTCTGCTCTGAAAAATGCTTTTCTCTAAGGAAGGCCTTTTAGAGAGACCTTTCTATTTGAATGTAAATAGATAATCAGTTTGGTAGATTTATACAGCAAGAAAAAACAGCTGTCATAAAAAACGACTTTTAAAACAAAAATATTCAGATTTCAGTCCATACATCACAATCACATTTTAAGACAAGCACCTGCTAAATTGTTGTTTTATACCAGTATTTTGACATACATGATACTGATTGTATAGGTATAGATGAAAGACGTGCATCAAAATAATGTCATTTTGCAGCTAGTAGAAGATAGCAAATATTAAAAGTTATGTGTGTGCTGTGATGATGATTATGAACCAGTTTATATCTATACATGCAAAGATGTTTATAATTGAATTTCAGATTACCATATATACTCATTTATATGTCAACGCAAGTATAAGACGATTCCCTCCCTTTTAATTGCTATGACCCTTCAGTGAGTCCGATCCATCTGATGGGGTATAAAGTTTTCTGAGAGATGCACTTTGGAAAAAATAAACAGTCCTGGTTAGATATATAAATAGATAGAAAATTTAACAACAAAACCAGTGTAAATACAATTTTTTCATTGAATATGTCACAAATAAATTCACAACTTACAATATGTACTAATTCAAACATTATTTATACCTATCATTTTTAACCCATTTATATGATAAATATTCTGCAAAAGATTGGTATAATAAGTGTTTAGAATGATCTGATTCACAATATTGTATGTTAATTCTACATGTCGTACAAATATACAATGAAAGTTAAGTTACATTTTTTTTACTCACATTATCCTATAAATGTCACTATCTGATGTCATCTGATACAAATTTCCAAGAATTCATCCTCATTGTCTGCAATCCTCCATCATCATCTAATCATTGTAAATTATTGTCTAGTAACCATACATACTTTCAAACTCATTTTGCCCGGCTTCACTGTCATGCGCGGGTGCTTAAGCAAAGACTGAGCTTGAGTTCTGTAACACTTTGATCATTCAATTTGTGAAATCTATTAAAGAATTCAACTGAACACATCAGTTGTCCATAAGATCACAGGGAGGTCAAATAACCACCCTTTGTTACTTGGCATTGAGCAAGTATCAGATTTATTGCATGATCCAAGGGTTGTCACATGGGAAAACAAAGAGGGTGCTGCCACTGCTTGGCATGGAATAAATTAATGGTTTAAATTTGTGCCTGGTACACTGGCAGAAAACTTAGGTAATATTACTTGGTTATTAAATCAAAGTTATGGAAAAGAAAAATCAAATTAAATAGAAAGTTTATTTCGTCAAATGGTGTTTATACAGCAAAAGACAAATATTTATACAATTAGAGATTGTTTGGACCTGCATGGAAATGCAAGCAATGTTAACACCCAAGGTAAGCAACATTGAAAGACACTTCACTTTGTGCTGGGTAGTATTTAATTTGCCCGCCATATTTTCCAATTATGAAAATCAAAATAACTGAGATACTGGTATTGGATTATGAATACTCATGAAACAGGTAAACACTGTTCATTTCTGAATGTGAATGAAAGCGTATTGACAGTATTTTTGTGTACTAAAATTGTCTAAAGTTTCCCATATTACTCCAAGATTTATATTATTAAAAACATTGGTGTGTCATGCTTTATAAGACTACCCCTACTCTGCGTGAATTGCAGTTTTAGTATTAAAAAAAAAACTAGACTTATAAGTTAGCATATATGGTAAATCAAGAAATGTGAGAAAGAAAGTTTTGTTAATATTTCTTAGGATTTGCAAGTTTGGTGTAATCTTGTTTGAGATCTTTTAAAGCATATATGGGGACGTTCTAAAAGTCTGAGCATGTCAAGATCTTGAAAAAATATTTGTATGGAGCCAAAATAAGCTTGTTCCTGTTTATTTATCAAGAATGGAAAGTTGCAAAGATAACTACTAGTTTACCTAAAATGAATTCATGCATTGTCATTGCATACTCAGTAAGATGTTGAAAAAGCATATTAGAATGGCACAAGTTTTATTTAAAAAATTGTGGTCCTATTATGCATCTATATATATTTAAGTTTTTAATGTTAATGCTCTGTGATAGGATCTATCACTTGTTTGTCACAGCCTTTTTTAAAAACAGTTTACTTCAATTTTCTTTTGAAAAAATTAAGAAGGTATTTAAGTGTACTTAGAACTTTCACACCTGAACAATCCTGGATTATCTTTACATTATTTTGCACAGTCATATGTTGATGTGGGTGGGGATATGATCTAAATGTGTGATTTTAGTGGAAAGAAAACCACGGGTACACAGTTTTTATAGTGAGATAATATTTGGTGTAATGAGAGTTATATTGTGTTTGTTGTCATAGCTGTTCTATATTGCTTGTGAATGTGTACCAAAATAAATATTCAGATTATTGTCTTTTTGTCACAATGAGTATATTCTTTTGATTGTCCGTGTCATACATGTCTTATAACAATCTCATCATATCAAATAAATTTTTATTCTGACTTACATGTGGTCAGTGTTTGTCCTCTGTAGATGCAGAAGATCCATGATAATTTCTCCTTTTATGGCCTGCTTGCTGTGTTTTGGATAGCATGTGGTCCAGCAACTAGTGGCATAATTTGATTACACGGTTCTTTCTGGTGTAGATGTGGTTTTTTGGTAAGGAATTCCAATGAAAGAATAATAATATAAATATTTTTTACCATATGTACATGCGTATAAGTTAAGTCCAACTGCAGAAATCCATATCTGACATTACATAATGCGCCGGCTGATATGGGTGTGTGCATTTTGATAGGAGTAATCAGTAAGAGAAACAACATTTGCGGGCACCTTATGCTATGGCAGATCAGGATCTTTATTGTTTGCAGTTTGAATAGACTTGTGAGAAACTGGTTTTTTATAAAAAAAAAAATTTAAAAAATCAGTATTGTGAATTTGTTGGCATATTGTCCAAATTTGAAATAACAAACCTCCTATTAAACCCATGATAACATGTTTTCTGTCGAGGCAGCTGAGGAGGGGCCAAATCCACAAATGAAACCAAAGAGTTTAACACATTAAGCCCTGGAAGTTTTTGCTGTTTTTGCATGAAATGCGAGTAGGAAAGACATTTTGGGGACTATTTCTGAATACATCCTAACACTGACTTCCATGCAATATTCCATTAGACAAATGACTGGTTGTGCTAAAGAAAATGTTTTTCATTGGTTAGTTTGCTGGCGCATGAGCATAAGGTGAAATGTTGAACTCCCTTCTTTTTTTTCTTATATTTTTTTTGCTTAACGGACCCATAATTTTCGTATATGGGGAAGACTCTTTATTCAAAATGTCAACCTTATCCTACTTTTTGCAGATTCACGTGTCTGTGTGCACTTCAGACCGGTCTGCTATAGATGTGAGGCCATTAAGTCTAAAATCTGGACACAAAATCAGATCCCGACCATGGACGAATTTTGAGTGGAAAAAAAAAAAACGGGTCCAAAAACTTAGCTTTTCCCTTGGTATTTTGTTGTGCAACTAAAATGTCCAGATTATTTGTTATCATTGTAGAGCTACATCTGTCTACCTTTCTATAATACCACCCACTTTAGTGTATCATGCATGACCTTGATGCTATAGACCTTGGAAGTAGGCTACTACCTCATGCCTTGTAAACTTGTTGCTAGGGGTTAATGTGTTAAATTGAATACATTCTCCAGTCACTTTTAAATGTTAGGAAAATAAGCATGCAAACATAAGAATGCAGTATTTGTAGAAATGTCTTATCTGTCTCTTAGACATTAACTCCACTGCTTGGTGCTGCCAATTTTGAGGGTGCAAGGGACATTGTTCTCAATGCACAAATTAAATGTCAAATCAAGTGGCCTTATAAAAAAAATGTTTTGGAACATAAAATCCACAAATGAGGTCATAACGGTCAGTATTTTGGGTATCCTTTATAGCAGACATTCCATCAGATGTAGATTATGCTGAGATTCATTGCTCAACAAGTAGAGCTTGTTTGGAAAGTTTATTTCAAGCTCTTTCTAGTGTTAAAGACCAGCAGAAAGTTTAGGCTGATCATCGATCTCAGCCACCTCAACAAATACATTGCAATGCCCAAGTTCAAACTAGACCTGATTGATATATATTTCCTTTTTCCCTATTCACCAGGCCATGTAAAAGGTATTTTGATTTGCCTACCAGGGAAACAGTCATCAGTTTGTGTGCTTCCCTTGACATAAATGTACTAATGGTGCCATCATCCTATTTCACTCAACATTGCAAACAAGCGACTGAGGCTTGTCAACATTCTCCAGTCACCTGGTAAATTCTGATATAGTCACCTGGGAAAAGATATCTCAACCCATCCCAGTGTTTAGACCATCTGGTCATTGTGTTTATCACCAATTTCAACATTGTTTGCCTCCCTCATGTACATTTGTTACTTATTATCAGTCTCGAATATTTGATTTTAAACCTCTTCAATGTGGCAGACCTGATCTTGCTTGGCTGCATTTTCATGTGACTAGTGGCACCCCTTTCCAGGTCGTCTTGACCACAAAATTAGGATCACAAATCATATTTTCAGGGTGGTAGAACAAATATTGGCTTACAGCATCCCTCTGGTAAAGACCCAACTAAACATTATGGTTCAAATAGCTGCCACTTCATACATTTGGGGATCCCACCGGTTTCCACGCTTCAACCTTGTTTGTGTTGAGAAATGTCCAAAGGAATTGCCTAGAAGCTCAGAAAGCATCTGGAAAATGTGCAGTTAATTACTATAAAAAGAAAGATTTCTTGCATGAGAAAACAGATGTAGCACTTTCAGAATATGTGCACTGAGTATTGCCAATACAAGCACCAGTTTGAAAGGATAAAAGCTCTCATTAAGAAAGAAAAGAAATGATTGCACATTGAGCCCAAAAAGTCTGGTGGGGTAAGGATGAAGGGGTAAGAAAATTCTTTGCCAAAGCCAAAAAGAGCTCAACTGGCATATCAACAGGTTATGTCCATTGGAGAAAAAGGCAAGTGAATGTATGGGATTATTTGTATATAGTTTATATACATTGGTGTGATTTGTCATTAAAAGTTTAGTATATTTGATGCAAAAATTGACAAATTATTGTGACAATTATGATGTGAACTCGGATCTGCACATGAAATAGCTTCAGCATCGATAGTTTTATAGAACAAATTCATGTGACAATAAATATTGTTAAATTATTGAAGTCAAGCTGAACATTTTTGGTAAGTTTTTAGTTTTTCAAATGATTGGTTTATTTTAAAATCGTAACCTGCACAAAGACCTGTCTTTTATAAGTGTAAAATGTGTTTTTGGACCAGAGCCTTTGGCCCCTGAACACTCAGGTCAGGGACACTAGCCCCTCTAGAGCATGTTGGTGGAGGAACCCCAAACCCCCCATAAAATTTGTTTAGCTTTTTTTCATGGAAGACCAAAATCATGTCTAGACAGAGTTGAGAGGTGAGAAATGCAAACTGGTTCTGATACACCTCTCATGTGGGAGAAGTCCTAGGATACTGATCTAGCACTAAAATTGCTCAAAAAATCCCAGGAAACCAAATCTATTCCAACATTCATTGGTGACAGACATCACATCCCTGTGGGTACCAGATCCTCCTTGATGCCCGATATCATCGCAGTTGGATGCATATACTGTGAAAAAATTCAAGTCTCTGTCAGGGAAATGTATAAAGATTACAGCATGTGAATGAAACAGTATTGCAGTCCAGATTTAAGATGGACATTGATCTGTGCATGCATGACTGATGTGATTTGTATTATAATTATAAACTGCAGAGACATCAAGGCTATCAATGATGAAATCAATAAAGGTTATACAAAGATCCTCCAAAAGTTTGAAAAGTATTCAGATTCAGGATGGATGCTTGGAAGTTCATCTACATATATCTCCATGGTAACCCTTCCACAGATTGAATTATATATATTCCAACACCAGCATTTCTTCCACTGCAATAAATGAAAAGTTATGACAACTGGTTTTCATAAGGATGATCTTGTATACTCTGCATCATGTAAGTGATCATACAGACCAGCCTCAAAAATACAAACAGCAGCTGGATTAAGATGAGATTGGCGACTTTCAAATACAAGTTACTAACATAAGAAAAGTTTGAACAACATGACCCTGTTATTGCCATAAATGTGTTTAGTTGGAACAAAGGCTATTAGCCAATTCAAATACCCCCACATGCATGCCTGTGGACTAAACCTTTTGATTAGCTATTGTTGAGTAAAATGGAAAATGTGCACAGCTCTGATGTCTCGGCAGCACATTATCACTGTGTGAATAAAAGGTTTTAAAGGACCATGGCAGAAAGTTTCTATGTCGATTCTGCATATCTAGTACTCAAGAGGTTCTTGATGACTATGAATTTTTCTGTGGATGTGTCAATGAGAAGCTGCTGAGTGCATTCATTCCAGAACCTGGTAAGAATATTTTGATATGCACTGTGTTGTAACAGAAGATGGAAGTACTTTACATCTTTAGGTTGACTCTGAATGCTGAAATGTTCCAGTGGAAGCTTCACTTCCCAATGTTCTCCCTGTTCTGACAAATATGATGGAAGTCGCTGAGCAAGTCCCATGTGTTTTTTTTAAAAAAACTACTTTAAATTCAGATGTGATGGAGTACTTGAGCTGTCAGTGTTGTAGCAAGGAATTGTTTAAGGCTTTTCCTAAATCTCTTCAGGTAACAGCCAATGGATACAAGACCAGCTATTCTTTCTGCAGAATGTTTATGACTAACAATGGTATGTGCCAGTTTTCCATGGCAACTCCTGGTTGGATCTGTGATGGTTTTTTTGGGACTGATCAAAAGTTTATGCTCACTGTTACATCACTGGCACATAAAGAGAAGCCACACCTAACACATGCAACCTGCAAATTTATCACACAAAAATAAGAATTATGTTGTGCTTTATGACCAGTATGGATAAGATGGTCACTTAAACATGGAATTACAACCACATCGAACAATATAATAAATATTTTTTTCCAACAACTCGGGGGAAACTACATAACATTTCAGCCACCCATGATGGCTGTTTTGTGATCACTTGTTAGTACATGGTAATGAACCTGAATGGTTTAAGTGGCTTGACCACAATGAAATCCATTGAGTAATTGGGATAACTTTTATGAAACAAAGTTGCCAGCAATTGAGGCCATTCATTTGTCAGTTTTGTGAAAACAATTGCACCACCAAATACATGCAATGCTTGGACCACTTTTATTTGCTGATATCTATGACCTGTCAGAACCGTATCCGAGATCAATCTGAAAAGGTGGTTGGTAGAAATATCTACAGGGTTATCTCACACACTTTCGAAACCTGCCTTGTTAACCTCTTTTTGAGGAGACATGGAAAACTCAACACAAGTGTTCCTTGTATTGCCACTTGGATGCTACACTTAAAGCATATACAAATACAAACACTGAGAGCTAATGTGATGCTGATGGGAATATGACAAGGTTTGCCATTACAGCTGATCTGATTAAGTTAAGCAGCTGGGTTGTTGTTTGTGTTGACCCAGGAAAGCTTTGAAGTTGTCACAGGTAACAGCATTAGGTGTGTGCATTTGTGTGTGTATGTATGAGCATGAGAAAGTTACATAATTGAGCATGTGCATGTATGTATAATCATGTAATGGATGACAGCCAACCTTTAGATTCCTTTTCAGTAACAAATGGCTTCTACACTGTTCAGCATTATGTTCAATGCTGTGCTTATAGATTTGTTCAACCCTAGGCAACTGCATGCAGTCACGAAGGTGAAGGATACAATCATCAGGGACTTCCTCTTTGCTAATAACTGCACCTTTAATGCCAGCAAAGAAGAAGACATACAGACCAGCACAGACAAGTTTACTGAGGCATGTGACAACTAAGGCCTAAATATTCGCCCCAGAAGACTCAAGTCATGTACCAACCTGCCCTTGGGAAGCTGTATTGTGAACCAAGCATCACAGTGAGGGTCTGAAAACTCCAGATTGTTGACAGTTTCACCTATCTGTGCAGCAACCTTTCAAGTGCAGTCAACATTGACAATGAGGTCAATAATAGAATTGTCAAACCCCAACTTAGTCTTCAGGAGACTATATGGGAATGTGTAGAACCACTGAGGAATCAGTCTAACCAACAAGCTTAAGGTGTATTGTGTTGCAGTTTTCACCACCCTTCTGTATGCTAGCAAGACCTGGGCTGTCTACAACAGACATTCCTGACAACTAAAATAATTCTGCATGAGCTGTCTCTGAAAAAGTACCCGGATAAGGTGGCAAGATAAAATTCCTGATATCAAGGTTATCACAAGGGCCAGAATCCCATCTTCAAGTTGCTCAAGAAGGATATAGTTAGTGGGCAGGACACACTGTCTGCATGCCAGTTAAATGGCTTCCAGAACAGCTGCTCTATGGAAAACTCTGTGAGGGAAAGCATGTTGTTGGTGGACTTCAAGGACTTGCTGAGGGTATTAATGAAAAACTTGCATATCAACAGTCTCATGGGAAAACCTTGTGCATGACTGTCCTTCTCGGCATAGCAGGATCACATCTGGTGTCTGCACAGTAGAATAGCAGAAAATTGCTGAGATGCACAGAAAACATGCCACTCATAAGGCCAGAGCTGCCAACATCTCTAGCCCCATAATCATGAGAAAGATTAATAATGCAAACTACATGTACATTATGTGTATGATTAGTCATGCAAGAGTTACATAAAAAAAAATTGAGAATGTACATTGGTGTGTATGCATGTGTAATCATGAGAAAAATACATAATGCATCTTTGTCATAAAAAGAATATATTTTTATTTTGTATACTCAACACAATGGCTATCGTTTTCTTCGTCTTTTTTTTGTACTGTATACCGCAGCATGGCCCATAAATTTAGTCTTTTTTTTGTTCTGCATACCACACACCCCAACTATTGATTTCCTCAAGTCTTTTTATATTTTTCCTGTATACCACTCAACATGGCTATTGATTTCCTCAAGTATTTGTTGTACTGCATACCACACACCATGGCTATTGATTTGTCTTTATTGTACTGTATAGCATACACCATGGCTATTGATTTCCTCTGTTCCTTTTTTTTATACAGGCAAGATCAACTTTCAAGTCCATGCCATTTATTGCTACACATACTATTGTCAACAGATGGACAAAGTGGATGAAAATTTAATAGCACCTCACCAAAAAAAAACAGCACAACTCAATGTTTGAAAATGTGAAAACAAAGAATTTAACAAAATTTTGGGGAATGATACATGAAAGCAATGGTTGTAATTAAATGGCTAGATTTGTAAGGTTATAGTGACTTCAGTGAACACTGAATACCAAATTAATTTTCTATACTTGCATTAAAATACGATCAAGGTCACTTCATTCCTTGAAGCTTAATATTTTTGTCTTTACTTTTAAAGTTTTTGGAAGTAAAAGTTTGTTTGGTTTTGTGGGTTTTAATGCCAGTTCAGCACATGATAGGCTATACATGGTGGCCAGTATATTTGGTGAAGAACTCCAGATATGGTTCCCCCATTTCTCTCAAGATAAATTTCCAAGATGAAATTAATTTTTTCAAGGTTCACATATGACTATTACTGAATGGAACTAAAGAACATTTTAGATTAGAAAACATGCATTTTCTAAATCTAAAGATGTTCCTCTTTTAAGACTCCAGAAAATTATCTAAGTTAGGCAAGATGATTATATACAGAACTGAAAACTGTATCAACTGAAACAAGTTTTATTACATTCCTATAAATTGGCATGTAAAGTCCTTTCATTGTACAGAATAAAACTTAACTTTATTTTGCTAACCTGCATTATGGTCAATCTATTTATCAAGCAGAGAGCACATGTCAATGTGCCAGTCATGTGATAAAACTCCAGCAGTTCTAGAAATAAATAAATATGTTAAATTGTTTTCTTTTGGTCAGCGCCGGTGCAAGGCATTTTGGTGCCCTAGGGGAGATTATATATCTGGCACCCCCCTTCCCACTCACACCCTCCCCCACCAGCCCATCATGAAATAAACCCCTTAGCCCAGTGCACTAGGTGATTGCCTAGTTTGCCTAGTGGAAGCACCGGCCCTGCTTTTGTAGTTTTATTACAACCAGTATACGACTTTCATTTAATATTTTTTAAAAACATATTCTCTACAACATTTGAAAATGTGGGTTGTTAGTTTTGTGTACTCGTGCTTCTAGCAATGCAAATTGCGAGTACCAGGTCACATTTCATCAATGGCATAGTTTTGTCTTGTCCTTCAGCATATTTAAGACAGCATTTATAATACAATATCTGAGAAAATTAGTAATTTTTATATTTATTTCATACATATATCACTCGATCTAACGTTTAAAGTTTACTAGACCACCCAGTACGTGGCTGTGCTTCGACACCACCATGTTGGCCTCTTGTGATGCTAGACTGGTTCTCACACCTTCCATGTAAAGAAAGATATTGATATCAAGCTGACTTGGAAAATAAGAGTCTACTAGACTGACCATTTAGATTTACTCAGCAATGATTCTTTCTGATCCCTCTGAATATACTGGTTAGAACTCAATTTAACTCATGAAAAGCTTAGTTATGACTCAATTATGTAATTGTTTAGGGCATCAAGTGCTGGCAAAATATTCGTTTTCTTCACCCCCGACTTTCATCAATACTTGCAAAATTCAAGGGCTTTTCATGGTTGAGAAAAGAACAATTATTTCCCCAACTTCCCAGTAGCTTGGGAACTCTGCCCAGAAGACCTCTGAGAAAATCACCAATCCACTGGCAAGCTTTCTCATGTACCCACCTTGGTCAAACTCGCACATACAGATATCAGAATGATCTGTAAAGATGGCACCTTTAATCACTAAGGTTAACTTTTTCAAAAAGAATTTTTTGAGTAACAAATTAGTAATCAAACAAGCTGATACATGTTGGCATTCAATCTAAAACTAAAGGCAACTGAGCATGAAAGTTTGTTGTGTCTCTGTACTTTGCTATTAAATGTATGAAAATTTTGTGAAATGAATATCTTTTATTTCTTGGAACAAAAGTACAAACACAAACATTTTCCATCAACTAGAAAACTCAAAAGCCCCAAGAAAGGCTCGAAATCACGATCAATTATATCAGATATTAAAAAATTTTTAAAAGAGGTTTTGACTTTATCAGCATTGGTCTTAATATTTTAAAAGTTTTGTTGACTTATTAGATTTTTATTTTTTTTGGGGGGGGGTAGGGGTAATATTTCATTAAATTGAACCTTATCTGATGCAACTTTTTACCCAAAAAATAATCTTACTAGTGTCATTTAAAATTGTGTGAATAGTTAATATACTTGTAAAAATAACTGAAAAGGGGGACAGGCAGACCCCCCCCCCCCCCCCCAATCTAATTTTGTTTATTTTTTCCCCAGAAAACGTAAATTTATCAAGGTCTTTTCTGTTTTCAAAGACTAAACTGAAAGGCAATCTGGTTTTTAACAAAAATCAGTTACTGATGTTAGGATGTTTGCAATATTCTTGAATAATGATTGAAGAGAGGTTGTCCAACGGTATTTGATACTTTTAGTGTCTTGGATCACATTTCATGGTGAATTTGCATCAGTTATAGAAATCTGACAGATCGTGATTCCAAAATACTTTCTGTAAAATTTGGTTCAGTGCATGTACTTCTTTTGTGGTCTAAATTACAAATTTCTGACAAAGGAACAGACATATCAATGCATGACAAACTATCTTTGAATTATGCATCATATGCTTATTAGTCAGGTCCATAGGCTCACATCTGTCTTCATATTATACACTTGCAGATCAAAGCCTATGTTGTTTACAGTTGGCCCCAACTCAAGTGCAATTGCATAATGGTACATAAAGAAATAACAATCCATTATACATATTGTGGAACATGAATATCCCACTCAAGGGTCAGAAACGAAGATTTGCACACTTCCTGTCCCCTATAATCCTAAAAAGGAGACAGAAACAAAAAAAAGTATTTATTTATTGCTTTATTCAATAGTGCAATATGACTGAAACAAAGAATCTGGAACAAGTTCTATCTGAAATATTTTTTCATTGAATAATATTTTTAATCATCAATACATCAACTTTTTCACGCAAAAAGTATAGCACAATACATGGTAATAGCATAATTTATTGTAAATCTATTTCTCTAGTTTCATTCAATGGTGATTAATGTGAAAGAGAGGTAGATAAATGTGGGCCCCCTGGTGAACCCTGGGGTAAGTTTAAATGTTATATCGTAACATACCTATCATAATATTACTGCCAATAAATGATGAAAGGATGGGAAACCATTAGATCCAATGTGAAAACTTTATATTTTAATACCAGTTTCATATAATTTTGCTATTTATTAAACCCTGGATTTTTTCAAATATACAAGTTTCACATATAGCTTGAAAGACGCCATTGAAAATGCTGGTCATAAAAGAATTCAAGTTGTAATACTGCCTAATGTAACAACAGCCATGAAACGTCTTGAAATCTGTATCACCGAGATGAACAATAATAAACAGCGCAAGTTTAGTTTGAAAGAAAAATTCAATCTGAAATGTGAATTATTAATTTTAAAAACCAAGCTCAGAACATGTAACTTTATAACATGCACAATCCGAATACCCTTGCTTGAAAACCAAAAATATATACAACCAAAATTGCACATCTGTTCACCTGGATCTAAATATAATCTATGCCAGTCAGTTTACAAAAACTGAGGCCAATGCGATTTTAGAAAGTTTCATATATGCATGGAAATGATCTGCTTGCACATATAACTCAAAATGTAATTGTTTCTTTTCGTATCAAGAACTTTTTAACAGCATGGAACTCTACCTCCGACTGCTAATTATGACCTGTTCAGATCAATTACACAATGTCATTGGACCATTACTGAATACAAATTTTTACCATATGGTCAAATACAATAAAATATGAATATTAAATTAATCCAAAGTAAAAATACATTCATATCAAGTTATGTTCAAGTGCTTGAACACTTCAGTTATTAGTTTCATGTATTGATTTAATGATTTGTGATAATGGTGAGCAGGTGTGTAAAACGAACATCATAAGAAGAAAAAAAACAATCCAAACATGTACATTATTTGTAAGCAAAATTTGATGATGTACTTTTTAAAGATGGTATAAAACTAAACTTGAGAAAATGAACAAAATAATGAAATTTTGTAAAGCTTTCTCTTGACATTGTTTAGTGGTTGGATACAAACAGCAGATTATGAAAACCAACTGCAAGACATTTCACATTCAAAATACATGACATTATTGACCGAAAACTGTACATTATACACCCACCTTGTATTTACTAGTACTATTGATAAAAAAAAAACATTTGTAGGCATGGATGACTTTGGAGATTATGTAGTAACAATAGGTTTCAGTGACCTAGACCTTTAGTTAGGGCATGTGGTCTTTGACTTTTAGAACCCAGAATCTGTAAGCATTATTATTACAAACATGTGTCTGTGTGTGTGCATGCGATTTGAATTTTTAACATAGCATTAAAAATTTTCAGTAATATTGCCATGATGTCTGCAGTGTGGCAGTTTATAGTGGTGTCTAACACTGGGGCATCATCCCGCATGTTGTTCCACCCACTAACATCCTGACACTAGGATGATCAGTCCTAATACTAATCTCCTAATGCCAAGTGCCTAGTAAGGCAACTGTAAAAAAACGTTTTTTTTGTCATTGATCATTCGGGGTTTGAACCCACATCTGAGACATAGTACACAAGTGCAAGCCATCCACATAGCATGGTCAAGGAACTTACTCTAGAACAAGTTGACTCCATACAACCTATTTTTCTGGTTGCCATAAAAACCATGAGGATTCACCCCAAAATGGAAATAACTCTTCCATATTGCAAGTGCATGGTCCTCTACAATACATTGTCTAAAAGTCAATTTTTCAACCAAAAACATTTTTCTGATGTCACTGACATTGATTCCTGATCTTTTGATTAAAATATCAACAGGTTTCTGTTTATCCTATGAGTAAGTTTGTGTGAGTGTGAATTGTATTTTAAATGTAGCTTCAATAGTTTTTCGCTACGATGTCTGCAGTGTGCCAGTTTATACTGACCCCATAGGAAGCTACTGCAAAGCTTTCTTACATGCCCTCATTTTTACAAGCCAAAAACTCAGGCAGACAGATCTGTAAAAGATAAGCACTTAAAACTGTTTTTCTAATACCCAGGGCCTGTTAAAGGTACAATATCAAGATTTGAAATTTATAAGAAATGAATTTTCATCTTTCACTCACAGTGAATTTGACCTTTGGGACCCAGAAATCAACAGTCTTCCTCTCAAATGCTAGTCATTCACAGTTTGGTTCCGGTCTGTGAAAAATAACTATGATAATAGAAATGTTCAGAAAACATTTTCTTTCAGTCAATGATTTCACCTTTTGACCTCAATATCAGCTTCTTCCTTAACCTAAAGCATAAACCATCAATAAAGCCTTGTCAACATATGTTGAAGAAATCTAAGCGTTAGCCTCCTATGTGGAGTGTACACCATTTTGCTCCTTTCAGTGACAATGACCTATAATATACTTCAAAATCATCAGAGTTCTTCCATGCCACAAATGCATACCATCCATAAAGATTTGGTACCTGAAGATGGTGGAAAACTGTGCAGAAACAAAATTGAAAACACATGAATTGAAATCATATTAACTTCCACCTTAATACAGGCTAATAAAATGGGGGTAAAAGAATCTCAAATCCACATAACTTATATTCAATAAGACAATAAATCACATGATCTAAATTCTTGAAGAACAATAGATGGATCACCAACTGCATCCATATCAAACAAACACATGGCAACTATAAACTGTTCACTGCTATCACAGGGTGTGTTAAGTGTTATGTAAGAACAGCAAAGTTGGAAGCTTTTTTATCATCTGGCTAGAAGGAATTGCTCTTGCACCTTCCTGAACTATAATACAAAGTCACAGCTTTATGGATCCTTCATTGTGTTTGCCATAAGAGAAACTTTATTTTTTTCATATTTTTCAAAGCAAATAAGGAGGCAGCATTTCTTTAGCTGTCAATCCATTAATTGTGCAGATTACAAACAATACAAGAAACAAACATTATATATATATACAAGGCAAATGGAAAGAAAATAAAATAATTTAGTTAGATTGTATATGACCTTTTTGGAACAAAACTGTTAAATTAAATGTCTTAAACAGAATTTCATTTTGGAAAGAAATATAGCATTATATACTGCAGAATCTGTAAAAATTTGGAGTATTTTAATTTTTGGTATACCAATACTGGATTAAACCACCATGGATATATATTTATCAAGGTGTACATTTTTCCATAATCACTCACAAAGTAAAAAGTTCTGAAGGACATTTTTTTAAAAACTTTGTGAGCGACTATAGTAAACAGCTATCTAGTAGTAACAAACTGACACTGTTTAGAAAATATAAGTTGCTTAATGAAATTACCAATTTTGTTCAATACTTATCATTCTTTTAAACAATATCAAATGAGGTTTCTTACATTATAGGACTAAAAGTATTACAAATAGAATTGAGTGTTACAGCTGGTCTTAGTGACCTGAGGTATTTTCACCTTTGCCAGACAAAGTTCTGATATGATAACCCTATATACACCTTGGCATGTTGAGCAGATATTTTTGTGCTTGGGTATGAGAGTTTTATTGGATGCAGCAGCAAACTTAAACATCCAATCAAAATTAAATTGTACAAATTTGAACACTGTTCCTCGTGATCAAGACAAGGACAATACACAATTCAAACTGAAATTTCAGAATCAGTATAAAATGACCATTTGTATCCAATCAGCTTGCAGTAAACTTGGTAAATTCATAATTAGAATTATTAATCCAAAAACAAAATATACTTTCTCCTTTAAATGTGGTACAAGAATTCGTTTAATATTAAAACTGTGCAAATTCAGGTAGAAAATTATCATTAACAGTTTACTCATAATTATCTGTACACCTGAAAAACTTCATAAACAAAAGTGTAAAAAAAAATCTGTCTGTACAGTAATAAATGATTTAGATCTTTAAAAAAAAGACTTAACAGAAATTTACTGATATCTAGCAGTTGGCAAGTTCTATGATGTATTCTCTATGAATACTTTATCCTGCCTGACAAGTAGCATGGAGTTCCATGATGTCTGTATGAATACTCTATCCTAAATGACAAGTAACATGGAGTTCCATGATGTATTCTGTATGAATACTCTATCCTAAATGACAAGTAACATGGAGTTCCATGATGTATTTTGTATAAATACTCTATCCTAAATGATAAGTAGCAAAGAAAACAAAATGAAGAAAAAACACATTAGATGAGTAAAATGAACTAAAAAGAAAGAAGCAACAAATTGTCAAGTCATAGATGAAAATTTGATCATTATTCCCACTTTCCAGCAAGAAAAACAAAACTGGCCAAAAGCATACAACTCTTTATCAATATAAAGTTCAAACATTACAAATGGCAGCAAATCGAAACATTTTTCGGTACAAGCAACGAAGTAGTGTGCAACTAACTCAAAGTTTGAAAATGCGTAATTTATTAATTCTCATTAATAGTAAACATTTTCTGCAAGATCCATTCAAGTTCATACTGGTTTAGAAGTAATTTTTTTCCTACATTCACCAAAGCCCATAAATATTTAGAAAACCAAGAAACATATATAAAAAAAATTGCTGAGCTCTTATGGGATAGATATGAAGAAAAAAAAAAAGAATAAAATGGTGATTAAATCAAGTAAGGACTTTTTGTCCTGCAACCTCCATACCTATAAAAATGCAAGCTTGAACAGTCAAATATTGTAAATACAAGTTGACTCTCAAAATTAAATATCCTTTATGGTGGTGACAAGTGGCTATGATCACAAGAATGGACAATCTCTGTACAAGTATTCTGAACTTTCCTTAAAGTGAGATCATTTAATACGACTGAGAATAAAATTCACAAGAATTTTCAATCAGTATAAAAAAAATCTGAAATCTGAAGAAAGAAACCCAACAGTGAATGCCCTAGGTTTTGGACTCTATTGGTATTGATAAAGTTTGTCCATGTACTTATTATTGATGGTAGGTATTGTTTCATATAGTCTTAAAACAATAGTGTTGTACTCGATATATTGAATGTGACCAAAATACAGACATGAATCTTAAAAAAAAAAAAACCTAACATATGACTTGTACATGCAAGTACAACTACAAGAAGCCATGTGGTAATCGGCAACTATCCAATGTTGTATAATTTTTCAACAACTGGCACCGTATACAAAGATAGATGAAACTTTTCCTCTAAACCCACAAGAAAATTTACATCCCAAACTAAATAACTATTTTAACACAATAGCGAAAATCTTAAATTATGGCATGCCTTGTAAGGTTTATAAATTCAAGGCAAACAAGTATTTATTTAACTTAGAAATGAAGGGTAAATATCAGTTTACGTTGAAAACGTAGAGAATTAAAAACATCTTGATCTGATCAAAACCCAAGAACATGACACAAAGATCACAAAAATGATGCCAATTAGCATTTGGATATTATTTAGTTCACCATTGTGACTATAAGAAGTATTTACAAGTCACATATGAAATGCTCTCCTCCTTTTTTTGATCATCTTGCTTACAGTATAGGTTGACCATTTGCGAGTTAATTATTTAAGCAACCAAAGTGTCATGTTCTAATTATTTCAACTTAAAAACTCCAAACTTGTGTGACAACACTTCATTGGATTAGAACTCAGTAAAAGACTAAAATAAAAGCAATATTCAAAGCAATTTATACTGCAACAGCTATATGTATTATGGGGTGAAATAATATGTGGGCTACATGCAAAACAAGGTCATTTACAAATATATTAGAACCATGCATAACGGATCATTAAAACTGACCAAACCTGAAAACCATCTAGGGCGGCTTGCTTGAAATGCTTAAACGCTCTCTTCAAATTTCTATTTGGCATTAATAGAATTCATATAAAAATACAGTAGAGTTTTTTGTTTTGTTTTTAAATGTGTTGACATGGTTATGTTAGTGTTTATTGGACAGACAGGTGTATGGTGATTTATGGCATAGCAATAAGTTTTCTAATGCCAAGGCAATTAAAATGCCTTACCCAATGAGACACCAATGTAACTACCTGGGCTGGTCCAATGGTAGGATTTAAGCATGCATCCTTACAGTAACAAGTCCAGCCCACTCACCGATGAGAAACCATGAATGAGTGACAGACACCAGAATATAATTATCAAATTTCATGTCTCTAATAAGTGTTTTTTTCTTCCTCTGAAGAAGGTAAAAAATTGTTTCATTCAATGGCAACCTATTCACATTTTCAACACAAAATATATGATTCATTACATGGATATAGATCACATTGTATAAAAAATGTTTGCAAAATAAGAGAAAGAATGAAGAAAAAAACAGAAAAACAGATGAGACAATAAACAGGTGATCATAAAAGGATTTTAAATTATGCTGTTAATAGTGCCTAGTTTTGAAAGATTTCAGGTCATTATGAGAAAGCCCTCAAACTGTGTTAATAAGAAAACATTTAAAAAAAAAAAAAAAATGCACACAAAATGAATGCAGGAATTTGTGTCGATACAGAAATGGGATATTGATTAGCTCAACATGCAAGTTCATATGCTAGTTACATTAAGAACCTGTATTACAAGTTGATCTCGCTATATGGCTCTACTACAAAGACAGTAATATTCTATATATTTAAAAAACATGGTATCTAATTGTATATAACAAAAATTATTAAAGACTTAATAATCAAACAGAAAAATCTAAACAATAAAAACCATCATGCTTTGGTGTTTAATGCCAAACAAATGTGCAACAGAAATATTTATTGCATTTATACAAATGATTTAAATATTAAACATTATATTCTACATGTCTGCAATTTATGCTCCTGAAAAATAGATTAACATTTTTTCTCTTGTGTAATATGTAACTTCTCAAAGCTCAAAGCTTCATAAATAAAATGCACCAATTAGACAAAGTGATACTTACAATTTAATAAATAAAGCTTCTTATTGTCCTCTAAGATAGACATAAATATTATCTACATTCTATCAACCAATAATCTTAAATAGATACTGACTGATGAAGCTCAATGAGGTAAAATGGTTATGAGATTTTGATCTGTAGAGCTGAAATGAATACCAGCTTTTTGCATTCAAATATTTTGTAAATGTATTTGGACAAGGTGGAGGAAAAAAAAAAAAAGCAGAAACCTGATTACCTATTTTAGTTCAAAGATTGTTGTTGTAGGGTTCAACGCCATTCCTCAGCCAAATCTGAGACTCGAACCGATGCAGACTGAGATGGCAGTGATCCATAACGGAGAGCACTTTAGACCACATGGCCACTCGGGGCCCCCCAGTTCCAAGATTGTAGGGTAAAACTCAAATTTTCCCAAAGATATGATTTGTTCACACTTGTTGCAACTCAGACATGTGACCAATTTAATATAATGTATGCAATTTTGATATGCAGATTGTAGGTTTCCAGAAATTATTATTGCAGTGTATACTGGCCATGTCCAATGAGATTAATCTTTTGACACACTATATATAAAATGACAGAATCTGACATTGGGGGTTTCTGCTAGGCCATAAATAATTTATATGCAGATCTGATACATAATTGTTTTAACTTACTAATACATGGGTATTAATCTTATATGTAAAAGATGTATGATGTAATAGGTGTAGAATGGTCTTGTGGCTTTTGCAAAATGCCAACTGTATATTGTAACTTTTACCAAGACCATGCGTCTGTGTATTAGCTCTGTGATCAAGCAAATTTGGGAGTAGACCATTTAGATTCCTGGATACTGTCTGTGTGTGTGTGTGTGTGATTTGGATTTTTAACGTAGCTTTAACGATTATTCAATCATATCACAACAATGTCTGAGCGTAGCAGTTTATAGTGATGTCTAGCACTGGGGTATCATGCCAAGGACATGTAACATTCATTATGTCCCACCCAGTCACATTATCCTGACACCAGGCCAATCAGTCCTAACACTAACCTCTTACTGCTGAGCGTCTAGTGAGGCTGCTGTAAGGACCATTTTTGATTTTTAGTCTCCAGCATGACTCAGCCAGGGTTTAACCCCACAATGATGTCCCACATCTGGGGTGGACTCTCTAACCACTAGGCCACTGGAGTGGTCCTGGGTATAGTGAAATTTTCCAAGAAAACAGATCAGTTGCACAATGGCATAGAGAAGGAAAAAAATCATCTTATAATAACTATTTTGAACTAAGGCAGAGAGTGTGGCAACCTTAATTGTAACAGCAAACTCTTGCCACTACACCGAAAATGGTTCTATTCTAAAGTCAACTTGTTGTTACAAAACTGACACATCTACAAGTTTTAACAAAGAAAAGAAAAAATAGTGTCAGATTTTGGGAATACCGGTGATTCAAAAGCTGTGTAATGACTTCTGAATTTGAATAAAAAATCAAATGCAGAAACATTGGGGATAACTCCACTGAGGTAATATAAATGTGGTGGGGGCCAAAATGGTTCGATGGACTGGCCACAACTGCTTCCAACTGAAGTGTCCAAGCGGAGTTTTACAGTTTGTTTTACAGCCCTGGTTGATTGACATCAATCTGATTCCTTTTTATTTACCTACACTGTTTAATCAACTGTGATGTAATGTGATGATTTAGAACTGGTTCACTGTTCTGATATTCATTTCAACTCTATAGGGCTGTTTAACTGTATTTGTACTGCTCTCAATAAAAATCATGGAGTTATCCCAAATGCTAGATAATGGGTAATTTTTAAATGACCTACAAATGATTATTATAGGTTATAATGTACTGCTGGATTTTGTGAGGCCAAGGTACAATTGGGCAATCTCTATGGACACCACAATATCTAACAGTAAAATTTATTCATTTTATGTTTTCCAAGAATAACAGAGGTTGTTGTTTGGATTTTTTGTTGTGTAGCTCTACAAAAGAGGTTTCCCCGCATATAAAATGTACATTTTCTTGATCTTTCTACCATTTGTTTATACACAATCACATGGTACCTAATTCACTGAATAATAAATATTGATATACCAATATATTAATGAATTGATTCATCTATGAACTTTTGAAAATTTTAGCTCATTATTTTAAGAGAAAACAAGAAGGTTACTGAACAAATCAAATAGAAACCTGTGCTTTCAAGCAACCAATTTTCCTAAACTCACTATCGCAATCTGTAAGAAAGATGATTAAAATGAATTCCAAAACCCAATCGTAAACAAATCTGACAAACTGAAAACAAAGTAAATTGTGAGACTGATATAAAAAAGGATTGTCGGCTAGTATTTGACAAACAAAATTAATTTTTCCATTAACGTACGAAATCAACTAGAATTAAATAGTATTGCTGTTTCCATAAAAGCTTCAGATGCTTTCATTTTGGACAGTGTAATTTAAGCCACAAAAGGAATATTTTACTTTTAACAACATGACAAGAAAAAAGATAATGAATTAATTAGTACTGCTTTGAAAACGCTGCATTTTTTAAAACTTTAACATCTGCAACTGACCATATATACTTGCTTGTAAGTTGAATCCAACTGCAGATTAAAATCTGCCGTCTCATAGAACATAGACCATGATTTGCTGGTGCATTATTTAATGACATATCAGGGTCTATGATATTTGCAGTTGGTATATATATATATATATATATATATGTTCTTAACAACTTGTGTTATGTACATAATACAGCTCTTCTTAAGGAGTACTAAGTATTATATGAATCACACCTTTAATCAACCTATATTCATAATCAATTATAGGTCATTTGTTCAGGAATGGAAAATCTACTCATCTGAGTACACAAGTGAATGAAGCAAAATTCTGCCAACTCCACGCAACATAAACTTTTAAACAAAGCATTAATAAATAGCTATTTGAAAGCTGATTATGTGAGGTGGGGGAACAAAGCTATTTACCCTGTAATAAATCACCAGTCATGTCAAAGTACGAGCAATCTTCATGCTTTGGCATAGAAAGTTTTAACTATTAGATAAAAACATATCACTGTAAACTTCAATCACTACTGGAATTAATCACTATTTCAGTAATTCCTTTCTCTTTAGTCTCCGAGTTAAGTATATATCAAATTCTAACATGGATATCTTTTTCTCACTAGAACAAAAAAAAAATAAAAAATTAAAAATACCCAACAAAACACAAATCCCCCTTTCTTCAAGAGACAGCAACATAAGTATGAAATTCAAATCACTTTTTGACAACCATCACAAAATACCATTGATGGTTTAATAAATACCTACTTAACAATGGAGCAAGCACTAACTTTAAGTCAGAAGACAGACAGAAAGACAAACACAAAACGGGATGGAGCCTTATATTTTGGCAACAAAATAGGTTTATTTATATGTGAACAGAGGTATATCATTTGCAAAATTTCCATTATGCAAAGAGCTGCAGAACAGAAATAACGTCCATTTTTAAAATGTTTTCATGCAGCTATTTTCCTCATAATGGAAAACCTGTCTTCTTTAGGATCCCTACTTCCCGCACAATATATTTAAGACGAACTGGATTCGTATTTGCATTCCATCTCACTCTGACTGGTTTCCTATTTCTCCTGCATCTGCACGACAGATTGGGCATGTTCTATTTGTCTGGAGAAGAAAAAAAAAGTTAAATATTTGACTATGCATACTGCCAGATAACTCCATTACTATGCATGAACTCATTTAATATAGAGTTTGATGGGAATCTTAATAATACATGTTCAAAGTCTGATCCAACTGAATTGATAAATGTGGCCTGCTGAGTGGTCAGCCTATCCAATGCAACATTACTTCATTGATATATACTAGGGCATAACCGACTTTTGATCCGGAAATCGGATTCCACCGGATAGTATGAACTTCCGATTAATCGGAGTCGGACAAAGCAGGAATGACCGATTCGGATAATAAAAATAATAAAGTTGAATTTCTATAGCACCGTGTCTAACACTGCATGTCATTCGATAGTGCGTTAATAAAGTTAAATAAGAAGTCAGAAAAGTCCAATATGCTCAACACAACCACGCTGTGAGACAATCTAATTGAACCGGCGGGTGAAACCGGAAATGAAGCCGGATATGGTAAAGTACTAAGTAACATGCTAGACACGGCAAAACCAGATTCCAGAAACCCGGAAACGGAAGATGAAATTTTTTATTTAAAAAATACGGATTTAGCATTTCCGATTAATTGAATCGTATCCGGAATCGGAAAAATTTCATGCACAAAATCCGGAATCGGAAATCGGTAGAAAAATGCTAATCGGTTATGCCCTAATATATACACATCTTGCTCATTATCAAACTTGCCCAAGATCTTGAATATGTATGCCCATATTGCTTGTTTGTTCAAAAATGAATCTGAAATAAGTATTCCTCTGCAGAAAAAAAAACTATTACTGACAGGACTGAAGCACTGACACACCGTAAGCCCACTTGGTTTTTATGGCTTATGACTTATATATGTACATTATTATATGTTCTCATCTTTCATGCGAAAATGTAATTATACCATAGTTTCCATTATATTGTTTATCACTTGCAAAACCTATTGTTGTTTGGAATCATACATAGTTTATCAAATGATGGTTCATGAAGCACATCAATGTCATTTACAGACATAAGTTGTACATTTAATGACGTGGTCAGTGGGGTCACATAAGCATTTCACTTACCTTAAGCCATTTGTCTACACACTTTGCATGAAACTCATGGCTACAAGGGAGCACTCGCAACAGCTGGCGATTTTCAAAGTCACACATACAAACAACACACGAGGTCTGGTCTGAATCACCTCTCTGAGAATCTGCATTAAAACGGTAAGCTGGAAGTTGCTCTATCTCGGCTTTGATTAGACCTCTTGGCTTTGCCTCACCCAGTCGCTCTGCTAGATTTAATAATGCCTGTGAAAGAAACTAAGTGCTTGAACCGTATTGGTGTAAAATATTTCTATTGAATGATAAGTGCATCACAAGACTTGACAATACAACATGGCATATGATGTAGCACATACGGCTGTTCATCTTGTTAAACTTTGCTAAAACTTGTTAATTTTACCCCAAGTATGTGGAGACTTTAATAATGCACTGGTAGATACGTAAAAAAAACAGACCCCAATCAGATAGTGCATTATGTGAATGTAGATAAGAGTTCATATTATTTGCATTTGGACTCAACCTACATGTGAGTATATATGGTTATTTTGAGATTCTACCTTTGAAAACCTGAGAAAAACAGATAATAAATAATTACCTTTGATACCTGCCAACATAATTGGATAATACAACTTTGTTTTGTCTAAACCTCATTAGCGTGTAAGAAAACAAAATGTAAAAGTCTATGCAGGTCACTGGAGTGGAAATTACAAGACAGTGACCTAGTTTTTACTGAATGTTGTAGTACTCCTAACTGCACATTGACATACAAAGCTGCAAACTATTTTAGCAATAATAGCTGAGAAACTGAATAAATTCAACTGCTGACCCCTAATAGATGGATGGACAGGATAAACTGGAGAACAGAAAGACTATCAATCCAAAGGAATTGCTCTGTAATCTGCATTAAAAATATCATATCTCCTTGTCAACCAATTTAATTATACGAAGATGACATTGAGCACTAACCTCATAATTTTCCACTTCCGTTGCATCATCATGAAGGTCTCTAACATAAGGTGGTACTGGAGGATTACCAAGCATTGCCCTGAGAAGGAAAATAGGAAAATATATATCCTAATCTTTAATTTTAACATTACATCTCTCCTTCTATACCAGTGAATCTGATTTGGTCATTTTTAATCATAAAATGATCAGGATTGCAAATTTTCTATTATTAGGTTTTGAAACTCCATGAGACTAACAATAAATAAAATTTTGCAATTGAATTAACCATTACAAGTGATATAAATTAAGCATAAAGAGTTCAGTTATGTAAAGACAAATATGCATTCACTGAAAACTATGGCAGCATGTAACATAAATGAATGATACAATCCAAAATTTCTTTAAAAGTTGAGATATGATAATTCAATCTTAAATCTAAACTTAATTCCATCTAAATGCTTGATATTTTCCTTCAACTTACAGGAAATGCAAAAGAAATCCTGGGTAAGGAGGTGGAGGTGGAGGTGGAAAGTTTCGCAGTCGTGTATTTCTAATTAAAGATCTCTGGCGTGCATAGAATCTCTGAAATGGGCCCTGAAAGAAAATTGGTGAAAATATCAATATAATAATAAAAATAACAATAATAATAAGGAAGACTTTGTATAGCACTTAATCTTTTGAAGCTCTAAGTGCTTTACAACATCTGTAATGATTTGACTACAAAATACAAAACTAACACCTTGAAATTAGAAAACATAAAAATATCATGAAAATATTTAAGGTAGGAACCATTATTAGGTTTTAAAGGTCTTAATATGGTTGGATCAGCAGCAGCAAGTATTGAAAGTTACATGTGCTACCACTTCCTTTTAGTAGTAATTTGTTGGAAGCCATTTCTGTAGCAATAACACTGACAGCTTTTACATCTTTGTGATGCAAAAGGACCTGCACATCTACCAGTGTTACAACTTTAGTCATAAAGTAACAGGAAGAAGTTAAGCCAATGAGTTTTGTAAAGCTTAAATACTTTCATTATCAAAGTTATAAATGAAAATGTAAGATTAACTTGCAGTATCATAAAGTGAATCCAAACAATCCTGAAAAAGTTTTATTGAAGTCCAAAAGAATAAAAATTCCATTTTAATTTCAGAACTGGAAATGTACTGGTCCACCAAGAGTCATGATGTTAAAATGGTCTTATCCAGAACTAACAATAGTTGTAAAATAAAAATCACAGTTCACTGAGCACTTTCTATTTTCACTTAACAATCCAAGCAAACATTTTTCTTCTGAAATAATATCTAAATATAACATTACATCCTTAAATGTGATGTTACAACAGAAGACAAGAAATAAGAATGAATCCAAAAACATAAATGAATCTGATTGAACAGTTCTCTCCTTATATTCACCTTCAAGAGTCTATTCAAAAATATATCACAACGTATCCCATGTGACAGATCTTACTGCGCAGTCCAATTCATGTGACTGAACTCATCCAATAAAAATTAACATAAATCTTCTAAGATACCACCTGACTAATCTGTTCATTGCGATAAAGAGCTGGATCTTGTTAACATATGTTATTATTTTAAACTGTCAATACATATACAAGCATCTATTTATAAACCCAATGCAATTTTACGTTCCAATGTCTTAAATTATACCCTATGCATGAACAAAATCCTGACATAATCACTACTATTTACAGCAATGAATACAAACTTTAAAAATGAGACAATTCATGTACCAAGAGTTATAAAAAATATCAATGTGGAAAACACCAGAGAATCTTCATCAGTGATAAATAACATTAACAGCTAAGAAATGAAAAATATATACCTTTGAACAGAAATATGTCATTTCTTCTGATGCAACAGTGGCACTAATCAACAGCAGCTCTAGACACAAGGCCCCCCCCCCCCCCCCTTATCCATAACTTCCTCTACTAACCATAAGATGGAAATATTTACATTTGTTCTTAGCTGACTCAATCCCTGTAGGCTGCATACAGGATTAAAAACCAGGTCACATTTATTTTTTTCAGCTCAAAGTTGACAATACAGGTTACAAGGATTCTCTCAATCCAAGCTGATCGAGTACAGATTACATGGACTGAGAAATGAAGAACACAACAATACATTCAACAAGGTCATAAAGTGAAGAGATAGTTAGTGATGTTATCAGTAACTTTTTAAGCAATTTATCAGAGGATTACCAGAGAGTTGATGAATCACAAATGATGGTGTCGTTATATATCACTGAATACAAATTTTCTCATACATTTCTTTCAGGTCAAATGAAGAATATGTCATACAGCCTCGTAATTAATGAATGGGTACAAAAGCAAAATCCACAGTATTAGCTGAGCATCAAACCTGGGCAAAAAGCAAGCATTACAACTTGTACAGCTGACATTTCTAACAAAAGCAGCTTAGTCCATAGGTCCAAATTCTCCATTGTAAAAAAACAGCACATTATAGCTGAGGAATGCAATGAGAAGTGTTTGAAATAAAAATTAAAAAAAATATTGCCCAGGTTATCAGTGAACTTGTCAAAACTATCTTCCCTGAGTAATGATTTCAATGTTCACCTCTGAAAATCCTAACACTTGAGATGAAAACTTCAATGGTTTATTTCAACTCTACCATGCAACAATTACTTACAAAAAAATCATGCGGTGAAGGATGCACTGCAGGTTCTTGCAACAGGACTGGCGGAGAAGGGGTTAATGCTGATGGATGGTGGTGGTGGTGATGATGATGATGAAATTGTGGTGCTAAAGAGTACTGTGGTGGTCGATGATCTGAAATAATCGGAACTCCCTCTTCACGTCGCTGAAATTTAAAATAATACTGTTAACCTATACACATAGTTTAGACGTAGATGTAAAATAGCACCATTTATCATACAAACAGCGAAACATCTACCAACATTTTATAAGATTTTATATCATAGCATTCATTTAAGTCAGTAGTTAATTTGAAAACAAGCACTGAATATTTAACTATTTTCATGAATGAGTTTTAAGCATTGTCACTAAAGAATTTGTACAATGTAATACTTACAAAGAGTATCAATTTTGTATGTTGCATACATTTGCACATTTGTTATTAGTAAATATTTCATTGAATCAAATGTTTAAACTACTTCTACAATGCCATAAGCAGATATACTATAAGTTTCCATTCTAATAATTCTACTTGTTGGCATCAACAACATAAATGAATCAGCAATTTAAAATCAGTACAAAATTAATGCAGAACCTTCCTAAAAAGTCTGAATATTTTCTTACCTGTTGAGGTGGATGCTGTGAGAACTGAGCTGATGTGTTGAGGTGATGATGATGATGCTGTGGCGCAAGGTTTGCTTGTCCATGTGGGTGTGGCACAATATGTGGTAGTGGGTGGGGGAGTGGCACTTGAGGCAGGCTACACACGGGAATGTGCTGAATACTGCAGGTGGGCAGCTGAACACTACATGCTGGAAAGGACCAAGTTGGCTGTGCTGCACACACAGGTATGTGTGCTGATGTGCACACTGGGATAGCATGAGGCCCAGTGCATACTGGGATAGCAAAAGGTGCCATGGTGACAGGTACTCCATGAACCTGTCAAAGAAAGTTTAATTTTTTTTTTAAGACTGATTGAATAAACCATAAAATGAAAGAATGCCACGGCAAAAATCAATTATTTGTACAATATTCCATGTTATTTTTCATGGTTATTCAAGCCATAAAAATAATAATTAAGATATTTTCGTACACAAAATTGAATTTTTGTGTTGTTATTCTATTTACTTTTGTACATAAAAGAATCTACTGTGAAAATTTACTTTTTGTCAAAGTGATAAAAGAGTATGGCCCTTTATATTGTAGAGCTAAGAATAAGAGATAAAATTGTTTTAGTTGCATTTGTATTTTTCTATTAGTTTTATTTCATTTTGTTAAAACAGAAGACAGGTTCCCATTTCAAATAGATTCAAAGATATACAAAAGTTTGATTTAGGTACATAGGTACCAGGGTGTTGTTTTGTTATGCAAGTTTCGAGTACTGACTAACTCTGGGCATGTTCTTAACTAAGACATTAAACAGTGAAACGGATTCATGCAATATAACAATCATCATCTAAATTTCTGTCAAATTTTCGCTCCAGCCATTCACCTTTGCATATTTTTTTAAAACCTTTATCATAACTTTTCGTGTCATGGTCTCTCTCAACAACTCGGGACAAAGTGTTTTGCAAGCATGCTTCTTCTTTCCACTGCCATCAGTTTACATTACACGAAGATTCATTGGATGAATTTAAACCTTTGGCCAATAAGATTACTCTTTATGAGAGCCATGTGCTAACTAATACATGAAACAAATATTGTACAAATGTCATTGCAGAATTGGGACCGGACAGACCATTTTAAAAAAATCAATCGGAGATGATATCAACAAATATCTGATTCAATTCAGGAGAAAAGCAGAATACTGCTTTAAAACAGAAAAATCATGTCTGCTTACAGTATTTTTAATAAAAACTGAAGATGGTGCATTATACACAAGTCAACTGTTAAAATTAATTGCCATTTTTCTAGGTGTATCTTTCAACATTAAACACTACGAGATAAACGTCGTTTTTTTTTATAGGTCCTGTGAAATATTTACTAAAACTTGTAGTAACATCATAGCAACACCAAAATCACTATAAACATACTAAAATCTTTGCTTTGGCATTGTTGGTTTTAGCAGTACTTTGAAAACGTTAGTGGCTATAAAATGCCCAAGAAATGAAGCCAAGTGTCTTCCCCACCCACAGGACACACAAAAGGAGTTATCTTGGGCTGGCCTGGGTGGGCATAAAATCTGCACGAGTCAGATGCCCTAACAACAGAGCCAATGCAATTCCCCATAAGATCTTTTTAAATAAAATTAAAACTTTAAATTAAAATTATTCCAATTCTATTTAAAAATTTGTGCACACATTTTTAACTAGAAACACATTTTGTAAATAAAACATGTATAGTGCTACATATCAACACAATTGAAACCTCAAAACTTTTTAAATGTTTTTAAAAAAATGAAACAAAGCTTTGTAGACCAGCTCTATTGCTATGGAAGATATTCTTTTCTTTTTAGATTTCGTTTATTGAGGTAACAGATCTCCACACACAGTAACATTCAATTACGAAGAAAAATTAAGAATTAAGCATCCCCATTTTGTTTCATTTTTCAAGAAAGAAACAGTTTGTTTTGTTTTGGGTAAAATTTCAAAGAATGCTGATGCCATTCTGAGCAAAAAGAATTTATTCAAGATAAGACCATTTAATCCTTTAAACTTAAGTGTTGAAACCATTTCTGATATTCTTCCGAGATGTACCAAATTAGCTTCTGTTGCAAACATACTGGATGTCAGCTTGACACCATTATCATTTATGTAGCTATCAAGCCGAAAGTACAGAAGTAATGACAGCTTATGACAAAAATACTTTCAAAAACAAAAATATTGATTTTTAAAACTTTAATGCATAAGTAACTACTTGCACCATCTACAACCATTAGTAAAGCCAGATAATAATTTGGTTAATTAAATTATTTAATGTCAAAGATGCATGTGTTCCACTCTTGCAATGAGTAGGACATTTGATACAGGCTGCTTATGGAAGCCCTTTCCATACCAGGTCTTTTCAATAATTAATGATTCCAAAGCATCATCTCTCAATGATGATCTGAATTCTAGAAGAGCAATTACTTTTTAATGAACTAATAATCCTCTCACAATCAGCAAAAGAGAGTGGTAAAGAAAAATAACTCCAACTGTTTTCGTTCTAGCACACAAAAAATCCTCAGTGATTTTACTGTTTGGAAAAAGTGTGCAAAATAAATCACCAGCATTACTTTAAACTGAAAAAGGTTCCTTCTGAAAGAAATTTAGTAAAACAAACTTCCGATCAAATGACATCAAGGTACTCTCAGGTATTTAAATGCTGTAAGTTCAGGCTGTGCTGCAGCTGAAGCAGAAATCTCGTGTTTATTGACTTTTTCATGCTGTTTTATGTAATGGATGCCTCCATGTCCAATACCAAAATAACAATTACACACTTTGAAAAATGCAATGTTTTCTCTTTATATATGGCTTCAGATTTCAACATGATAGCATAATTATCCTTCCAGTTCATCATCTTTTCTTTGATGGCAAAAATTCTGAATCTTCTGTTTTCTTTTTCGACATGATGAAGATGATACACATTTTGGAGATAATATCAATAGGATAGAGAGCATGATGGCCATATTGAAGATCATGTAGGCAATGTTCCTTCTAAGCTGCACGCAGCTGCTCAGGCATCCCGCGCAGCTGAATTGTCAATGTTTGCTCAATCCAATGTTAATATTTGCATGTCTCCATAATGCTTGCGCAGTGCTGCGAGCACTGCGCACACACCTACCATTCGCTTAAAGGGAACGTTGCATGTAGGACCAGTTAAATATAATAATAACACTTCTGATAAAATATTACATGTCAAAATGATTTTTCCTTCAAGAAGAACAGCTAAAATAAAGATTTTGAAGATGGCACCATAATGGACCTCAGATCAGGATAATTTTAATTCAAGGTCTTACAATTCAATATTACATTTCACCGGCATCATTTTCAACAACGACCATAAACCCAGATGTCATATGCATACATGCCAACCCCTGACAAGGAAAGAGCATAATCCAAGTTGTCAAAAAGCAGAATCCAGGCAGAAAAAGCGTTATCCACAAATAACATGCTAAAATTTGAATGAACAATGATTTATTTGACTTTTACTGCTTCACATTTTCATATGTAGCACTTTTAGTTCTACACACACACCAACTAGAATCCATCTGAAGACTTTTAGTGACAAGTATGAAAATTCTTTCCACACCGCTTGTAACAGACGTCACGTGATGATTTATCGTGTCTTCATATATAGCGGATTCTGCTACTGAAAGGAGATACTATTGTTCTCATATACACATCAGCTAAAATAAAATATACTTTTAGCACCAATACCTTTAGACTGGTTCTCCACTACAAATGAATTAGAACAAAGAATCTGTGTGTAAAGATTGAAAATAGAAAACCAGTCTGTTCTCTCCTCACTAAGCCATACAGTTGCTATAAATAGAATACAAGGTCGTAAGTTGCTAAAAACAGAACATGATACTGTTAGGAAAATACACACAAGTACACAAACAAGCATACTCTTATATTATAGTTAGGTAGAATCAACGTTCCCTCTAAGCTGCGCACGTGCGCACGCGTGCAGCTGCCGTAGCATCCCTCCGCAGTTGAATTGTCAATTTTTGATTAATTTAACATTAAAGTTTGCTCGTCTCCATAATGCTTGCGCAGTGCAGCAAGCGCTCGCGCGCACACCTACAATTCGCTTAGAGGGAACGTTTGGTAGAAGCCATGTTTTCTAAATTACGGTCTGTGGGATTGGCTGAATGTTAATAAAAAGGATTAAATAAATAACTTTTTTTTGGAAGGCGAATATACCGAAAAAGCATAATCCTTGTATGTTTACGCGTAAGGCATAATTTAGTGAAAAAAGTGTAATGATTACCGTATTTTCCAGGGTATAAGTCGCTACTTTTTTTAGTTTTTTTCTTTCAGATGACGTGTGCGACTTATACGCAGGAGCGACTTATACGATAAATAAATTTTTTTAACGACTGATGCGCAATGATGCTGTGTTATAGCGAAATGCATCTACGGTATACCGGCAAGCCAATTGCTCGAAACTTACATTCATGTAAGTATTAGACTACAAGAATATCAAATTAAATAATCAAATAATATTTAGTTATAATATATATGTGTTACAATTTGATGTTATTAATAAAAAAAATATTGAAATTACGATTGCCATTGTTTTCTTTTATTATTCACCACGTGCTTCAAGCAAAGTGTTGGTCAGATGTCGCTACAATATATGTATTTAAATGTACCGGTAGCGCTTCATAATTTACTTCAATAGTTTATAAAAACTCTGGATTAACCCGAGACTGGCTTCATGGAGAGAACTCCAAAGTAATTAATAAAAATAACTGGAAGGCTGGCGAACAATTTCAATTGTCGTATAAAATGCCTTTGAAGTTCGCTCTGGGTGTGGAATTGACTGGAATACTGAGACTGGCTTCATTGAGAGAACTTCAAAGTAATTAATAAAAAAAACTGGAAGGCTGGCGAACAACTTCAATTGTTTTATAAAGTGCCTTTAAAGTTCGCTCGGGTTGTGGAATTGACCGGTATATAAATACGGACCGTTCATACCATGGAGCATGAAAAAACGATAGTTTCACAATAACGTATGATTTAAAATTGTTATATCAGCATAAGTCAATACAGTTTAATCATGGCACCAACAACTACCAGATTAGCGACAATGTAAAGAAATAACAGTGGCGCTATTATTTACTTAATAAACATTATTTATAAATCTTATTTGCTTATATTTCTATTTTTAAAATTTCAAACAAGAATATACTTACACGTTGTTGGAAATTACCAAGTCGTATGCAATGGCCGGCGGTATCAAAAATGTGATTACGGTAAGTGCGCAGGAGCGACTTATACGCAGGAGTGACTTATCTGTTGAATTTTCCAAAATTATCTGGATTTCCCCCTCCCGCGACTTATACCCAGGAGCGACTTATAGGGCGGAAAATACGGTATGCCAAAAGCGTAATGGTTGACATGTATGCATTTGTCTTTCAGTGAAATGAGAAGTAGCAATTCATGAGAAGTAGCAGTAAAAAGATCTTCATGACAGCCACTGTATGGCTATATTACACATATCAGCAACATTTTCATTTATAGCCAACTAGACATCATATAAAGGTTTTTTGGTGAAAATGCAATATCAAAAAGACTTTCAATTTTGGAGGAGTAGCAATAGCAAATTTTTTTAGATTGATATCATGGTTGCCATATTGGATATCAGATAATTTCAATTAGCACCAACTAGACAAGAAATCTTTTATGAAAACCCCATTTTGACATGACCATAAATTCAGATGTACCATGATAGAAATGAGTTTTCAGATGAGCACCATGGTGGCCACATTATACATCAGATCAGCACCAGTTTCATTTAGAAACAGCTAGACACCATAAACAAGTCTTCTAGTGAAAACGTGGTGTCAATAATACTTTTGATTCTGGAGAAGCAGCAATAACAAGATTTACAAGACGGCTGCCATGGTGGCTGTTAGTGATATAATTTACGGAAAATCCCATATGACCATTCATTCAGAAAAAAGTAATGATAAGAAGTTGAAGATGGCTACCATGTGCTAGTGGCACCATTTTCATTTCCGGCCAACTGGGTTATGGTCTATGATCCGATTTTTTTAAAATGGTCTATAAAGTTTCAAAGCAATTCTCAAGCAGTTTAGGAGAAGTAGCTATAACAGACTTGTGCTAATAAATGAATGGATGATGCTTGAAAGACAATTCCATCTGTAATATCTTCTGACTAATAACCAGCAGCGCTAATAATGCTAAAATATACAAAAGAAAGCATGATAATACTGGTGTTTATACAAGAAACATGGACAGATTAGAGCATCTAAGATAGTCCTGTAAAATTAGTCTTGTTCCGTGATAACTATCAAATCTAATATGAAAACTTGGATACTGACCAAACCTATACATACCAATATCCACATTTGATTCGAACAATACTTTGTATTTTTTTTAATATTATTCTGTAGTCAGTAATTTAAGGGTCACCTAAGTAAAACATGTGGGGAAATTGTAGGGGTTGGCTGGTATAGAAGGTGCAGTTTTCAGCATTCCCAAACTCACTTGGAAAATTGAAAAGAAAAATAATTATTCATGATACTAAAGCACTGGGTAAGTTTCCAGTTACTTGTCATGGTTTTCCTAATGGCAATATTGGCAATCAATCAGGAACTACATTTCATTTGTAGACGTGTTAGAATTGATCCTATGTAATAAATAAATTCATGATTCAACACTTCTGACAGTATGAATATGGTGAAATTTACCAATAACATTTTCATTGTTCTATCATTTTTCCCACAAGACAATGTTTATTTTACTGTCCACATTTACATACTCACTTTTACGAGTCCATCTGCAAACTGCACAGACCCAGAGCTGGGTCAATGCAGTTTATTAGAAGTTATCAGGGGAACAAACAAGATGGAAAATAATCTGCAGGTACAAAATGCTACGGCAGATCAGGATCTTTCTTGTTGGCAAACTTACATCACTTTTAAGTTAATGTACATGGTAAACAAACTTTCAATCAATTATTCTGTATTTTTTTCTTGATGATAACACCAAGGGGCAAGTCTAGAAAGTTTGTGAAAAAGTAGGTGGTGTACTTATTATCAGACAAAGATATCCTTAGTTAATACTTGCCAACATTTTCTTAAAATGGTTGAATGGAAGCATAACATGCAAGTTATATTTACCATATATACTTGTTTACAATTCAGTCAGACTACAAACTGAATAGACTCAGATCCGCCATTAATTACCAGCAGATCTAGGTCTCTGCAACTTGTCAGATCAAAGCACTGTAGTTTGGCATTACAACTAAGCAATAGTCCTTTACCTGCTCCACATCAACCATCACTGACTGCTGCTGCTGTGGATTCTGAAGAGGTAGATTGGCAGGGTGGATCTGGTGTGATGCCAGGGGTGGTTGAAAGGCTCGCCGTTCTGGAGATATGTCATTGTGCCTCACAATATTTCTTTCTGACCGTCGCCTTGCTCCAGGGCTGAAGATAAGAAAAATAAGGTTTAAGGAATCAGGTTCTGAGGCAATATAAAATAAAAGTATCGTACCCAGATACACACCATGGCAGCCAAAACAGCCTGGTCTCAGCAGGATTCAAACCTGCACTCATCTGGAATCCAACACTGTAACCTTTCTAGCCACCACAGATCGCGTACAACCAAAAATTTTAAAAAATGGTTTTTCACTTAATTTGAAAATTCTAGTCACACCTGCCATACTGGTTATCTTCCTTCAAACGCAAATAGCCCAAAGTCCTTCCAATACTTCTTTTCCTTTAAAATTAACATATTCAAACAGCAAATATAAATCCTCTCATGCTTCATGTAGGCAGCTAGCATAGAGAAACTTTACAAATATTGACAATATAAATTCCATGTAGCTAATGTTGAGGACTTGTCATTCATTGTCCAAGTGAATATCCAGTAAATTTCTGTCCCTAGTGCATCAAATACAACCACATGATTTCAGAAAGCCTACTGATATAAAAATGCAAGTACAATTTAATTCTGCAATTCTTCATTATTATTCATATTGGACTTGCCGAATCTTTACTTCACTAAATATGTCTTTCCAACAAATATTCCACAGACAGAAGTCCTCTCATGTCAGGGGTCTGGAAATCATGCAGGAGAAAAATCAATCGAAGTTGACAAAATTCACATGCAGTTTTCCATCAATGGACAACTAGCATTTCATGAAAATCATATCAAAAAGCTGTAATGCTCTGTTGAATATTGTGGACGAGACCAAATTATAACAGCGTAATCTTTTCAGCCCCCATGTACTATGGATAAGATGACTATCAGACAGTACCAACACTAGTATTTATCATTTATTCACATCTATTAGTAAACCTGGAAAATATAATCTTGACCAATACACTTCTGGAAAATTTTGGGAAATATAAATGCATGTTCTCAAAATTAAAATGAATACAAAAAATATGACCTAATTGTTTTTATATACTTTTTTTTATATCAACAGAGACCTACTGTGACCTTATGCAGTACTGGGTCATATCTGTGTTTAACTTGCTCAAAAACACTCAGTTGTTTTTGGATGTCTTGTGTTAGCAGGGTTGCAAACTGAATTCATTAAATCTGAACACTTTCCCATCTTAAAGTTTAAAAAGGGGGAACCAATCTTGAAAATGAGGAGGGCCAATCTGGTCATTGTTGGGGCTTTTCAATAGGGCATTAAACAATCTAACAAAACAGGAAAGCCTAACAAATGTGATGATGCATCCATTTCTTTATCTGGTCTTTAAAAATGAAAATCCATTTTCTCTTTCTTCGACTCATGTTGTTAAAGCTTTTTATATTTTTTATGCATGTCCATTATACGCATCTATCCAACATTTAAGTTTTCAAACAACAATGTCAAATGCAGTATGGTCTATAGAGATTAAAAATGCTGGTTTTGTTAAAGAAATCTAACAGGCAGTTCAACCAAATTTGGCATTTCTCAGCTCCATCTTCAGCCAAGTGAAATTATGGCCCATAACAGCATCACTATACAGGAGCAAAATAGGTAATTACCTGGAAATGGAATGTACACAATTAATTGAACAGTTTTCATTGAATTAAATTTTCAATTTTAGCAAGATTTTTACAATCACACAGCCAGAGGCCCTGAGTGGCCAAGTGGTCTACAGTGCTCTACGTTACGGATCACTGCCATCTCACCTCCGTATGCGCGAGTTCGAGTTCTGCCAATGCGGGTATGTGAGAAAGCTTGCCAGTAGCTTCTTGTGGGTCAGTGGTTCTTTCTGGGGTTTTCCCAGGTTCTTCCTCCACCATTAATACTGGCCGTCATGTATAACCTATCATGTGCTGAAAAATGGCATTAAACTCTACAACAGCAACAACACAGCCTAGATTGGAGTTTTTATCAGTGTAACAATACCTTAATGTCTAATCTGATGGCTTACCTATTGAATATGTTTCCCTTTTCATGCCAAGAGTTGTAACATCCAATAAGAACAAAAAAGATAAATGTGAAAATGTGAGAAAACAAAAACTTCCAGTAAAGTCAGTCTATACAGGAGACAAAAAGAGACCACAAAAAGCTGTCTTTTACTATCTGATGATATATATATATATATATATATATATATATATATATATATATATATATATATATATATATATATATATATATATATATATATATATATATATGGGAATTCTTTACAATATATGTCTACCATGGCAGCTTCCATGTATACACCTATCTGAAGCTGGAGTGCCACAAGGTTCTTATTTGGGCCCTCATTATTTGTTTTTGTTCATAAATAACCCGGAAAAAAAAAAGAGCCGCAGTCTCATCAACTGACATGCATGCCTACTTTGATGCTCAAGGTAACAGAGTTCAGAGAAAAAACTTCCAACTGCTCTCGACAGACTTCAAATATGGTGCAAGGAAAATGGAATGATCATCAATACGGAGAAGAAGAAAAAAAATTCTACATAATTACACAGCAGAAAAGAGCAAGATTGCAAACTAATATGCTACATGTTCTCTATGACAACATTGATCTAAAAATGACATATTAAGATAGAATTCTTGGAATAATTGTAGATAATAACTGGCAATGGTGTCATCATATGAATTATATTTTAAGGAAACAAAATTCTTATATCTGCAGACATGCCAACCCTTACGAGTAAGTCTCTGCCAGGCAGATTTTTTCTCCCCAGTTTGAGAGGTTTTTGGCATGATGTAACAAAATATTAAACTGTTATTGTAAAGCTGGAAAAAGTAATTAAACGTTTGATATTTGATACATGCCGTGAAGATAAACATTATGTTCAACTGAAAAGTTTGTAAAGCACACGTAGACTTTAGATTCCGCTAGTAGTACAGTTGTACAAACTCTAGTTCCAAACCCTTATGCAGCTCAAGTCATGGGCTGTTGTTATCTCTCAACTTTACATAATTCTTGGTGATACTTTTTACCTTTCACATGACGAAAATCATATCTCCCGTCACACTCAAAATGGCATGTGATGTCCAATAAGCATAATTGTGTATAATCCAGCTTATATTCACAAGAAGTTGAATATTCTTTTTATTCTTTTGTGTTGATTATTAACACTTTTCAAGAGGCTTGTTTTCCCTTTGCTGGAGGCCCTTTTTTGAAGCTACTGAGATGGTACTGTAAAGTTAGCCTGGTTCCCTAATTTCACTAACTCTAAAATTAAACCCAGATTTAAATCAACACGGATAACAAATTTTACAGATTTTTCGGCAATAATCATTTTCACATTGTTTTTATATGTTTATTGCTTTAATGCCAAAAGTCTGTAATAAAAAAAAAAAAAATTAACCTGAAGACTTGTGGCAAAATTTTAAATTTCAGTCCTGTATTTCACTCCTAAATATAATCAAGGCCTTTCACTCTAATTACATTACAGAATTACATTTTACAAAAGTTATATTCAACCACATCCTGACTACTGAAATGTGGAGGAACAACTTCTACACTGCAATGCTTACATTCAAAGTATTACCATACATGAAAGAATATTTTTGAGAAAGGCCAAAATAATGTAATGTACAAAGTTTTAACAAAGATCAGCCCCCCACTTACCCAAATATCATTTTAATGAAAGAGAATATACATGTACTTCAAATCTAATTTTGGGCAAAATTTTAAAGTACACAATCCGAAAAAAGTAGTCATTTAAAATATCTAGTGATTTTCATATGCACTTGTTTGGAAAAACATTCCATGTTATATTCAATCAGCTCCACACATCTCTTCCTTCCATAATAGGTATATTACATGGATGATGTTTATAAAAGAAGGCCTCAAAGTAGAGTCACCCTCTGAAAATGAAGTCTTTACTTTAATTATTATTATTATTATTATTATTATTATTATTATTATTATTATTATTATTATTATTATTATCATCAAACTTTTAAATAGATAATATTGATGGCACCAGAAAGGAATGAAATGCAATGGTAACATGAATTATCAATAATACTTTGGGAAATCAAATCACACAAAATGTGTATATTTCCAATTGTATATTGTTACATGGATCTCCACAGTTCTCACTGAGATATTGAAATTAGCAAGTGTCCAGTTTGAACAAAGCTAGAGACCACATTTTTAAAATGTGTAAAGTATGTGAAATTGAATGTCTGGAAAGCAAGGACTTTCAGTACCAAGTGTCCTATCTCAATGGTACCAACAGGCCCCACGCCATGCCATTCTGCAAATTCAAATTCACTAGCCTTTATTTGCTTAACTGACTGTAGTAATTAATACCTTGGGAATAACAATTCCTGGCTTAGCAAAGTCCATTTATCCAAGGTCAAAGAAGTTAGACCCCAAAAAGTTTAAAGAATAGCTGACAGCAGACCAGAAAGAGTTTAAATAATAGCAGACAGTTGATTACATCTAGGGCTTTCTTTGGTGAATGACAATTTGCATACCTCAACTTCAGTGAAATTCTTCTCCAAAACAACATATAATTACCATGTAATTCACTTACAAGTTGAGTCCAACTAAAACCAACAAAGACACTGATCTGCCATCATAAAGTGCACACGCTGATCACAGTCCATGTTGTTTGTTCTAGTGATTACTCCAAACACACTGCACAGACTGATCTGCCAGTACATTATTTGACTGCAGATCAGGGTCTGTGCAGTTTGCAGTTGGATTTGGCTTATAAGTGGATATTTACAGTAAAATCCATACGAATTGCCAAAAGGTATGTACAATGCTGTGGTTGCTGAATTGTGGGCAGGACCAATTCAGAACTGCTGCCAAGTCATTTAATTGGACTTTTTTTTCTTCTTCAGAATGCACGTACATATATGTATATAACTGTACTGTGATATAAAATATATGACTCTTCATGATAACATCTTGTAATAATGTTCCTTGTCATAACATGTCCTCAAAGGGAATAACATTATTTTTGCTGAAGGATTTCAAAAACCTGCAAATTGATCAGACACGTTTTTGTCAGTTTAACCTTGGTTAAATGAACATTAGAAGGCTTATCTCCTGAGATAACATTTAGCTTTATTCTTTCTGACCAAACTGTATTCAAAATTTTTGCTATAAACTCCAGTTTGTTAATGGATGACAAGAAACAAAGGCATGCAGTGTTTTCTGAAATTACAGAAGAACTTTAATGTCATTCTGGCCATGAACAACATACAAAGAAAACAAAAAGATATTGGAAATGTCAACTGTTTTGTATTGCCTTGCAAGATGGCCATGTTAGTGGTTACAGTATTAAAAAGTCAGCGGGTGTAAATCAACAGTAAGAAATGAAACTATCACAAAACAACTTGGTTGCATAAAGGAATGAGAAAAAACCGATTATTTTGTCTGTATATAGGTCGCTGAAAAAGAAAATAGCTACAAGTTTTTTTAGTGCAAATAATTAGTCATAGTGACTTACTATTTGTACAATTATCCAATGTTTTTTTTTAGTGTAATTAATTAGTCATAGTGACTCGCTATTGGTACAATTATCCAATGTCTGGGCTGCTTTATTACACGGACACACTGGTAAAATATTTGTCATTGACCATAAAAAATTGGTATAGAAAAAGCTTCTCAGCCTTGACAGTCACCTACTGTGCCATATTAAATAATTCTAACAGACGAGTATTGAGCTTTTTACATGCATTACTTGTACTGGTAATGCAGGCATATTCAACAAAGGTCTTAGTTATCACTTTTCACACATTCATAGAAAGAAAATGCAGTTCAGCATCTTGCTAACTAATCAGCTATTGCCCATCCTGGATTGGAATGAGAAAGTTTGAATTTAAAAAATCTTTAAAAAGGTATTTAAAAGTATTAAGATGAGTAGTTCAAAAGAAAGTCTGAACAAAAATTTTTTATACATATAAAAAAAAGTATTTAACAACTTTGGGATGCTATCGTTAGTAGATTTTCCTTGCCAACTGAATGTTCTCAAGTTCTTTCCACAAAACAATGTACAAAACTGTGAATAAAGAGTCTACGGACTACTTAAACTCAACACAAAATTTACAAGCCTTGGGCTATCAGATTACAGCAAATTTCAAGTCCTGATTCAAGTTTGGTAAAATAAGACAACACATGACATTATATACCAATAAAATACCAGCATGACTAGTCTTAACTTGCTTTGAAAAGAATCTTGAAACTATTTCATGGTCCTTGACATTTAAAGTTTTAAAACATTTTAACTCATTAACCACACATGCCGTGATTTTGCTTCATGAACCAGTACACTACATCCAAGCCCTGTAATGTCAACGGCTTTTATGAGACCAGAGTGGGTAGTATTACTTAGAAAGCAAAAGATGTTATACGAAGACCTAAAAAAAAACGACTTTCACAGAGTTTAAAAATGCAGCAAATAGACATTTTAGACTTTATTTTGTTCAAGCTCAAGAAAGTTTCAGAACTTTGTTTCTGAATTTTCGACTTTTTGGCCTTAAATCTAATTCAGAGCAATCTAAACTGCAAATGGATGATACATGAACCACTGCAAAAATTAGATAGTTTTAGATTTGGAGTAAAATAGGCCAGGACACCAAAAAATTGTGGGTCCAATATGCAAAAAGGGTCTGATTCTCACCTGTGCTCCTTGTATGACTACAATAGCCAAACAAAAACATCTTTTATACACCTATGGTTACAAAAAAATCTCTTGGAAACATATGTGCTTGGATCCATTAAGAACTAACTCCAAAAATGTGTCTCCTCTCACAATTTCAAGTCAACATAAAAAAGGGGAGGGAGGCAACAAGTCAACTTTTGATTTGGATAAGTATGTTCTACAACTATGGTACAGCCACTGTCACAAATAGTGATTTAATGTGGAAAGGGGATGCACGCAGTAATCTGTTGCCTCCATTACAATAAATTCTCCATATGATCAAAATAAGCTCTCATGATGCAAACGAATGAGAACTTATATGAAATCAAACAGATAATCAGGAGTGTAAATTAAGCCAAGGTGCCGACTAGACTTGTTGCCTAATTCTAGCCGATTCCGAGAAATATCTTCTATAAACCCTTGTAAAAATCTGTAAATATGATAACATGGCTTATGGTTAATTTGTTTGTTTGTTTTTATGGTTTAAAGCCATTATTTCAGCACAAGATAGGCTATACATGGCGGCCAGTATTATTGGTGGAGGAAGAACCCGAAAAACCCCGGAAAGAACCACCGACCCACGAGAAGCTACTGGCAAGCTTTCTCACATACACACATTGGCCGAATCCAAGACTCGAACCCACGCAGACAGAGGTGAGATGGCAGTGATCTGTAATGGATAGCGCTTTAGACCATTCGGCTACTTGTGGCCCCTTTTATGGTTAATTTGGATAGCATCTAAAATAGGAAGGAAAGATGGTATAAAGGCACCTCGACTCGTGTAATTTCATTTCTGGGGTCTTACTTTTGGCATCACCTGAATTGAATAGATGTCAGGGTACAAAAATTCTGTCTAAATCAAATTGTCCTCTGACAAGAAAATTAAAAGACAAGACTATTAAATTGTTTACTTTTACATGTATTACTTTTATTAAGCTACATCATGTAGTTACGTGCATTATAGATCTGTAGCAAGTAAAATATGCTGGACATTTGAACTTTTTTAATTTTAATGGTTAGGGTCTACAAATCTAACAGAAATGCATTCTTGGTCTATAACTGCTGAATCATTTAGCTCTAGATACTATATCTCAACATTTATCCAGCAGGATGTCAGATATAATGCTCATGAAAGCTATAAATGGAGTTTGGATTATGTATATCAGTTCCAAGTTCAACTTTAATTCTAATTTGAACCTCACAAAGAAATTCAGTCGAATAAAGATTTTCTCTGCTTTTACTATGGCATATATTGTGTTAAAGAGCTTCATGTAATGCTCATTTTGGCTCAGACTCAAAATCATCAATACAGAATCAATTAATTATTGGGTTCATTGGTTGTCTTTTTAACAAAATGAAATAAAATTTTCTATAAAACATGGAAGATTCAGTGATGCTATTTTTTTTAAAAATATGTCTATATGGAACAGGGAAAATTGCAATCAATCAGATAAAATTTTGGAAATTTTCCAATACAAGTAATTAATATTTACTAATGTCTCCCAAGAATTTATTTTACCTTATGAGATGATTTTTGTGTTTTTAAATTCTAAACTAAAGTCTTTCATGATAAATGCCATTAATGTATTTTCCTTTTTATGTCTGAAATGGAATTATTCATATTAAAACTGGGAAAATAAACGTAAATTTTAGATTGGGAATTAAAGTCCATATCTGGACTCTAAACGGACTACCAAAAGTCCCTTACACGATCAAGGTATCAGACCCATCAAAGACCTACTTGATAAGCTGAAAAAATGTTGTGTTATGCAATTATTTAATGTATAAACTTCAGTCCTATTCATACAAGATATCAAGATTTTGCACATGGAATTATTTAGCGTATAAACTACAGTCCTATTCATACAAGATATCAAGATTTTGTACATGTTTTTATTTAACATTTAACATGATATAAGCTTCAGTCCAATTCATACAAGATATCAAGAGTTGTACATGCAATTATTTAATGTATAAACTTCAGTCCTATTCATACAAGATACAGTATCAAGAGTTGTACATGCAATTATTTAATGTATAAACTTCAGTCCTATTCATACAAGATACAGTATCAAGAGTTGTACATGCAATTATTTAATGTATAAACTTCAGTCCTATTCATACAAGATACAGTATCAAGAGTTGTACATGCAATTATTTAACTTGTACACTTCAGTCCTAATTGTACAAGATATCAAGATCTTATACATACAAGCAGGACTTGTGCCAACAATATCATACAAGCATTAAACTTCAAGACAAAACAGGACATAAGACAAAATTGTGACAGCAAAGCGGCTTGTTGGTGTATACATCTTTAGATGACAACCATAACTGTTAATAACCTTAATGTCAATCCCTTAATGTATACAAGACTAGCTGGTGTCCTGAAGATTTTGTTAAAATGCACTGTTACAAATAAAAAAAGAGCAATTGTCTTGTGAGAATAGTGATAACAAACTTGTGCTAATGAGCAGAAATACAGCCCACAAGCTTGTGCTAAAAATGGACAGAAATACCACCCCAAATGTTCCTCTGATGTATGACCAGCAGAGCCAAGAACTGGTCCTGTCACAAACCAGTTTACCATTCTCTGACAAAACAAAATTTGTGCTTTAAAATGACTCATGCACATTTTGACTTGTTTCTTTTATACTAGGAGTATTACAAAAGCGTGAACAGCCTGTCCAGTTTATAGACTTTTATTTGGACCAAACAAAACTGACCACTCCTAAATATTAACTTACCAGGAAAACCCACATGTATTTATATTTGGACCAAACAAAACTGACCACTCCTAAATATTAACTTACACAGGAAACAGGAAAACCACAAGTATTTATCCTACTCTTTTCACTCAACCTACACATTTACACACACACACCTGAACCAGCTTGGTTTGGTTGTTAGAAAATTGAACCAGATAAACTGCAAAGGTATTGATGAGTAATACCAACACATTTTAATTCAGTCTTCACTGAACTTGACATTTGCAAAGTAGGAAAATCTTCATGCTCTATATTCTTGTCAGAAAGGATTAATCACAAAACATCTTGTTAGTGACACAGTCCCCTGTTGTTTATTCTTATTTTTTTATATATAAATGAAATGGAAAAAAAATATATTCTAGTAAGCTATAATAATACTTACCTAGTCATGATTCCTTAGAACACCTAATACTTTGAAAATCAAGCCTCCCTGGCTAAAAACCTTTAAGCTAGAAGTTATCTGCCCATTCGCCTGTGAATAATTCTGTTATTATTTAAGCAGAAGGCATGCTCTCTATACGGGTTTAACTGGGGAGATGGGGAGGGTTTATGTAAATAATGATCAGGTGAGTATTATTAAAAAAACATTTTACTGGAAAAAAATTGGTTTCTTCTTCAAATCAGCTACCCAATCATAACAGGTGGATGTAATTGCATCCCTTTACCCTGGTAAGGCCATTTTCTGTCCCCTTAAAATATTAAATCATTAACCCATGGAGATTCTTGAAATTTTTCTGAAACTGTGGTAGGAAACATGTTTGGGGTTATTTCTGAAAACATCTGCTTCCAAGAGATATTTATTTAGTTGCATGTGTAATATTGTTAAAGACAATCTTTTGGATTGGTTATTTCACTTGCACATGTGCAGAAGAGTAAAAATTTTATTTCTTTTTTGCTGGATGCATCATTTTTGTGTCCTGCCCACCATTTACTGCAAGACTCGAACTTATCTTACTTTTGCAGAGGTTCTTGTCTGTGTGCAAGTCTGACCAGTTTGCTCTGTTAATCAAAAAGTGTAAAATCTTGAAACAAACTGGTTCTGACATCCAGTCATTTTTTGGCTTTTAAAAAAACGGTCTAAAAAGTTACATTTTTCCCACTAATTTGTACTGTGAGAAGAAAGTATATATTATCTGGTATCACTGAAGAGCTACACCAGTCTACTTTCAAATAATACAACCCATTTTGGTGTATCTTAAATAATGAGAGTACAAGGCTTGGAAGTAGGGTACAAACTCAAGATGAATAAATGTGGCATGCAAAGTTGATGACAAACAGCTTCAAGATAACTACAGAATAAAGTACACCTGTCGGGGAGTGGCCTTGAAAGGGAAAATGTTCACTTCCAGCTTAACACATTTTATCCTGCTTACCAATTTCAACTGCAGTGCCTGATTTTAAATTTTGGAAGTCAACATATTTACTATGTCACTCAGTAATAACAATATTCCTTCAATTTAAATTGTGGGTGCAACCAAGTTGAATAATAATTCTGGACACTTCTCTTGAAAGCTTTCAAAGTAAACTTGATTCTCTGCATTACTGTCAAATTCTGAATTCATCAACTTGATTCAATTGTAACCATTTATTTAAGTCAATATTATCATCAAAATCATCCAAATCGTCAACTTCAATGTTGTTATCATCCATCATTTTATTTATCAATTTTCAAGCCAACAATTTGTTTTCCCTCCATGAATTTTTGAAAATATTTCATTGCACATGCGTGCTTTAACCATTTCTTGTGTTGGTGAAGAAGTACATATATACAAATATTTGTGATGTAGAACACATGTTTAGAGTCACTACAGATATACATAGTCAACTAAGACCGCAGTCATATTCAGGATAAAATAATACTATGACCCCAGGTGTATTCTGGATAGAATGAGGCATATCGTCATATTCAGAATCAAATGGATTAAGGTGATCTGGTTAAATATAAATCATTTGAAAAAAACTTGTTGTAAAAGACCTTCAAAACTATATGCTGTTGTATAAACAAGGACTGAATTTTCTCTAAAATCAACTTACGTCTTCTTGTAATTCGTTAAACCAGTCCCAAAACATGTATTGATACAGGGGCTCGAATAATTTTTTTAATATAATACAAGGGAGGAACATTTCTCATTTCAGCCCAAGATTCAACAATTTGGACTACATATTTGGTTTAAGATTAATATCACTCCATTCTCTAATCCAGGTTTCCTCTGAATATCCCCACCTCATTTTTCATATTAGGAAATTTAGGTTGGGGTGTGGGGGTCTTTGCAATTGCATTATAAAAAAATTGGAATTTGCCGCCACTGTCCGGTAGCGACATATGGTAGTCGCTTAACAGTGAGCCTAGAAAATTTCAACTTACATTATATCGATTTATACCTGCATGAAATCGATAGGAAAATGGTTTATTTTCTCAGAAATGGTAAGTATTACATTCGTTATGTCTCATCCACTGACAGACTAGACGAAAGTATGGCACAGACTTTTCACAGTCGGGGAAAAACATCATTTCTCCCGATTTTTTCCAGATTTCCTGGTAACGCGGGAACCCTGTACTCATTCAATGTAACCTGAAAAAGAGTGGTCCATGTAAATGTAATTAACCATGTTGGCACTGGAGTTATGGAGTTTATTTATGATACAGGACAAAGTAGTTATGGGGACCATGCATGCCACAGGCAAACAAACATGGCCTACTTCATTTGACAAATTGTATCACAAACATACAAAAAATAAAAATGTTAATTAGTTTATTAAAAACTAGTTGATGCAGATGATGTTTTAATTAGGTCAATTTATGTTTACTTCATGATGCTGAGATGAAAAGGACCAGTTGGTTGTGGACAGGACAAGTAATGTTTTCAGGCTATTGGCCCTGTGGGTATGCAGTAATTTCTTTTAGCAAGTTTCACAAACGTTTGTGAATTCTGCAATGTGCATGTGCTGCATTACATCACTCTCATATTCTTCTTTTGAAGTTTGTAAAAGCAGTGTCGATGTGTCCTTTTTCTCTTACCTGATACATTTTTCAGTTTTAAAAGCTCCATCTGTTTTAATATTTCCACTCACAGAACATCCACAAGTCAAACTATTAAAGCCCATTTCACTTCATATCTCATCCTATATCTAACAATATTATCAATTAAATGAATCTGTCAAGTAAAGTTTCAAATTTAAGAAAACATCTGTTTTCTTGTAAATGTGTTCTTATAGTACATCAAAACCAATATAAGCACCCACTCTTGCTGGTTTAACACATTTACAGGTCTTTTATCACAACAGCGGAAATAAAGACAGATAATATTAAAAAAAATTAACCTTTTCAAGGCTGATATTCATATTGTCAAACTGACAACTTCTTTCAAATATTTAGTCATGCTTTAAGTAAGCAAAAGCAGTTCTAGGCTTGGCCAAAAGTTATTACATTGCCAAACCAAACTCTTCAGTGCTGTAATATTTTAGTATAACTCACCTCCTCCTGGACCTGGGTGTGTTACATCTCTCTCCTGAGCCTCCCCGTTGTATACTGTTACGCCTTCGGACTTGCCGTGTGTTGTCACTAACTGCCTCCCACTGCCATGATGTTGGTGGAGGACTTGGTGAATTTGTTAGATCTATCATGCTGCCTGATATTTTCCTTCGTTTTCTACTTGGGCTTTCACTCTTAAAAAATAGAAGAAAAAAAATTAATTCCTTGTATAGGGAACAATCACGATATTTACTTTATTACTCCTCTGAAAATTTACAATTTAAACAGTAAGTTTATACTATGGCCCTCTCTAAAACTTCAAGAATTTTTTCCACAAAAAAAGTTTCAACATGGCCTTCAGTATACAAGAGTTCAGTCTAAGCTACATACTGACAGACCAATGGGGTCTTGCTATGCTAATTACACTGGTCCATGTTGCCAACTTCCTGTTTAGCAAACAGAAACTATAACCAATCAGTGTTTCATTTACCCTCAGTTGTGCTTTCTGGACCTCCACATATTTAATTTAACTCCCAGTTTTTATACCAATAGAATTTCTGACTCATTATTTCATCCCTAGGGGATAAACAGACCAATGTCACTACATATATGCATACTTTAATCTTTACAAAGACATGCTGGTGACATTGGCGTAGAAATCTGCCCATATTGGAAGAAAAAAAAAATCAAAGTAATACTATCCCAATCATAATCACCTCTAGACACTTTGATTACTTCAAGTAGTTCACCATCAGAACCTACAGAAATGAACTTTTGGCAATAAAAACAGCAGCACCAGCAACAATGCATACTATGATCCTGTGTGAGAACATCATCCAAAGTTAAAATTTGTGTTAATTTCTAGCAGGATAACAGTGTAATGAACTGGGGGCGATTTTAACATTTTTGGAGTGAATGTAGGAAGAATGCAAAAACAAAACAAAAAAAATTAACTTATGAAAATTAACAACCTGCATAGTGTGAAATGAAGAGTCCATAAAATTGAATGATAATGATGTCAACAAGTATTTCCAAAGATCTAATATGAGGCTGTTTAACCTTTTCAAGTCCTCAGTGTTAAAACCATTTGTTAAGCTTGAGTGATAAACCATACTGCATGTCAGATCAGCAAAATTTTCATTAAGAACCAACCAGATGTTTTGGTGAATGGGTACTCATCATTAATTTTCAATGCCGTTTTTTTTTTTTTTAACTAGGGTCAATTACCTAGATACCCGTTGACAGTCCTATATACAAGGCAACTTTGAAACCATACCATGCCCTAATACACTAGACATACATTAGACCTTTTATGTTCCCTCTAACTGCAGGAAGCAGATCAAGTGTACAACTCTGTCATACAAAGTTTTAACACCGAGCGGATTTACCAATATACAAAGCTCATTGATCTAGGTGGGGATACACAGATCACTGATTTCCATTTGCTATAACAGACTGACAAAAAGTCGTAGATGTACAGACAGAGATGATTACCACTAGACTCCTGTACCTCAAGTAAACAAAATACAATACAAATATAATGCCCTGATAAAAATGCATACTGCAATATGAAATCTGATTTAGCAAAAAGTTGTACTGACTCTTGTTTTACCAAAAGTCAACAATTTCAACACTCAACTAAATTGGACAAAATACTGTATCTGCTCGCTTACGAGTCCAACTGCACATACCCAGATCTGACCTGGCATAATGCACCGGCAGATCTAGTTTGTAAGGAGTAATCAACTAAATAAACAACATACAATTTCATCTGCACACGTGTTATATTAAAGCAGATCAGGATATATGCTGTTTACAGTTCAACTCTACTGAGAAGAATATATAGTAACAAGTGTTTTACAGAACCTAGTATCTCACTTATGTCCATGTAATTAAGTATCCATCTAACATGTAAAATGTATTACAAACTTGTGTGGTTACTATGAGAAACGATACCCACCTTTTTTAAGGGAAGACCAATATAAAATATGCTGGGCTACTAAACTTTAATGTAAGCAAGCTAACTGCATTATTGAAAACAAAGAACACTAATTTTAATTTTGATATAGTTTTATATGAATCCTCTGTACTGGACTAGAAGATCAATACTGCAATTGCCACCCTTTGTAAATGTGTGGCTACTGATAAAACTATGAAAACGCATGGATCTGTTATGGCCTCTCTGATCAATGAAGCTGCTGCTGACCTGCGATTCAGGTCTCTCAATCAGACCAGCTACATCTAGTAATGAGGGGACAATTCCTAAACCTGCAATCATGACTGGTCCTTTAAGAGGTGAAGTAAGTTCCAAATGTTGAATGACACAGTGGGCTCTTTCTTTGAAAAGTTACACCTAATCAGTGATAAAACTGCCCTGCATCTTTTGTTTTGTTTAATTTGATGTTTTACAGCACAGCAAGATAAGTACATGTATGTTATTTAGGGTCAATCAAGTTCAAGTAAAATGCCTTGCCGTGTACATTACAGAAGCCAACTCTGGCTGATCCAATGGTAGAATTTAAGCCCCACACTTCTTGACCATGAATGAAACACAAAACCACTGTGTAACTGCAACTCTACTTTAAGCTGTATTTTTTTTTAATAAATCACAAGCATCCACAAAATCACAAGATATTTACAGCTTTTAATAATGGAGGTGGGTGAGATAAAGGCATAATCTCTTGAACAATGTCTTAACCCTTATCAGATGTCCAGTCTGACTTGGGCTGTCTGTTTTAAAAATGACTGACTAGCAAAGTGGTATTCTTTCTTTAATAAATTTAACCCCATTAGTGGCACAGCTGCCTTAACCTTTTCATCACTGTGGACTGGTTTTCAGGTCATGGGGAAGTTGTTGTTTGTTGTAGGGTTTAATGTCATTTTTCAGCACACGATAGGCTATACATGGTGGCCAGTTATTGGTGGAGGATGAACCCGGGAAAATCCCCAGAAAGAACCACCGACCCACGAGAAGCTACTGGCAAGCTTTCTCACATAACTACCGGTAAATTAGTCTAATCTTAGACTCGAACTCACGCAGAAAGAAGTGAGATGGCAGTGATCCTTAACAGATAGCGATTTAGGCCACTCGGGTCTGTAAGCACAATGAACCAATTTACTGGTCATGGGCAGTGTGCCTTTTTATAGTCATGGTACCAGACTACATAAATTTCAGGACAACTCTAATAACTTCCTTCTCGTAATGTAAATTTTATATTTGGATTATCACATTAACCTCTGGCGCTGCCTTTTTAGGGCAGGAGGTAGTAGCATATATCCATGCACTGTAGCGTCAAGGTCATGTATGATACACTAAAGTGAACCTGCGTAAAAAGGAAGATAAGGTTTGAAGAAAGAATGGTCTCCATATGACAATGATAGGTTCATTCAGCAAAACAAAAAAACTTTTCACCTTCTGCTCATGCTTGAGCAAAATAACCAATGGTAAACAATGCTTCTAACACAACTAGAAATTTGGCTAATGGAAAGTCAGTTGGAAGTCTATGCGATAGGATGTATTCAGAAATAGCCCCCAAAATGTGTTTCCTGCACAACAAAAACCTCCTAGGGTTAATGTGTTAAGCTTGAATACAACTAGAAATTTGAGGAAAGAAGGCACTCTTTGAGCATGTTTTCCGAACATGAATTTCTATTCCAGATAGCGGAGTTCGAAACAAGATGAGAATGAAGCATCAGATTATGAATTATCAAAATATGTTGCTGTTGTTACCTAATACAGTCCTACCCACTTATATTCACATCATTCATGTCGACAAGCTGCTTATTTCAACAAAAAAGTCACAGTCCTTTGATCCATTACTACCAAAACTGTCATGCTTATGTCGACGTCAAGATAAAAAAAATAAACAGCGACAGAAGCTCTTGATCCCCCCAGCTTGAATAAATCATTTGTTTTGTAATCATTTATGTCGACAACCTGCCAGTTCCGACCCTTACTTTGTTCAACAATTAGTTGATCTTGTCGCTAGGCTTTAATTTTCCTGACTAATCATTTATGTCAGCAGGCTGCCAGTTACGATTTGTACTTTATTCAACAATTAGTTGATCTTGCCGCCAGGCTTTAATGGTTGCGGTCGGATAAAGAAAACAGGCTTTTGTTTGTTCCTACAAAAATACTTAAAATAAAAGCAATGAATTCTGATTGATTATTGCATTTACCAAAGTTATAAGTTATTAAAACATGTTTATTATTCCTTTCTAACTTTATATTTACGATAGCTACCAACAGCAGTGTAAAACTCTGATTAACTTTCCAGTCCCTGGAAACTAAATATATGGCTGTCAAGGAAGTTGAAGGCATACATCTCGCAAAGATATCTGAAAATGTTTCGCTTAAACATAACACCCTGTCAGGATATCCTTCTGAGTCTAAAAAGAAATTCTTTCACTTTTTCGATGGTCATCTCACAATTTATGGATCAAGGATTCATACAGAATCTATAACTACATTATCAAAAACTTCTCCCTACAAACAGCTGGCTGTGATTGATCAGCAAGAAGAATTTAAGGAAGATTTGCTTGGGGCTCTGTACACCTTGAGAAAAGCATGAAAATTAGCGAAGCCAGAGACAATACAGAACTGCTTAATGCACTCCTGAAAACGAGAAATTTCATGGATTCTCCCAATCAGATATCTTACAGTCTTGAAGAAGATGGCTTGAAGGTATTGGAATTCCGATGGACGAGTTTGGATGGCTGATGAAACAGATGACAAGGAACAATGCAGTGCAGCTCAAGCAGATGATCAAATTATTACTGCTGTAAAAATGGATTACCTTTCAGAATACGGATCAGAAGACCAATTGATATTGATGCTAATGATGAATCGGAAACACTACCTTTGCCATGTGTTTCATGCAAGGAGGTCTTTTCAATGTGTGGATGTTTGACAAGATCTTTTGCGCAATCAAACTCATGGTCACTTGGAAAAGTTGCAGCGGCTTCTCCAGAGTGAACTATCAAGGCTCAAACAGAAGATGCTCGCATGAAGTTCAGAGATTCATGTACATGTAGTCTCGTTATTTCCCATGCCCACTTGTTGTACAAACAACATTTAATTTAAATTAAATTTATTGTAATTGTATGCAATGATTATGCTATAGATAATAATCTCAACTATGTGTACATGTCTTAGTCATTAAATATATTTTACTAATACATGTATTTGTATTTTGAGAGAATTCATAAGTTGCTATCTTCAGACTTTGGAGGTATTTTAAATGCATACCACTTGAGCTGACATTATTACAATTATGTATTGTAAGAATCATTTTCTTTTAATACCTCAATAGCATGCGTCAATGAATACAATATAATGAATTTATTAATGACATCAGCAGCATATCTCTTGTTCCTTTAAGGAGTTTACTTCTATAAATAAATACAGGTACTGTCCAAACCAATTTGTTGACAGGTTTTGATTTCCTTGTAAATAGCCCCGTCCCCTTGGTAGCCTCAATAAGAGGGTAACAGACTGACCAAAATCTAGGCCAATTGAAGTAAATATACTTGAAGCATATAATTAACAAATATGCAACCATGTGCTAATGCCAACATTAAATATCTTAATGTTTTCACATAAGGATGTGACCCATGCAATATTGTATTGTGGATTTTGTTACACAAAGGTAACAAAATGTAATTTGTCAATATACAAGTGGAATACACACTGACTGTCTTGATGTACTGAAAATTTTCATTGTTTTCTCAATTACTCACTGATGCCAGGTAAACCCCTTACTGACAAATTTAACTGGCATTGTATCTTTTTTCAGACCCCCACGCACGCATGCACTTATATCGACATCTTCCCATGTCAACAATATTTCCTCTGGCCCGAGGTACAATGTGCAATCATTTCTTTTCCTTCTCAATAAAAGCTTTTTTTCCTTTCAAGCTAGTGCTTGTATTGGTAACATACACTGACAGAGGGCTACATATTTTCTTATACAAGAATTCTTTCTTCTTATAGTAATTAAATGCACTATTTTCAGATTCCTTCTGAGCTTCAATCTTTTCACACGCAGCTTCTTTTGTATGTGCTGTTCCAAACTCCTCCAACTTTTTTGCAGAGGTCACATAATGCCAGTAATCAGCATTAGACTTTCTTATAACACTGACCAACTAAATTTCCATCAACTCTGTGCTCCAGCTATTCATACAGTAAACCTTTATCAAACATTCTGTGTTATCGTCTCTCGCAACAGCTCAGGTCGCCTTGTATGCAAGCATGCTTCTTCTTTACATTGCCATCATTAAACTATGCTAAAATGCTTGCTACCAGGCTAACTGTACCAGTCAGATATAGTTCACTAATATCCGACCAGTAGTACTGGACCGTTTTGACAACTGCCGATATCACAACTAGTGAAAGTGCTTAATAGGAAATCGATTATATTAAATATTGTACATAATTGAGAATTGGGGAATTTGTGAATTTTTGCATGCGGCATGAATCTGTGAATTGCTGAAAAAGTCATGAAATTCGTGCCAAAATCATGATGTTTGGCAGCTATGATTAAGCCTTCATTGATTTAACTGTTTCAGACAAGACTAGCAGGAAGGTTGTTTGATTTTGTATCGAACATGTCAAAATTGGATATTCTACAGAACCCGTTTTTGGAGAATCTAGGGTCAGGCTAACCACAAATTTTGGCACCTAGTTATAAAAGGTGGTAGATACATTTAATCCAGATTGGTTACACTAAATAAGGGGCATGTTTTCCACACGAAATTTCCTTGTTTTAAGTAAGACCCATCGGGACACCTAGTTGGTCCACGTTTTTCCTGCAAAGTAAAAGTAACATAGTCCAAGAGGAATTTGGAAGAATGTCTATCTCGTAAATCATTTTGTGCAAAAGACCAGTTATCTGAATGGTTGATTAACAATTTGAGCTATAGAATGAGTCAAAGCTTAAAGCACAAGTTTTCTACACCAATCTCTTGTGAATTTGTTGATACCAATATGATAATTTTGCTTGCATTTATTTGCTTACATGTGCATGAATTTAGTTGATTAAATTCGAAGATCAATTTTATTTATATAAATATAAGTGTTGAATTCATTTGTCTGAAAAATAATCTTTATATAAGTTTGATCAATTGTTTGATTTTGTCATTGTTTGTATAGGAATTAAGTAATTTTAAGATTTCATACATTACTTTAGTTGATGAGTTACAGGAATCTGTTTGAATTCACCGATCTTACTCTTTCTTAGATGATTTCACATATAGTAAAGACTTGAGTGCATATGACTGAAATTACGACTATAAAATGAGATTTCATGTATGTTCAAGACTTGAATGTGTGTATTCGCTGAAACAAATGTAGTTAAGTCATGTAATGAATTTCATTCATTTGTGTAATTGAGATGAGAATGGAACTATTATTTATTGTGTAGTGTTAATGAAAGTCGCTGTTAAATTAGCCAAAATCTTATGAAACTATGTTTGTTTATGGTCTGCCACGTTTGGCTTGACTAAGATAGCCTTTAATATGTTGAATTCTGATAGGACGATACCTGACATAACGGGAAGGGAATAAGGATCTATTCCCAGTAGGATATCAAATATATGACTGGCTCTTTGGGAGATGGAAAAAAGAGAAAAACGAAAAGGACTGAAGAATAGTCGCAGTGAAATTGGAGTGAACCGGAAAAAAAACAGTTTATAAAAGTGTACAAGGCAATGACTTTGTTCACTTGCTTCTATGAAGAACTACTACTATAATTTAAAAAGATAGCTATTTTTATAAATATATTTGTGTTTGAAATTCAATGAATGTTTTATTTCAAAGGGAGTGTATTTTCTTGATGCAATGTATTCTCACCATTGTTAATGAAATATATTACATCATTTTTATTTCATGCACAGGTGCTATAGTCGTTCTATTCTATAAATATCTGCTCAGATATCTATTTCACCACTAGGCTCCACATTTTCTAATAATATTACTAGATATTCCAATGCATTATTAACAATAATTAGCAGACAAAAATAAGACATAAAGAGATTGAGCTTGTTTTCCTGAAAACAATGATATGAAATTTATTTCTATTATTACTCAATCCAGGCAACAACACTGAGGGCAATCATCCTCCAGATAACGAAAACTAAATAAAGGGGATACCTTATAAGAAGGTACAATCAAACAATCACCACACCACCCCCTCACCAGTTTTCATTATAATGGGGAGTGGAAGCAATGTACCAAAGTGGCCCCTTTACTTTGCTACAATGAACAATTTTTAAGTCATTTATGCCCCCCCTCCCCTTACAAGTTTTGTGAAGAATTGCACCCATTACACCAACTAATTGTTGTAATTTTTATTATCATTACTGTTGCTAAGTGTTGTTTTGGGGCAGGGAAGTCAATTATCTGATAGGAAACTTTTCACTGTTATCTTCTTGCTTGAAAGGTGTTACCTTCCTCCATGTTTCATACATGTACCTGATTTGTCATCTAGACTAAATAAGAATTCTGAAAATGGGTCAGTACATAATTTAATTTTGTACAGTATACTGCATGTAACACTATAACATATAGTTGAGGCCCCAGTGGTCTAGGGTCTCATCTTTACAGATCACTGACATCTCATCAATGTCCTTGTGTCTTCAAGTCTCTGGTTGGCCAATGTGGGTATGTGAGAAAGCTTGCTAGTACATGTACATGTACTATTAGTAGCTTTCCATGTGATGGTATTTTTCCATGGGCTATTCCTGCACCAAATATACTTACCACCACAATAATCTAGCATGTGGTGAAAACTGCTGGCATTAAACCCATAACAACATTATGGGTTCCAATAATGAACAACAATTCATGGCCCACACAAAAATAGTTTGTAAAATTGTGCCCTGAGACTCGTACTTCATCCAGGTTGGGACCAAACTGGTAAAATCCAAGTGAAAACCATATAACGGTGTATCATTACTGTAGATGTTAAGCTTGCAAAACATTTCAAAAACATTGTAGAAAATGAGGGTGTACAACATTGGTGCACAAGTTCAATGTTTACATAGGCCAGACACACCTTGCAGGAACATAAGTAGAATGAACTGTGAGAGCAGCATGGTGAAAGTTTTGTCTATAATAAATTCACAAATAATGCATCTGAGATTATGCATTGGTACATTACTGTCTTTTGAATGGATACAATTAGTTTTGACTTCTTGCGATTCTGAAATGATAAAAAAAATGTGACAGAAGTCAAGTTGAGCAGAGGGTTGTGGTCACGATTGCACTTCTTGTGTTCATTTTTAGTACTGATTAGGTGATTTCATGTCAGGCTCGTGTGATATAATTTATTACCAATGAATACATGCATATCTGTAGCGGGTTCAATTACAACTCACCATGTGTCTATATGGTTCCAATCAAAGGTAAAGTTATAAAATGTAAAATACTTCAAGAAAATAAAAACCCATCAGATCCGTTTGGAATGGTAACAGTGGTTTATCCTTCAGGCTTCAGCAAGACAATATAACCTTCAAAGTGTTGGTGTGCTGTTAAAAAAAACAAAAAATAAAACCACCAAAGCCCATGCATGCAGCCAGGTCACTTTTATCTGAGAGCATTGTCCCCTGATGAATCTGGATAATTGTTCACAAAATATAACCATGTTGTGGCCAAGATCTACATAGAACTTTTGTATCCATCTGCCTGAGACAGTCGTCCTAGAATGAAAGACAGCACCGTTTTCATTCGGACTACTGCCTGAAGATGGGGGTGGGGAGTGTTTTGCTGTAAAACACTTTGTCAAGAATTTTGTCAAAATAAAAGTATCAACATGTACGATACGGTCATAACAGAAGGGCGAAATCATTCTACACACGCACTCTCTCTCACTCTAAAAAACCCCCCAAAAAACATCTGAAAGTCACACTTACAATATATTTCTCCATCAAATATATATTACCATACATTCGCGCAGTCAATAACGGGGTGGGTTATTCATGTCATGCAGAAACAAATACTGAATATTAATGTTGAATGTTCTTGTACAATCCTAAACCGCTTCTAAGCAAAATTTGACATACTTTTTAGCCAATCAAATACACTGCTAAACATGATAGTGTACAAGATGATTAATGCTACAATTAACGACAAAATAAAAACAACCAAACCCAGTTATGACAGAAATTAAATAACACGAGGTCAGATTTACAGTACATGTTTGAGAAACAGTTTTGAAGTTTCTTTTCCCCTACCAACCTTGATAAAACAGCACTCCACCACTGGTAGTCCTTGTACATCCCGTTCAAAAGGCATAGGAACTCGAGCACTACTTTCCAAGTTCATTCTTAAGTAATTTTTGTATCCAAATATTTCTATAAATGCATCTATATAAAACGTATTCCAAATCTACTTTCAACTATGGAAGAACTATCCTTGTTTGTGAATACACAGGCACACAATGTAAAATATATTTCCCTCGAGTCGAACGAGTTCCACAGCTCTTGAGTATATGATCAAGCCAGCTAGTTAGCGATAAAGTCTGAACAGCCAATGCCTGCCTGACTGCAGTATTATAAACGACTGTACATTGCCTTGCCTTGTGCTGGCAGCTATGAATAACTACACAGTGAATAAAATGTTTGATCAGACACACAGACCAGCCGGAAATATACCCTGTGCCCTCAATACTAGGGCTGGGCCATGCATGACCAACTTATTCAAGAGGAGGGCACATACAAAGCATTCATTGTTGTTCGTGCTTTACAAATGCCTTGACCCAATACACGTGTGAGAGTAGCGTTGTTGTTGTAGGGTTTTACGTCATTTTTCAGCACACTATAGGCTTTACATGGCGGCCAGTATTAAAAGCGAAGGAAGAACCCGGGAAAACCCCTACACCGACCCACGAGAAGCTACTGGCATGCTTTCTCACATACCCACATTGGTAGATCTGAGACTCGAACCCACGAAGACAGTGATAAGATGGCAGTGATCCGTAATTGAGAGCGCTTTAGATCACTCGGGGCCCCGTGAGGTGTGTGTGCCAAATAAATTTATATTATGGAAGGTTCAATTAATTAACATGTTTAAAATGTTCGCAGTTAATTTATTCCGTTTCTGCTTAACATCAATGTTACATTGTAAATTATGTTGCAATGCTCCAAGTTAACCACGTTCTTTTAATTTTAAAAAATCGAAAGGATAGAAAAAAGGTTAGAATGTTGAATTAAATTATACGCAGCAATAGTTTAAAAAAGGAGTTTTCTAAAATGAATTTCTTTATTATTTATTTTGTTATCGTTTTAAGGTTTAACGCCATTTTGCAGAACAATATTGGCTATACATGGCGGCCAGTATAAATGGTGGGGGGAGAACCCGGGAAAGAACTACCGAAACACAAGAAGCTACTGGCAAGCATTTTGACATGCCCACATGCGCCAAACCCGAGGCTCGAACCCACGCAGACAGAGATGAGATTGCAACGATCCGTAGCGGTGAGAGCTTTAGACCACTCGGGGCCCCTCACTACATATTCTGCTCACACCGTGAAGAAACGTCTAGGTCTATACAATTTTGTTATGAAAATGAAACCACTACAAAAATGTAGTTTTCTCCTCAATTTAACCATCTGTTTTCATCAGTGAGGTCAACAAAAGGTGTTTCTGTTTTGCAAATAGAACCCATTTTGATTCAACCACGAGGAGTTGTTTTTATGGGGGGGGGGTGTACTTTGGGCGGGGGACAGTGTAGGAGGACATAGAATTAAATAGAAACAATGAAAATGACAATTTTTTTAAAAAAATTGTTAACCTCAGACCATTTTATAAAAATCCACGAAGACTTCGATAAGCTTCTGCGGGGTCCAGAATGGCCGAGTGATCTAATGCGCTAACTGTTACTGATCACTGCCATATCACCTGTCTGCGTGGGTTCGAGTCTCGGATTCGGTCAATGCGGGTATGAGAGAAAGCTTGGCAGTATCTTCTCGTGGGTCGGTGGTTCTTTCGGGGGTTTTCCCGGATTCTACCTCCACTATTAATACTGGCCGCCATATATAGCCTATATTCTGCTGAAAATGACGTTAATCAACAAAAACGGATCACTGCCATTTCACCCGTCTGCGTGGGTTCTAGTCTCGGGCTCGCCCAATGTGAGTAGTGAAAGGGCTAGCCAGTAGCTTCCTGTGCATCGGTAGTTCTTTATGTATTTTTGTTTGAGTTTTTTTTCACGGTTTCTTCCTGCACCAGTTATGGTGGCCGCCATTAATAGCTGAAAAATGGCGTTAAAGCCCAAAACAACATTAACATAAAAGTTTACCGTGCACATACTATATTTGTCACAGGTTTGACAAGAGAGACAACGGTAAGAACACTACATATAAATTTTGATGGGAGGGCGTAAAATGGTAATTATTTTCACTGAAAGGAAAGAATCTTTAAATGCATCTTATCTCAGGAGTAAGTTGTACTACGGAGCATAAATGTTTTCAAGTTTCTCGTGGGTTTTGTTTTTAGTTTTTGCCAAGCAGCCGTGTTATCAAGCACAATTTCGACTAAAAATCAATAACAAACCGCAAAATCAATGAGCCTGAATAACTGATGTTTCCACGATTTTAAAAAATAATTATTACAGACGCAGAAATAGTTCATACTATTTTTCTCTAGAAGATACCGAGCTCATATAACACTATTAGCCTTACATCTGAACATCCTATTTTGTATGAACAGATTTTTAAAACCTTTACTGTCTTTTTTTTTAAAGCTGCATACATGATTCCTTTGTCCCTCTGAATCCCTAATGGTTGACCCGAGAAGCTTGCTTAAGGTGGAGGCAATGAGACCGACCCCCTCCCCACCTCATAATCAATAGCACTGCCCTATTTCCTCTATTTTTCAGTTTTCAATTGATTGTATGCACGATTAGCAGTAAAGAGGCATCAAGCAGGGAACATAAAATATTTTCTTTTCATGGCATGACTGTAACAGAACAAAGGGGCCATGTGTAGGGAAATGTACGACCTTTGCGACAGCTTATGAAAGGTAATATGCCAGCATCTAATTCAGTCCACGATGTAAAAAAAAAAAAAAACACGCTAAACACTTGTAAGATGTTAATTTCTGTTTAGTTAACAGAACAAATATATTGCGATAATTTTATGCAGTTTGCCTCCATACAAGTAATTTTGTCCCTCATCGAACTTAAAAAAAACATTATTATTATTTTTTTAAATTTTGTATTACTGAAAAGTAACAACATAATTGAATAATTTGTAAGACGTATGAAAGAACATAGCTTATCCTTACTACTTGTATAAAGTTCAAGGTAGTTTTCAATAGTGAGGCAAAGGGGTCTAACAAAAGGAACTCTATGGCAATGTTATGTATTACTAAATTTTCTCATGAAAGAAATGGACAATTGTCAAGATCTAAAAATGAATACCCGAAAATTCTAAGGTGTATAATCCATAAACAGTAATAGACATCTATAAAATTATCAAGAAATGATTTGGAAAAGACGACTAATTACAAGTTGGGACATATGCCATTCTTAAGTGAGGGTTCACATGACTGGTCAAATGTACATGATACACTGAAGGCAAATGAAGGAGTCCCAATAAGGCTAAAATTATTTCTATCAGAATCGTCTCCGGGTGTCTATTTTTATCCAATTAAATGAGAACTATCTTTTCATCTACAATACAAATAAATTTCTCATGCTATGGTTCTAATGATAATTTGCACCTGGACCTAAGTGACCCTAACCATGACTTCACGAAATAAATTAAATGGACGAAAATATAAATATGCTTCAAACTTGCTGCATATTTTAAAATATTATATTCAATACGTTTTTTTTTTCAAATAGTGTGAACATCAAAACATTCATATACTTAAAATTCGTGTTTCAATGTTTATTTTCCCCCAAGAGTAATCAGATTTTTTTTTTTAAAAAAAAAAGTAGTTTTTATTTGATGATATAATTACTGGTGATTTTGCTTCAGATTTTAATTTTTTTAAAATTAAAGTTTTGTGCTCTAGTTCCCAAACCTAAGAGCATGGACTCTCTCTCTCTCTCTCTCTCTCTCTCTCTCTCTCTCTCTCTCTCTCTCTCTCTCTCTCTCTCTCTCTCTCTCATATTTACACCTAAATACACACACGCACACTAGTCAGAACCTAATGTGTACTTCCATGAGAATATGTTGAGAATGGGTAAGAAACACCTTTTGGGAATTTATCTTGAGGAGTTTGGGCTGACAAAGTATTATCATGATGAATATGCATATACAAAGCCAGCTTTTACTGGTTCAATACATGCAGAAATGCTAGCCTGGGAGGCAAGGAAACTCCTGATAAATGACTCTATGCCACTAATAATGGGGGCGCTTTTATCTGCAGCTTGTTGAATTCAAGACTTTGAGGTTGTAAATATTCTGCAGTACTGGTCAATAATTTAATCATGGGGGCCTTTAAAGGAAATTTTGTACTCTGGAGAGTAAATACTATGTAATGAAGAAACTTATTCAAGGTCCATCAAACTTCCGGTGAAACAATACTGATCTGACTGCTACAAGTAATCTCTCTTTAAAAGAAATGGTGCATATAAGGTTCACATGAGAGGGGGGGTGGTGGTTGGGGGGGGATGTCAAGGTTATTCTATATAGATCATGAATATTCCCCCCCCCCCTTTATGGATTTTCCTGCAAGACAACTTGTACAAAGCATTATTACAAAGTAAAAGCTTTTTTTTCACAGGGGTAATTTGAATATACTTATACAAAGCCAGCTTTTACTGTTCAATACAGCAGAAATGCTAGCCTGGGAGGCAACGAAACACCGGATAAATGATTATGCCACTAATATAGGTAGCGCTTTTATCTGCAGAACATCAAATGCTCTTTACCATTTTACGCGTACAGTGTCTTTATAATTTTTTAAACCTGAAAGCAAGCTGGTTTGAGAAATGTTTTTCAACTGCAACTTTTCATTCCCATTCTCTACAAATCACAGCAAAGCTTTTTTTCAAGCTCTTTAAGGGTCAGAAATTTGATGTAAAAAAAAATAATACATCCTAGTGTTGTTCCGATTATCGATTATAATCGATCATCAGTTGGTTGAGCAGATAATCGATTGTGAAACTCCATAAACGATTGTGTGTAAAGGGAGACTACTTTTTAGGTGTATGCAAAGTACAAAGGTCAGTAAAACTCCCAGCCACTAAAGTTGACCTGAAATTTATTAAATCCCTTCACAAATACAAATATGAAACCTTATGATTCATAATTAGGAACATATAGTCATTATTACATGGTCAAGTTGTTAAATTGTTGAGTTAATAAATTTAAACACATTTTGTTGATTTGTTTCAGTTAAATTGAAACAGCTTTTGTAGTATTTATAAACAATGACAAACAAGAAAAGCTTGTCCTTCTATACTTTATATTATAGACACATCACATATGAACTAAAGAATTTTGGATCATTGTAGCAGTATTTCAGTTACATTTGCCTGATCAGCCATAAAAAGTTGCATTCATTTAACAAAGTTGTAGAACAAATATAACACAATGTAATATTATTGTCAGGTTAAAGTATACATGTCATTAATTTGAAAGAGATTACTCCTGTACATTTATAAACATATTGAACTCTTGATTAAAGATATAACTGTTTAACAAAAATTAAAATTTGCTCTTAGTAACCGATTATAATCGATGATCAGTTGGTTAAGGGGAACCGATTATCGATTATGAATTTCTGACAGATTCCCATCACTAATACATCCCCAATAAATAGTTCATTTTTCAGTGACCAAATGAGTTTAAGTCTGCAATAAACTCAAAATAACTGAACAGTTTCCAATCATGTTTTCAACAATGGATAATGTTCATCAAATCCTGACATTTAGTTGCTGATGCTACATATTTGATCACTGAAGATGCATATACTAATAAAAATGCTTTTGCTCTCAACATTTCTATTAAAATTATTGTCCATTTGACTTGTAGCATAAGGCAATGTATGAAAACAATTATGTTAGCACAAATAGTCTGATGGATCAATTGCCATGAAACTTGGCAAACATTAGTTATCACTTGATCACATATCGACAGATCACTTCACTGCAGGAATGAGTTACTGCCATTTTGCTATATCAACTTATGATGGACTGCCATGAAACTTTGTGAATTCACCTGAAAGTGCACATATAAAGAAATCACCATGCTCCCTTACTATTTGTGTTGGAGTTATTGTCCCTTTTTGTAGATTAATGCAAAAAATGTCTGGTCAACGAATATACTGTTCAGCCTTTTATGAGTTTATGGGAGAATTAAATAATATTAGTGCAATTAGTTACAGAGTTTGGTCATCATCATTTGATGCACACATTGACAAATACTGTGTGTGTGTCTTTTTAATAACTGAATATTTTCATAAGAGTTAAATACTTTTTAGCTATGTGGGTCATAGAGCAGAGGAGTTTATGGGATGGCCTGATATCCACTGCACGAAGTCCAGTGTTCATTATCCAATATTCATGCATCTGTTAGCACAAAGTTTTAACTGCTATTCACTGTAAGATTTCAGAAAACTACCAAGAAACTTGATGAAAACATTCATCACAAGGACTAGATGGTTCCAAATGAAGATGGCCCAAATCAGACGTCTAATACAGCCAACACAGCAGTCATCTTGGAAATCTTGTTATAGCTATTTCTCCTGAATGGATGGTCATATCAACATTGGGTTTTCGCTAGAAGTCCTTTTATAATAAATGAAAATGATGCTAATCTGACATCCAAGATGGCCACTTTAGGAGCCATCTTTAATGTTTTGTAACTTGTCCTCAATAGAAAACATACATGCCAACCATTGTGCTTTTGGCGTAATAATTACGCTTTTTTTCCTCCCTAAATTATGTATTACGCTTAAACATATATGGATTACACATTTTTTTAAACAATACATCCACTTTCCCAAAAAATCAATTATCTGTTTTCTCAATTTTATTAACATTCTATTAATCCCACAGACTGTATTTTAGAAAAGGCAGCTGTTACATAACTACAATATAAGAGTATGCTTGACCTCGGACTTTCCTAACAGCATCATGTTCTATTTACTCCAGAATCTTCAAAAAGTTCAAAACACAGCTGCTCGGATCATCTTTAGAGTACCTCAATCAGAGCACACCTCATCACCCTGCTCTGTACCCTACACTGGCTATCCATTTGATACAGAATCAAACAAAATATTTGTTCTCTGTGCTTTGTTTCACTGACAGACTCCAGTCCAACATACCTATCTGGCCTCACCCATGTGTATACACCAGCAAGATACTTACGCTCCTCTTCTGACAATCGTACAATCATTGTTCCCACTATGAAAACGAAGTCATATGGACAACGTTCATTTGCATACCAGGGCCCGGCAATGTGGAACAAATTGCCCATTAAAATTAGACACAAAGACACAGTAGTCCCTTTTAAGAGTGCTCTTAAAACTCACCTTTTTCAACTGCAGGAACAAACTTAAGAGACCTAATAATGTTTTGTATCTTATATGTTTTTAGCATGTTCTTATGTTTTCCAATTTCATGGTTTATGTTTTTTGTTTTTCTGTAGTGTAGTCATATCATTATAGATGTAAAGTGCTTAGAGCTTCTGGCACTATACAAAGTCCTGATTATGATTATTATTATTAGTATTATTATTATTATTATTATTATTATTATCATTTATTAGGCTAACCTGGTTCTATTTTCGACCTCAAATTTTATTTATTGCATCTGTATGCTTCGTGAGGAGAGTGCCGACTGGTTTTCTAATTTTAATCTTTATACATGTACACAGATTTTTTGTTCTAGTTCATATTTACTAAGAACCAGTCTAAATGTATTTGGCGCTAAAAAGTATATTTTATTTTAGTCTGAGCAAAAAATATCTCCTTTCAAAATTTCCCACATGGATTAAAAAAAAGGCAAGAAACAAAAAAAATGAAACAAAAAATAACAGAATCCTCTAAATATTAAGACACGAGTGCAGTATCACGTGACATCTATTTCAGGCCATGTGGATGGAATTTTAATATTTGGCACTAAAAGTCTTAAGATGGATTCTAATCAATGTGTGTAAAGCTAAAAGTGCTACATATGAAAACTTGAAACAGTAGAGGATGTTAAAAGATGAGAGGGGCAAATAAATCATTGTTTATTAAAAGTTTAGCATGTTATATGTGGATTATGCCTTTTCTGCTTTGATTCCACTTTTTGACCACTTGGATTATGCTTTCTCCTTGTCTGGGGGTGGCATGTATGAGAAAATCATATCAAGATGGGAGTTTCAACAGATGACTTCATTATTATTGGTCCTAAATGAAAATGGTGCCACCTTGGTATCCAATATGGCTAACATATCAGCCATCTTGAAATCTTGTAATCAGTTTAAAACATGAATAGATAGGTTGATGTTGTTGTTGGGTTTAATGCCATTTTACAGCATACGATAAGCTATAAATGGCGGCCAGTATTAGTGGTGGAGGAAGAACCCAGGAAAACCTCCTAAAAGAACCACCAATCCAAGAGAAGCTACCGGTAAGCTTTCTTACATACCCACATCGGCTGAATCTGAGACTCAAACCCATTCACAGAGGTGAGATGGCAGTGATCCGTAACAGACAGTGCTTTAGACCACTTGGCGACTAGGGGGGTCCCCACAAATAGATGGTTATATCAACATTGTGTTTTCACTAAAAACACTAAACAGTTACCAATTATGTGACAGGAGAGCCTTTAGCTACAGTCCCTCAGAAGGACTCTGTTTCACTTTAAATTTATTTCCATCACAGGATAATGGCGGGATATGGTAGAAGTGTATGTAAGCAAGTTACTGACCATTTGTTCCATATTTTTTGTTGTTTTTATTAATGCAAGAAACCAAAACTCAACATCAAAGTTTTGAAACTGAGACTTTATCAATGTGTAATGAACTTATATCTGTAAAACATTTCTCCAATAGCATGCCCAATTTCAAGGACGTTCTGGGACAAGTAATTTTCAGTCAGTGACACTGCACGTGTGACATGCTGTAAACTGTTTGGAAAATATCCGGTAAGAACTTTCCAAAATACTAGTGTTTGCAGACTTGATTCTCACTACCTATTCTGTATGGTCAAAACAACTTGAAAGGTTATCTTCTTTAATCATTCTGTGGCCATGAAAGCTGTCCAAATGTTCCTTTTAAAAAATGTGTAATACACTGCAGATCCCATAAATGCATGTTGTTTTGTTAGTTCATACTACTCCTAAAAGGAATGAGACCATTACAATTCAAAAATAAATATATTGGGATAAATTTACATGTAATTTATTTCTTATTATTCAAGTTTATAATCATGAAAATACTAATAACCAATTTAGAAAGTTGGCACTAAGAGGGATCTCTTGGGATGCTGAATGGTATGCTGATCCATGCAGCCAATGCACTTCCTGAGCCTCTGTTCAAGTACAGTGGAAGGAAGTAAGAGCCAGACTAGTGTCTACACTTTAAATTTCAGTTCCAATGATAACAATGCAGCTCCACATAACTGTATGCATCCATTTAAATTACAGCTCTATTATTTGAATAAAAATTTACCATTATTCTATCTATATAGAAATCTCTGAGAATCCATATCTCATGGATAAACAACAGTATTACATAGTATAGTATTAGTACACACACAGTTCTGACATGACAAAGTGTATAACGGATTAACAAGATGGAGCTGGCACAATTCTGTACTTGTGTACTTCACCATGGGTAAATATGTCTAGTATAGGATCAAAACAGTCTCTTACCCATTAGGATGTAAAGGTCAGAAATAAAAGAAATAAACGAAGAAAAAAGATAATACTTAAATACTCTGACCAATTACCACTATTGCTCTTGCTGTTAATAGTAGTGTTTTACATGGGGGACTGATTTCTGAAGACCTAACAAGAGTGCCATGAATGACACATAATGCATCCAACAATGCTGGATGGCCATCTACATGTATGAAGATTATTGAAATTTGTGTTGATAAAACACTTTACCTTCCTTTAGACATTGACATTGGATATTGACCTTTTGATTGCAAAATTGATTGGCTTCTTTCATACACTAAAATAAAAGAAATCAACAAGTTTGCTCCAGGTCTGTGATGTAGAACAAAGGTTATTGTGAGGAAACTATTTTTCTTCTTTTATTCAGTCATCTTGGCCTTTTGACTTTAAACTTTCATCTGTACCTCCTCATGTGAAAAATTTTTGTATTCTTTTGACTCTAAATATAATCCAAATATAATGTCACATTTTTCTCTAGAAATTATCTTGTTTGTCACAGTTACCTTTTCCTGTTACTTTGATGCCCAAAATCAAGCATTATTTTTTACCACCGATATAAACCACCCAAAAGTTTTGTAACTGTAGATGGTATACAGTTTGAGCTATTATGCAGAAGCCATTTAAATTCATTCAGTGTACTTTACTTTTGATTCCAAAATAGATACACTTCTTCCTTACCCCAACTGCAAGCAATACACAAAGTTTCCTAAATGTAGATGGTGAATAACTAGAGATATTGTGCAGAAACCTTATTTCTACTTTCAACCACACCTAGCCTCAAGTTCAAGTATTTGAGCCTGAAATTGATAGGGTTCTTTCTCACCTCGTATGCCAGGCATCCATAATATTTAGTAACTGAGATGGCAGCAGAAATGAGAAAATGGTTAAACAAAAATAGATGGTTGGACATGACATAATATGCTTTATTATGGTGTGTGAACAAAGTGAACAGTTACAACATGTTACTGCTTTAGTTTGATTCTGATCAATGCATCTAAAAACACTCCATACAAAGGCAAGTGCGCACTCAACTGTAATGACTGCACCAATATGTAACAGTTGGCAGTGATCTAATAGTCGAAATGTAATATTTAATTTTAAAAACAGCAATAAGTCTGTCAGAATTGGATTTGAAAGTCAAAATCTTTAAAGTGGTATTTACATGTGATGGGCAAATCACCTATCAAATGGCATCCAATTATGTTTAAGGGTTCAACAGCTATTCTGGGTACAAGTATAAGCAACATCTGGTATGAAGCTATAATGAAATGTCTAGGGCTATAACACTCGTCTAAATGGAGTTGACAAGACAAAACCCACATATGACAGATCTAGTGCTTGAGACAATGTACACAACAAATTGTAGTAGAATATAAATTGTTTTCATGGTATGCTGGTTACAACTGTCGGTCTTAGTGGAGATTTAATATCAATGGAAACAAGGCAGTTACTGCATCAAAAGTGTATCTGAAAAGATGAAAACATTAAAAGCATATCTACATGTAATATGCAATATACCTGCGAGCAGGTAACTAGTTATGTGTGAGGGTTGAAAAGCAATCTGTCAAAATCAAAATCTCCAACACAAAAGAGATCCGACTTATACAGTTAGCTCCCAATGACTTTTGAATTCCTGGTTCAGTTACTGAAAGTGTCAAGTAGCCTATCAAAAAAAGCATAGCATTTAAATTAAGTGAGAGTTATGGTAAGTTGTGATATTTTTTGAAAGACATTTCTTTGTTCTCAGACAGTTGATTTGGTATTTTATAGCATTGCAATACAGGTAGGTTATTTAGTACCAGGACAACTGGAGTAAAGTATCTTGCCCAAGGACACAACACAATACAGATATCGCTGACACAAAATGATATTGTGTTAGTATTTTAATTTCAAACCTTCAGCCATTTGTTCTCGAGTCTGGTATGCTTACCACTGAACCACTGACTATTTTCAGAAATACGTAAGCTGAAATCAGACTGGACAATTTTAAAGGTCAACATAATATGAACTTATATAAGTATAAGTGCCCCTCAGATCTGCATATTACAAGCAGATATGTTAATTAAACTGGGTTGCTGACCAGGGTACTGGAAGTGTAAATGAATGGATAGACAGACTGCCAAAGAGATGGATTGATAGAAAAGGCAATTACTACAAGTCTACTGCATCTTGAGGTGCATAATACAACAGAAGATCAGTGTTATTATAATCAGACCTGGGTACAGTGTTCAAATGGTTTTAAACAGATAATATGCTTTGTTAGAAACAATAAACTGGAGGTGGTATAAACAAGGTATACAAGTGTGCAGTAACACTCAAGTAATCTACATGGAACATACTCTGACATTGCAGAGTGGTCTAAGGCACCTGCCTTTACAGATCTCAGACATCTCACCTCTGTCCTCATGGATTTGTTATGCTCTGACAGTGTGGGTATGTGAAAAAGCTTGCCATGCATAGCCTTTCATATCCTGAAAGTGGGATTAAACACATTAGCAACTACAACTGACATTTAATTATTTATAAGGTCATAGCAACATTGAGTATAAACTGCATTCATGAAGAGCAGCACATGATATCACAGCAATCTATAAGGTATGATCATATCTGTAAAGAGATATAAACAATTGCTCAAAATACATGACATACATCACAAAGATACATCTTTCAATAGCAGCGCCCTTTATATTTGACCCTAAAATCAAAAGGTGTCTACCTTTTATGCAAACCGCAAGCCATCTACAAAGTTTGGTCCAGGTCTGCAATTTTCAAATAATATTATTGAGCAGAAATTGGTTTTCTTCTCTTAGCCACACTGACTATGACCTTTGACCTTTCTGACTCCCACACAAAAGACTTCTCTCACCCAAATGGAAGTCATCCACAAAATTTGGTTGAGGTATGTTAATATTAAACTAATATTATTGCACATGAACCATTTTCATTTTTAAAATGGTGACAGTAACATTTTGAGCCTGAAATAATAGGGTTTATCCTTACCTCCTGTGCATGACATCCAGAGTTGTGTGACTAGATGGTGAGGAACCACAGTTGTTGTTCTGAAACCAATTTTCTTCTTTCTGTCAGTGATATTGACCACTGAATCTTGTATTCTAATATCGTTAGGAATAAGTACAAGCTAACCACAATGTTTGGAACTGTCACTAAGGAATGTGGTAAACCAAAGTTATTGAATGGAAGTCGTTTTTCCTCCTCGTTGCAAGGGACTTTGACCATTGAGCTTTAGAACCCAATATCATCATGTTTCTTCCTTCACCCAAGTACAAGTCATTAACAAAGCTGAGTAACAGTGTACTGTGGCTCACTTGAGCCATTGTGCATAAATGAAACTGGTAACAGATGGATAGTTTTGCACCACAACTTGATAGTTAAAAGTCTCTCCCCACACACCCATGGACAAATTGATCTGCTTTTCTCAACAGGTTTTTAAAGATAAATGTACAGTTAATAGTTTGGAAATAAAATACGATATATCCTCCACCTGGCATACTTGCATGGCTTACATTAAGTATTATCTAAGTACTTATGGAAATGAATGAATAACATACATGTGATTAGTAATGTCACTGAATTACTATCAAGTATATCCATCAATCAAATATAAATAAATGGAAGAAAAAAAAGAACAGCTCACGGACTGATAGCCTACTCTGGCACTGTAAATATCCTGAACTTTAGAACAAGTATGAACACTTCGAACAACTACTCCTCGTATGTGGTAATATATCATTGTCAAATCATGTTAGACCTAATTGTGATGAAACTGACTGAGAACTTAATTGCAATTTTTCATGTAGACAACATGCAGAAGTCTTCTACAAGACTGATGTTCTACTGATTGAAATTCAATTTTCAGGAATCCCAAAATAGATTATTCTTATTAATTGTTAAGTATTGAAGCCATTTCTGATTTGTTTAAAGCAATATCAAGATTTTCAAGATGGCTAAAATGGATATTTTAGCACAATTTTTATTTAGGACTAGCCAATTGTTATGTATATTTTGAATAATATATATATATTTTTATTATTATTTCATTACATGCTATTGTAATGTGACTTTACTGGATTTGACATTGTCCTGAAATTCAGTTCAGTTCTGTTTCACCTACTTTTTGTAAACAACAAATAATATAAAAAATTTGTATATACTGCTGACCTAGTTCCTGACCTTGATTCAGAATAAATAAGAGATGTAGTAAACAACTTTAAAAAAAAAATTAAAACCTTTCTCAGAGTAAGATTCATCAAGTGGTAGAGTATGTGACAAATAACATGTATCAATTAGGTTTTGCTTGGCAGAGTGAAATTAAGACGTAAACATTGGAAGTAAAGTGAATTTATATTGACAATCTTGATCAAAAGTTTTTAGTCTGAAATTTTCTGAGAAAGTTTGGTTCTGATGAAGCCTAGGAAAGAATAGTGTTATATATGAAAGGGCGCAGTGTCTGTCTTGTGAGAAAGACAGTGTTTAGTGCTGGATGCACAAGTTTTTAAGGTATACAATTTTAATTTAACACAGTATTAATTTTTTTAAAAAATAAATTGTTTGCTGTATGCAAACTTGTTTGATATGACTAGGTTCCATATTATGAATATTCAATTTCATGAAAATATGTTGATGCTAGAGTTGCTATGCAATTTTCCAGTTTATTAGCAGAATTGACTCCATGCGATCCAATTGTTCATACATGCACAACTTCATAGGGATATATGATATAAATATGAAACAATTTCCTTTGTTATGATGATACTGATTATTATGAGTTAATGATAACTACCTATAATATTTGCTTTTGTAATGTTTAAATAAGCTGGAACCAAGTAAGGATCTGTGAATTGTATGCAATAACAATCAAACATGTAGTAGCATAAGGTAAATATCTGACTGAGAACTCACATGGCAATGTATGGCAAGGTACTACCATAGATAGGCTTTAATAACACATTAACACCTGAGCCAAACAGCTAGGCAGTCCACTACACCTGAGCCAAACAGCTAGGCAGTCCCCTATAGCAAACTTGCAGAGATCACCTTGATCAGTGTTAGCCTACCAGTGCCTGTATCCCTCAGACTTGCTGAGAATACATGTCTTGCAGATTTTTTCAGCAAGAGCTCTGAGTAATAAATATTATTTTCTTATTTATGTTCCTTTAATTAAGCTAAAACTTGGTACAGCAGTTTTCAATAAAATTACATACAAAAATGGTATAAATTTCATGCAGAAATAAAATTGATGCATAAAGAAAAAAATGATTTTCTTACCAATTTGTTTTTCTTGATATGAATAACCCATAAAAATCCATGATAAATTCACACTGAATAATTAAAACTATCAACACATGAAATTCACTTCATTTTATGTACATGTACATAGTAATTCCACTTGTCATCTCTATTGCAAACTTATCTCGTGTGAATACTTCATCAGTCTGTATGGTAAAAGTCAACTTCCAGCGGCTGATTATTGTAATTTTCTTTATTTTTCTAATTTAAATATTTACACTATTTTTGGCCACAATCTAAGTCACATTGTTTCCCCACTGTTCAGCAATGTTCACTCTATATAAGCTAACATTTTATTGGTTAAACTGCCTGCAATTATTAGGAAATGACTTAAAATAAACCAATGGTTTGCGCTGATTTCACTCGTCACTCGGGATACAGGCATAGACAAATACTGTCAAACTTGGTGCCTGGGCTACAAGCTAGGTAAATTCAACCATGTTAAAATTGTTATCTGGAGATGAGTGAGGTACAGTATGACGAGTCATCAAGGCAGCAGCGGTTAATGTGTTGAGCAGTGTCTTTCTCATTGCTTAGTGGCCCATGCTCGATTTTTGAACCAACATGAGAATAAAAAAAATTGATCTCCAACACGGCAAGGTCATCACTCCATTGTGCAAGGGGGACTATGTCCACCTTGTCATCAGATTTAAAATCGCTTGCAACTGGTGTTGAAATGGGACTAACATCAATATCTGATCCATTTTCTAAGAATGATCCATTAAACTCTTCGATAACGCTTGCACTGAACCCTTTAAAGTCACTCATATCTGAATCAGATACCATCTTTGTTTATCTCAACTTAACCTGTTGCATAAAGTGCGGAAAATCCATTACAGTGTGTCTAAATTTAACCTCTCAGATTTCAAACTTGTATCAAAATGTTGAGTAAACAATCCTCCCATTGGTTATGATAATTAAAAATATGTAAACATCTGTACCTTCAACCAATCAACGTTTAGTCAACATAGCACATATGCGACACTGGGGGTAGTAACCTTGGCTTATCACCACTGCATATATGCATCAGTGGGGTACAGGAGCTATTTACAGGAGATGCGGTAGTCATAGCTAAAGGGTTATGGAAACAGGGAGAGGGAGGCTCGACAGGCCAAAGACAGAGTCCCAAACAAAAGAGAAGTGACAAGCAACGTTCCCTCAAAGCGAATGGTAGATGTGTGCACAGTGCTTGCTGCACTGCTCAAGCATTATGGAGAAGAGCAAAATTTAACGTTGGATTGTCAATAATTGACAATTCAGCTGCGCGGGGATGCCTGAGCAGCTTAGAGGGAATGTTGGTGACAAGTGAAGTCCAGAAAAAGAGAAGTGACAGGTAAAGTCCGAAAGGGGACAGTGACGAGTTGAAAGTAAAATCTAAGAAGTCCAAGAAGAACGAGGCAGTCGGAATAGTAAGGCTTGAGGAAATAGGAAATGTTGGAAAACAGTCGAGAGGAAGGAGATGCAATCAGTCGTGGACATTATGCTCTTTTCACCATTTGTTATGATGATGAAATATATTCAAATTAGAATCTGCCATTAAATCCTGTTGATTTCATTTAAGTTGAATTGAAATTACCATTATTAATCTGCTTGATTAAATTTATTTTTTGTCTTAAAGGGGGCTCGTATTCCATTATTTCTTCCCAACAATCTTGCCCTGTTCCCTGTTGATATTCTATCTTTTCCATCACACATTGTCATAATATTGAGGGAGATGATTCCCTAGATAACATAGTTAAATTCATTTAACCCCTCTTACTAAGATGGAGACCAGCTTACTGTTGAAATGATCAATTGTACAATTTGTGTACTTCAGAATTTCTGAGAAGCACGAAGCACCATGATCAATTAGGACCAATGTGACCAAATGATGAATATGTGTATATGTAGCTTAGAATGGAATAGCAATAATCTTTTCTAATGGATATATATTAGCAGTAAATGAAAAAATTTAAATATCCTTGAAATTTTCCCATTAACAAGGAAAGAAAGTTAATAGGTAGACTTGTAAAAATACCCAGCTATGTACATAATCCAGATCAGAGCTTTTATTGATATGCACAATGTGTTTAGTCCAATTCATTTCCTTTAAATGATTCCTAAACAGGTCTTTCCAATATATGAAACTTTCCTGACATCTTTAATCTCCTTACCAATATAAGTAAGGGTCTTGGTAGTAGTCGCTACACCCATGAAAGCTGGTCCCCATAAAACTTTACTTAATATTAGGAAATATACTGTACTCTAAGCGACATTTTTATTTTTTTCACAAAATTGAGAGCCATAGTTCTCTTAACAGAGAGATAATGAAATACAGAAAGAATAAACAGCAAATACCAAGAAAAAATGCAGATGCAGAAGGAGGAGAGAGACAAATAGAAGGAAGAGACTTGTACACATGCAAGAGAGAAATGAAGAGGGTGATAATCATAAGGGGTTTAGATTAAAGGATTTAGAACTGACCAAAAAAGGCACTATAATGGAAATATAGTGTGTGTGTGTGTGTATGTGTGTGTGTGTGTGTGTGTGAGAGAGAGAGAGATGAACCATAATTTACAAAAAGATGCTGCATTCACATCAAGCCATTACACAAACTCACATACCCACAGCATTATAAATGATTAGGATTTTTATTACTGACCTACTGTATTTCATGTATTTTTTAGTACCTTTTACTTTTTTGTACACAATCCAGTTATCAAAATAATTATTTAAATTATCATAATTTTGCGTACATATCACTTTGCATTTTTGGAAATATTCCATTAAATTATCAGACATTTTGCTTTTACAAAAATTAATAAATAATTGTTGGTGAGAAAATACAATGATTAATGTATAAGCATGTGCACCCACAGCATAGGTCAATGGGGATCATGTGCTGTTCCCCACCCAGACAAGTTTAATCATGCAACTGAATCTGAAAATATTTCAAAAAGATTATGTTCAAAATACTTAGTAAATCTTAGCTTTAGTTTCAGATTGCTTACTATAGTAACTCTCCTGGCCATGACTGAATGACCCCCACTCCTGCAAAAAATCCTGTGGGTGTCCATGTGCATAAGCTCTCTCATTGTTATTACAATATCTAATGGTGTTTATTAACAAATGGACAAAGGAGTTCACAGACCATACCTTTAGTTATTATTGGTAATTAGTTTTTCTTATGAATGAAGTCCATCACTGTAACAAAACACCACATGCATTTTAAAATCAATTTGGAAGACCTCTGATATTTTCTTATTTAAAAAATTACATCGCAGATAATACTAAAGTGAAGACCACAGACCATTCGTCAGCTAGTCTGTTTCATTCTAGTCATCCAAACATAAAATATAAAAACCTAGTCATTTTCTATCATAAATAAGAAAATCACAGACTCTGTTAAATAAATTCATATATATATATATATATATATATATATATATATATATATATATATATATACACACACACACACACACATGTACTATCTTTTAAGTGCTTGTTCTGTTTCGACTTTGATGTAAATTATCTATTTTATGATATACCCCACTGGATAGTTAAAATAACAATAAATGCATATGATCACTTTTCCTTATAACATCTGCTGTGTGGATAACGGCTTCAACAGCACAATGACAGATTTTCATTTCCCTAAAGAGAGCCTCATTTTCCTACTGGAAGCCTTGCTGATTTGACCCCTTCTCGCGATATTTGCACTCAATCTAGTTTCAACTCGAATAACCGAGCACTAAGCATGTTTAATTATCATGTAGATAACACTGCATAACCATGTGACTTTTGTGACAATGTTCATCGTAATTAAAACAAGAATGAATAGTTGCTTTAGTGGTGTTTACTGATAATGGAATATAGTAAGGTCATATTACATGATTATCACAATCGTCAAATCTCTCTCTCTCTCTAATTCATGTCCAAACTATGTCATTTTGCCAATATTGCATAGCATAACATCTCAATATGCTCTAAATGAAGACGAGCATGCACACTTTGTACGTTTGTAACATTAGGTTGTCGAGTAGCATGTGTTCTGCTGAACTTGTTGAGCTATGATTCCTTTATTTTTCGTACAGTCAATACCACCAAATAATAATAATAATTTATTTTACATTAGTTTTTCGTACACTGTACACACAAACATGAAATACAGCAGGTCAGTCTACTATACCACATGAATTTGCCCTCAGATCACATGTGTGAACCTTACCCACAAATGTCCTTGCAAAAGGCAAGACTAGTAGAGTAAAAGGCAGTAACCCAAATCAGTAAACAAAAACAACTACAACATACATATACATGGTCCATAAGGTCAACAAAGTCCACAGTTCATGACCAGACACAACAACCAATTTGCAAGCTGGCTATACAGACTGTGACTTTATGTATTCTTCCATATGTTGGCCTTCTTTTCCAATTTGTTGTTTTATAACACAACTTTTACAATAAAGCAAACCGATTCTGCTTACATCTCTGCAAGTATCAGCAGCTTATTGAATGGTTCCAAAATATTTTCCTCCATTTCTGATATTCTTTAATCCAGATTTAATAATTATAGTTCTATACCACTGAATATAAAAACTGACTGACCGCTTTCACTTAGTTTTTAAAAAAAAATATCCATTATAAGCTGTAAATGTTTCTGGCAGTACATCTGGGTGGTCCCAACTGTCAGTTTCCATTTGGTCCTCAACAAGATTAAATCTCAGTGTATGCAAGGGTTTGTTAAAGTGGAACAAAATCACCACTGATGTTTGCATCACTTTTCATACGATAAAAAAAAAACATCAGGCAAATTCTGCAATCTCCTCACCATTAAGAATCCATGACTTCTGAGATATGATAAATCTTGAATACAAATGCCACCAAAGATGGTTAAGAACACCTTGGAAAGGCACTGAATCCTTTGAAACAAATTTCATTTTTGGTGACCAATAATACTGTATATGTAAAACACTCTGGAATATTGTCATTTTTAATGGTATGCATTACTAAATGGCACCGAGACTCTATGTGGAGGATCCTACGACACTATGGCATCCCCAAGAAAATTGTCAATGTCATCAGGTCCCTGTACGAAAACTCTGAGTGCAGAGTAATCCACAACAACCAACTCACTGAACCATTCAAGGTGGAAACCGGAGTGAAGCAAGGATGCATTCTCTCTCCAATTCTCTTCTCACTGGCCATTGACTGGATCATGCGCCGCACCACAGAGGGCAAGAGGCATGGAATACAATGGACGTTGACCTCAATGCTGGATGACCTGGACTATGCCGACGACATCGGGTTGCTGGCAAGCAGACACCAGGATATTCAACAGAAGACACAACAGTTGGTACAGACAGCAAATACCATAGGTCTTCGAGTCAACATAGGGAAGACAAAAGTCTTGAGGAAGAATACTAGAGTGGGCAACCCAATCACCATCAATGACCAGCCTCTGCAAGAACTAGACGATTTCACTTACCTGGGTAGCAAGGTCGCCACGGATGGAGATAGCACAAGGGAAGTCGTCACAAGAATCGGCAAGGCCAACCAGACCTTCGCAATGCTGAAGCCCATATGGAGGACAAGAAACCTCAGTGTCCACACAAAGATCCGTATCTTCAAGAGCAACGTGCTGAGCGTCCTTTTGTACGGCTCAGAGTGTTGGAAGTCCACTGCGAACATAGAACACAAGCTCGAAGTGTTTCAAACCAAATGCCTGCGACGCATCATGAGGATTTTCTGGCCAAACATGATCTCAAATGAGGAACTTCGGCACAGAGCGGGTGCAAGCACCATCTCTGAGATCATTTCAACTCGGCGATGGAGATGGCTTGGCCATGTCTGCAGAATGCCTCCTGACTCACTACCAAGGGTGGCACTGAGATGGATCCCACAGGGTAAAAGGAACCGTGGCAGACCCAAAGAGACCTGGCGACGAACAGTGGAGAGAGACCTTAAGACCAGAGGCCTCACCTATCAGACCGCCCCTGCAATAGCTGCCGACAGACGGAAATGGTGCTCCCTTGCTGTTGCCTCAAGCACCAGACGGCGCAGAGAGGATTGATTGATTGATTGATTGCCTGTAGTTTCTGTTAAGATAAAACAAGTATGATCAGGAATTGCATACTGTAAAGATCTAAAGTTTATGTTTATCAAACATCAAACATGCTGACCATTTACCATGTGTTAATCTTTTCATCTCCTGGTTAATATTCCCCCAATTACACCCCATGAACTTAAACACATGGGTGAAGTTATCTGTGTGAACTGTTCAGCCATGTATCACTTTGTTGTAGCAACAGTCTTTAATAGAAACCCTCGGTTGAACAGAATCACTGATCCCCAACTTTTGCTCATTTTTACAAGGTTCTTTGCAACAGTTCCTTGCAGCTTGAACACAAGATCTAGAATGTCTATATGTTGACTATTTTAAGTTCTTCAAAAATCACAAGTTCGCTCAGATCAATGTTAGTACACAGCTGTGTAGTGAAATCCACTTTGGTGACAAAACTGCTTTGATGCACATCAGTGTATCATCTGTTGATTGAGCTTCCAAAAATTTTAAAAGGCATTTTGTATACTTTCATAAGTCAGAATAGGAAATCAACAAACACATCACCACTTGTGCTTGTTGATTTTACTGGTCTGTCTAGCCAAGATTGTTAATGGCAGCAATGTATAAAATATTGGTTGTCATTTACCAGTCCAGGTTAAATAATCAACAATTTTATGTTGTGGTGTAAAGTCCACAAGAGTCAAAATATAAAAGATGCCTGGGTTTCACCACATGTGACCCAGTGCATTCCATTTCCTCTTGTTGAATCCAGGTTAATGATTCCAATTTCTCCACTGTGGGCAATCTCTGATGCAAGTTCATCCCACCAAAAAGGCAGTGTAAATGTTTGCTTTTGTCAATGCCTGTAAAATTGGTCTAAGTGCATGTCAGTGGCATGATCAGAAGCAAAATCCATCTCCTATCACGCAATATTGATTCATAGACATAGACAATCAACGAGCCTTTCCTTTTTTTGTTTTTACTTGTTTACAAAATGCTATGCCTCTCCAATGGATCTTTTTCATAAACATCCCAGATGCTGCTCTGATGAACCCATAATATAACCACGTTTGCAACCACAACTGCTGCTGATCTGCATGGCATGGAAATATTCCACCATCACGCTTCATCATAGCAACACAAGTTACTAACAAATCGTTATCCCATGACGTCAACATTTCATTGCTTCAATCCATTTTGCCAGCATCGGTGTCAACATTAATGGGGTGATTCTTGACAACTTCTGTTGGGAAAGTTTGCAATGAATTCCAGTTAAGATTTTTTTCATCATGGCCGAGATATTTTTTTAGTTGTCCTCAGCTGAACATCTGTTTAAGCTGATATGACACTTTATTTAGGTATTACAAGTTCAAAAATGAATTTTCCACAGGCATGTTAATAACCATCATTCACCATATCAAGCCTTACAAAAGACTTATGAAAGAGAATCAAAGCAATGCATTTATATTCAATGTAAAGTACATGTCTCAAACAACTGCTTAACCCTGTTTAACCAAGTCTAAATGATTGGGAGAAACAAATAATAAATTGGGTACACCATGGTAAGGTCTTCTTGGGGAAATTTGCAAGTCAGTGACATTGATTTACTCTCAGTATTTCAACACCCAATGATACATGTGCAACTTGACTGAACCTAAAAGTGGAACAGAAAATGGTCTTGGATTGTTGATAATCATTCAGCATCAGCAAGACCTCACTCCCTGCCAGTGGTGAAAATACCAATGAACTTACTGTTTGGGTGTTTATATTTGACTGGAGTAAAAAATGCTGTGAGCACATGCATTGGTGTGCTAATATAGTGTTAGGTACTTCTTTACCAAGAGAATTATCCTCAAGCAGTGCTTCCTGCATAGTCTGTGATCATCAACAGGAATCATATCATAGAATCATGTTCTGCCAGAGCCAACAAATGCAGTCACATTTCGTCTCTGTCTAACCATCCACAGCATAAGTTTGGATAAGTTTGGATAACTCAATTGTACTGATAACAGAGGCATTAGCATCACACAATAAGTGCATCTTTATTAGTATGGAGCTTATGAGCTCATGTGATTGTGTTTTTGGACCACAAATAACCTTACAAACATCTCTGCAGATTCCAAAAAGTGTGCCAGTGAATTCATATAGTAAATCACACATAATTATGCTCTTTTTCTTGTGCTGCAAAGCCAATGTTTAATGATCCAGGCACCAAACAGTGAAGGGCCATTATTACCTACAGGTCTGACAGGCAAACCAAATGGTTAGTGGTCAAAGAATGTAGTCTCATAAGTAGGCTCAAGATGTACAGGGTATGATCTACATGGTTGTGTCTTTGATAAAGATCATGGATGGGCCAATGGCTCTTGGATGTTAACACATGAAAACTGTACAACATGCTTGGTCACCAAGGAAATCTTTCACAGAATCTCTTCAATAAATATTTTCATATATGGCTGTGGAAAATTCATCAACATCCAGGTCCCCTCTCTCCTGCCCTCATGAAAACAAACGAGTTATTCACAATGAAGCACTTAAATGGTCATGATCAAAATTAATATTAGGCTAGTACAATTCTGAGTTTGTAGGACTGCCTGTGAAGATTGGTGTCACAAAGAATAGATACAATTCTGGTTTCATTGAAAAGATTGCCATCACTGAGGTGACTTCTGGTGCATTGCTGCCCACCCAAACTGACCCTGCTGTCATTTCCTACCTCTCTTAAGAGTTTATAGCCTGTGGTCACATAATCAATGATACCTTCACCAGCGTCTTCTTCTTTAGGAACTGGTATCTCAATGATGCTCCTGACTCAACTTTTATAATTTTTGACATCATCGAAAAAATCCTATTGCTGCATGCTTTTAAACCTCCAATAAATATCCACTTGACCCAACTGTCAGATGCTACCTCATTGGTACTGTTTTAAAACATGGTCCCATCACAAAAACTTTACAGTTGTGAAGAAGAGAAGCAATACATTTTACACATTCTCCTCAGTATTTTTTGTGGATTTGCCTATTTATTATATCAGGCCATGGCATCTTGGACTCTTGCTTGGGTGGTGTCTTTGCCTCATCTCAAACATCAGCCACCTCTAGATGTGTAATCTGCACCATAAACTTGGCTTGGGAAGTACAATCAGAACAGGTTCTCTTTCTGTTCCAATCAGTGTAGTGGTGGTTTTTGTGACTGTCTTCACTTGTTCTGCAGTTATGCTAATGACAATTGCTTAAAAGTTGCCCGACAATGATTGCGCATACATTAAATATTGGAGTGGATAAACACAAATTCGACATCCTGTAAAAGGTCTAAACATGTACATGGCTATGACATCACTGTTGGTGGTCATTATATACATCAAATGTTTTTGTTTAAACCAGCAAGATACTTGTGTGGTCTACTAGTCATCAACTGGGCTTGTGGCACACCAGGTCCAATGAATACTAGACCATGTACATCAATGCCATCAAACATCATTAACATGATACAGTTATCTGAAATCAATTCAGGCACATGTGCTTATCACTTTAATATATATTATATGGATCAAGTCTCTGTGAATATGTGTCATCATTAGGAAAATATTTTTGCCAGGTTGTCTATCTTGGTGTTTTGGCATCACATTGTTTTATATATATATATATATATATATATATATATATATAAATTATCCAAACCTAAATCAAGGTTATCAATGGTATATGCTTCATTGATTATGGAGGGTAAAAAATCAAAGGATGGTGACGAATTCCATTCTTGGTGACGATAAAATCTCAGAGTATATCATACATAATACTGTTGATGATACAGCTATGTACAACCAATCTCACATCAAGCATCTCAAAATCATATTAAACAACAGTCAGGTTTTCCCTGGTCCAGCTGGGCCAATAATCAATTTGCGAACAGAGTTGGAAAGATCACAATTCGCTTGGGTAGTCTGGATTTTTGCCAATGCTGAAAGGTCAATGATGGTTAAAGCATAAGAGATTTTCTTCTTTCCTGATGCCATCTTAAATGTCAACTGTTGTACAACACAATCATGTCTTTAGATTATGCAACCTTAACACATTAAACCTGATGCCACATTTATGGGGCAGGAGGAAGTAGCCTACTGCCATGCTCTGTAACATCAATGTCGCGTATGATACACTAAAGTGTGTGGTATTATAGGAAAGTAGACAGATTCAGCTCTACAATGATACCAAATAATCTGGACATTTTAGTTGCACTACAAAATACCCAATTTTTATTAGCCATTTTTTTTTCTCACCCAAAATTCGTCCATGGTCAGAATCTGATTGTGTCCATATTTTATACTTTTTGGCCTCAGATCTAAGGCAGACCGGTAGCCCAGTCTGAACTGCACACAGATGGGTGAACCTGTGCAAAAAGTAGGATAAGGTAGGCATTTTTAATAGAGTGGTCTACATACGAAAATGATCAGTCTGTTAATACAAAAAATATTAAAAAAATAAAAGACTGAACTTTTCACATTATGCTCTTGCGCGAGCAAAATAACCAATGGAAAACATTGTTTTAAACACAACTAGGCATTGGGCTAATGGAAAATTGCTTGAAAGTCAATGTATTAGGATGTATTCAGAAATAGTCCCCAAAATGCGTTTCCTACTCGCACTTCATGCGAAAACAGCAAAAACCTCCAGGGGTTAATGTGTTAAGCAATTTAAGAAACACTTCAACGAAGTCCTAGCCATGATACAACTATTACAACTCTATTGTTGTTGTTATAGGGCTTAGCACCATTTTTCAGCACAATATAGGTTATTATAAATGGTGGAGGAAGAATCAGGGAAACCCTGAAAAGTATTACTGACCCATGAGAAACTACTGACAAGCTTTCTCATATAACCATATTGGCAGAGTCTGAGACTGGAACACACCCAGATAGAAATGAAATGCAGGGATCTATAACGGTGATCAATTTAGACCTGATTGAGCCACTTGAGGGCCTCAAATGGTAACATAAAGAAGCAAAAACCAATAAGCTGAGTCAATTTCATTATTTCACTTAATACAAAGTTAAAATTCACAAGACACTGGTCATGAATTAAACCCCAAATAATCCTAAACATAGTTTAACAAGTCCAAAAGTACAGAATTTTCCAAATGAATTCTAATAATTTTTTGAATGTCCTGATATAACAAGAGTCTTAAATATCTTGATGTACAATAGTCTATAATGTGCTTATGTACCAAATAGAAGAGATGCTGCCAGAATTTTATCAAAGGAGGAGGGATTCTCTTGTCACTAAATTAATGGGTTGGGTAGGAAAAACAAAAGAGTTGGAGTAGGTCATAGGTCAATATTTACTAAACACTAAAAAATCATTCTCTCTGCTTGCCTACTCTATGCTGTTAAAGCTCTAGCATACATGAAAAGTCTCCCAAATTGATTTAGATTTTTGACCCCGTCTTTTTTATCTACCGATTTGCCGACAAGTTCTCCCAGAAATTTTAAAAAACTGCAAAGCATAAGTATTTCCAGCCAAAATAACATTCAATGCACTGTTCACGGCTACCATAATCTGTCAATCAAGTTAGTTATTACAATTGTAATATTCACTGCATTTTGAGCATCAATGACAAATCTGTTTGACAAATTTAAGAGAAATAGTGAAATACATGGTCCCCATGCTTTTCCCAAGATAATTTCCATGGTTTTTACATTAATATTTTCAAGGTTCACATATGACCATTTCTGAATGGAATTACATAACATTTTGGATTATAAAACATACATTGGATAAATATAAAGATGGTTCTCTTTCAAGACTCTCCAAAACATCTAAGCCAGAAAAGATGATCAGATGCAAAAACCAAAAATGTATCACACAAAACAAGTTTGATTATATTCCTATAAAGTATCATGTAAAGCCATTTCGATGTACCGGTACATCCTATTACAGTTTTTAAAAAAAAACAAGTGCAAATAATTTGAATCATGTCTAATGTAACAAAGAGAGTTTAACCCTAAATTCATGCACCTATAAAATCTATAAATAGGATATTTTCAAACAACCTAATCTCATTAAGACGATCTGGTTAAAAATTGATCATTTAAAAAAACATTCAACAGGGTCAAAAAGGCCTTTAAAATTATGTACTGTCGAATAAACCAGGACTGAATTTTCTGCAAAATCAACTTTTCTTGTAATTTGTTAAACAAGTAACCAATCCTGCATTTTATACATGGGCTCATATTATCTTTTAATAAATAATATAAGGGAGGAAAATTTCTCATTTCAGGCCTAGGATTAAACAATTTGTACAAAATATTTGTTTTAAAACAAATATCAATCTGTTTTCTAATCTGTGTTGCCTCCTGTGAAGGGGCAAATTTCTGTTGATCTAAGAAGAATACATTAGTTGAGACCAGGAATCATTAATTAGATTTCTACAGAATAGCCATATACCAATCGTCATACTGCCATGTTCGGAATGTCCTTTCAAGGGGAGAATGCTCTTAAACAAGTATTTGTTTAGACACCAGCAGGACGGTCTATTAGAGACAAGGTAAACTGTATTTTCATGGTAAAGCCTTCACAACTGAAAAATCACAGAAACTATTAAACTACCAGGTCAAGCTGACCCCAATTTTGGTGCCTCTGAGAAAGTTGGCAGAGAGATTAGACTGGTTATGCTAATTAAAGGGCGTGTTTCACACACAAAATTTCCTAGGTTTTATATTGCCTTATCAAACTTTTAATCAGTCATAGCATTTCTACAAGAGAAACCAGGGTAGGCTCAAGGATTGAAAGTACTAGTGAACACACAATTGTTTAAGTGGCATCAACTGAAAGATATTTGCAAATGGAACTGATGCATCTCAGCTCAAGTTATGCAGCCTTGCATATGTTCATGACATGTTGATGCAATGTGCCAGTTCTATCTAGAGTAACACCTATTTTTCATACTGACTGTGAGAATTTAATGTTGGTGTTGTTGATATTTATTGTCTGCGGTAAAGGATGTCAATGAAATAGTCTTTGTGTCATGATCAGAATGTCTACATTTCAAGTGCATAGCAAAAGTATGATTCCGTTGTTTCTTCATTAATATGCTCAGTAATCAACATCAAATAAATGCATATCAGTTAAATGCATAAATCGTCTAATTACCAACAATTTGCTGGTGTCAACCATTGACATTATATGTATTTGAAATAAACATGGTCCAGACATCTAAAGTGGAGGTCAAGGCAAATTACATGTAGAGACTACTATCCCAAAGATTGTAGAAAATTCTAGACTGCTGCCCTTGCTAACCTTTGCACTCATCAGCTAAGGCGTTATTAAACTCTAAAATGGCTAAGCGCACATGCAAGACGTTATCATTGGAAAATCATGTGGAAGTCATAAAGTTACATAATAAAAAAAGACAGTCGACAATTGCACAGTTGTTTGGTGTTAACCAAAGTGTAATATCAATTTTAACTTTTATTTTTTTACTAACTTTCAAGCAACTTGAAAAACTTTTTGCAGCAACTTTAATGCTTTGCTTTTTTTTTTACGTAAACTTGCTACTTTACTAGGAACTAATTTTTGTAGCGACCAGTATACTATTTTGCTACCAAAGAGTGATATCCCCTGTCAATAATAATTTCAGCAATAACAGCTTTTAGTGTTCATCTGAATTTACATATATTGTGGTATTAAATGTATACATAGATGTTTAATACACTGTAACACATGTATATAGCATATGAGCATTGTTGGTATGATTTTCCATTTTACAAGTACATTGTAAATATACATGAATTCCGCTTAAATGCATACTGTTTATATGCAAAGCTTTGGTCCAGTCCTGATGCTATGCATTTAAGCAGAGTTGACTATATATTAAATCAGATATATGTAACACAATCTAGTCTATAACTGATGGTACTGTATTAAGCCCATAGACAAATTTGATATTGATAAGAGAGATTTACAGCCATTATCTGATACTCTTAAAATAATAGTGGATAGAATCAATGATGCAGCGGGGAAAATATTAGACCTTGATACAAAAATTTCAGTAATTGAATAAAAAATATTTGTGATACCATTACAAAATCTCCAAACACTTTCAGCAGTAGCTGACATTTTTCTCCAAAATTACTTAGCATTTTATGGAACACTAATGGTCAAAAAGAGCCAAATGTTTGAAACAAGAATTGTTAAGTGATATTAAACAAGAAATTGAAGAACAACTGGTAAAATAACCTAACTGGATTGTTTAAAAAGCTAGCACTGATGCAAATCATGCATATTTACACATGTGTTGACATATGAATTTGTACATGTATTTGTTGTTAAACTCACTTCTATCTGAGCACTGATGCAAACCATATATATTCTTGCCATGGTCATGAATTACAGAGTCTCCTCACTTAACGACCGACCTGTTTAATGACCGCGCGAACTTACGACCTGTTCTCTAGCGCGGGAAATCCGATTACTCCATCAGTCACGTTGCCGCAGTCGGTCAGCAGTACAAGTACACGAATCATTCGTAGTCTCCAGGACTAAATATTTTGTTTATAAATTTGTACTTTATTGTACACCCTATAGTACAAAATGTCAGCGAAAAGGAAGAACACGACGTCATCTTTAGGAATCGCCAAGAATCGAAGGAAGGCCATCGATCTTGAGATGTTAACTCGATAGCGCATGACTTGGAGCTGGCGCATTCGACCGTTTCGACCATCTTGAAGGATAAAGATAGAGTGAAGGAGACAGTGAAAGCATCGGCAGGATTTAAAGCCATAATAACTAGGCAGCGGAAAGGACTCATTCATGAAATGGAGAAATTACTGGCGATTTGGTTTGATGACAAGATGCAAAAACGAATGCCGATGAGCCTTTTAATAATTCAAGCCAAGGCACGCAGTATCTTTGAAACTCTGAAGGCGCGCGAAGTCGAAGAATCGACGCAAACATTTACGGCAAGTCATGGATGGTTTCAACGGTTTCGTCGGAGATTCAACCTGCATAATCGGAGTATCAGCGGTAAGGCAGCAAGCGCTGACGTAGAGGCAGCAGAAAAATTTGCTGATCAATTTGAAGAAATTATCAAGAAAGGCAGCTACAGTCCGGAACAGATCTTCAATGTAGATGAAACCGGACTTTTTTTGGAAAAAAATGCCCGAAAGGTCCTACATACACAAAGAAGATAAAACAATGCCCGGTTTCAAGGCTTTTAAGGACAGGGTCACATTGTTGTTGGGAGAAAATGTCGCTGGGTTCAAGTTAAAACCTTTTTTCATGTATCGCTCTGAGAACCCACGTGCATTGAAACAGGTTAATAAGAACATGCTGCCCGTTTACTATCGTGCGAATAAGAAGGCATGGATGACGCAAGCTTTATTTGAGGATTGGTTCATCAACTGTTTCATACCCTCTGTCAAGCCTTATTGTCTCATACCCTCGGTCAAGCCTTATTGTCCTTTAAAGTTATCCTCCTGCTTGATACCGTATTTACCGTATGTTTTCGGACTGCAACAAATAATTACTTTTTTTGTTGTCCGAATACATATTAAATTCTTTGAATAGGTGTCCGAAAACATACAAGTGAAGATAGAATTATGCCGCCCCCACCCCTTCCCCGTCCGTAACGAAGTTACCGTTAGCTCACATGACAACGTGCTGCCATGAAGCAAAACAAGTATTTTGTCTAACACCACGGAAAGGATAATTATTGAAAAATGGGCATTACTTGCCTATTTTGTCTATTTGATACATGTCCATCCACCAGAAAACAAAGCCATACATGTATTAGAGCCACGATTGTGTGCGTATTTTCCAAAAAGAACCGCCATATTAACATAGTAATCTTGCAATCCAGTTTAACCTTCTGCTAAATGATCATTAAAATCTACATTACAAACGCACGCAAGCTTTATTTCTGTGTAATTAAGATATTAATACAAACTAAATAAAAAGATTTTGGAGTTATAATTCTTAAGATATTTTGGGCAGAAATATTTTAGTATCGAGAGTCGAAACACCGGTACATGTATGATGGCTATTCTTAGAGCACCAAGGGTGAGAGGCTCCAAATGGGGTGAGTGTTGTATGTACGCCTACGAAGGGTAAAGCAATTTGCAATATATGAGTCGGCGTGATTAATATGTTGATATTTGTTTTAAATAAAGGTAATGCATTTGTTGTGGTTCTCTCTTCTTTTTTTCCCACCTAGCCGAGGGTAGATTTAAAATGAGCAAAGCTTGCCGGCTGGAAACAATCTACTGCTCGAAGATTGTAGTGATGCATGTCAGAGATTTCAAAGTGTCTGGGTGTTAATTGTTAATAATATAACTGGTGGGATTTCTTTGACGGATGTGTTCGGAAATAAAAGGCAGCCATCTGGATTTTATTAAAAGAGCACACGATGTACCTAACATTTAGCACCCACAATCAAATATATCGTCTACCAAGAGGTTTATTACCTGTAGAACAATAACTATGTTTAAACCTTTGTATATAATGCCTCAGGGATAAGGGGTTTGTTTTGTTGGACAATGCCAATGAATTTTACTAATCCATACCGACTCTGATGTATTGTTTAATGATATAAAGCAGGGGTCATGGTTTCTAATCAAAGCCATAACTGTCACACCTGTATGAAGTGGTTTCGTGTGTAACAATGTCTATACTGACAACCAATCATATTTTTGTTAGCTGAATCAAACTATTAAAATAAAAAGTATAAATAAAATACCCACCACATACAAAAGTTAGTATACTGGATAGCTATCGTTGTGAAACATAATATTGTTAGTACTGTAATAAATTTGATGGATAAGTTTATCATACGTTATGCAACAAGTGAGGAGGCACTGCCTAGTTCTTGGAGGGACTCGCCTTTGCCAAAATCGTCTCCAAAGAGACCAGTAGGCCGTCCACAGAAGCGACCTCGAATTAATGATTCTGAGGAAGCATCACAAAAACAACCGCCTACGAAGAAATCTGCTCTAGATGACGAGTCTGATCAAAATCAAACAGCACGCGTTTATCATCGTATGTTGTCATATATGTGACGCGATCAAAATGTCGATACCGGTCTGCAAATATCACAATATGATTTCAAAAATCTATATCCGATCTGTTACTTTTCGTTGGAACATCTTGATTTAGCAAGACAAACCGTTGTTGATAATACACTTTAGAGCTCGTGTAACCCGTCCGACTAATGCAGCAGGTGTTGTCACTATCCCGAATTACATGTGATTAATAATTTTAAATTATATTAGTTCATGGACGTTCATGATCACATTAAATAATTGGCGACCAAATGAAGTGAACTTTGTATCAGTTAAATTAACGGCAAACACGCTGTAAATTTTACATTAAAACGACGAAGCAGATCCTCCAAGATTGTGTCCGAAAACATAACTTGTAGAAACAATATAGCGGAGCAACGTCCAAAAACTTACAAGGCATTTAAATATGATTTTTCTCCGAAAAAAACGGTGTCCGAAAACATACAGTGTCCGAAAACATACGGTAAATACGGTAATGCCCCAGGTTATCCCCAGCATCTTGATGATTTAAACCCAGATGTAAAGGTAGTGTATCTGCCAAAAAATATGACTGCTATCCTACAGCCGATAGACCAGGGGGCTATTGCTACGTTCAAAGCATTATATTTGCGCACAACTTTTTCCAAAGCTGTAGCAGCAACAGAAAGTAATGAAGTAACCCTTCGTGATTTTTGGAAATCATACAATATTTTACACTGCATACAGAACATTGAATCAGCTTGGAGGGAGTGACAGAACAGTGTATGCAAGGCATATGGAAAAAATGCCTAAAGAGTTCCGTGAATAATTTCGAAGGGTTTGACAAAGACAATAGTATTGATCTCATACGTAAAAGAACTGTGGAACTTGCCAACATCCTTAATTTAGATGCTGAAGTGGAAGATATTGAAGAACTAGAGGAATATGCCGAGGGAGAGCTAACTAACGAAGATTTAATAGAGTTGGAAGTGCAGCAACACTTGGAAGAAGAAGAAGAAAAAGAAGAGGAAAGAATGGAAGAAGTACAAAAGAAGTTCACTGCAAAGGGGTTAGCTGGTGTGTTCTCGAAAGTGAATGCGGCTTTGCTAGAACTAGAGGGTATGGATCCCAATGTTGAACGGTTCACGAAAGTCGAACGGCAAATGAATGAACTTTTACGATGCTACCGCGAAATTTATGAAGAAAAAAAGAAACTTTCGCAGCAGACCACACTGACGAGATTCTTTTCGAAGGCTACAACATGTACCACTACCCCTACAAGTACTTTAATTTCCTCACCGTCATCTCCTTTACCCGGTCTCTCTAGAGCTCCTGATACCCTTGCTGATAACTCTGATGATGACACTAATGACATGGAACCACTACTTCACTTTGAAGGATTCGATGACTAGAATGTTATTATGAATGTCTTTTTTTAACGAATAAACTGTAAGAGTTTGGTACATCATTTTCATAATTTTTGCTGATTGTATTTGTATGTTCAGTAATACATGTACATGTACACCGCTCCCTCGATAACTCGCGCACTGATAACTAGCTAACCCGCTTAATTCACGTTGTCCGGCGTGGATCCCGTTTTTTAAAAAAAAAGAAAATATTTTTAAATTTAAAAAAAAAATCGTGATCAGAACTAGTGAATGAAACCTTGATATGTCGCCCGTTTTATCGTCAGCATCGGTAAATGTGATCATCGAGAGCAATGGAATCAAGCGAAAGGTGTTCTCGGGGAATGAAAAGCTTGCTGTCATAGAAAGGGTTCCTAATGGTGAATCAAGATCAAAAGTTTGTAGTCAACTTAAACTTGCCGAGTCGACACTCAGAGGTTGGCTCAAGGATGAGCATAAATTTCGGGATTATTTGCACGAAGTTGATTCTGATGAGGGATTTAAACGGAAACGGGCACGCACTGCAAATGACACAGAATTAGATGATGCTGTGTACACCTGGTTCAGTGATAGCAGATATATATATTTATTTTAGAGCAACATAAGTTTCGACGTTGTCGTTTTTCGATATGAATGTTAGCTTTTTTGATAAAAGAAATCTTGATTCAAGTTGAAAGATTAATAAAGCTAGAATGTGTCCAAATGAACACAAAAAATCAGTGACGTAATACACAATGAGTTCAAAGATGCACATGTTAAGAGCACTGATACCTTGTGGAATACATGTACATGTAATGTTCGTTTTTACGATTTTTTCAAGTTATTTTATCCAGAAATTAAAGTTAATTTATAAAAAAAAAACGAATAACACCTTTATAAATAAATATTTATTCACAGTTATTTTCAGCACGATTAAAAAACGAGTATTTAACAATGCACCCCCCCCCTTCGCCTCTGTTGTTGTTTTCGTTAGGCCCCTCGGTAACTCGTGCCCTCGCTTATAGTGCAGTCGATGTTTTTAACTCCTCGCTTATCGACCAATTCGCTTAACGACCTAGTCGTAAGAACGAAACCTGGTCGTTAAGTGAGGAGACTCTGTATAGACTTTGTGGACCATGTAATGATAACTAAAATTTTCTTGATTACTAATCTAGGTGGCAGCCTTCTATCCCACAAGACTTTACACTTGCAGGAGCACCTGAGGGTAACATTCATGTGTGGGCACCTGCATGTGAGATGAGTACAAATTCTGTGGTATAGAAGGCTGTGACCTAGAGCAGTGTATGATTATGATTATGATTTTTAATGTAGCTTTAACAATTTTTCAGTAATAAAGCTATGATGTCTGCAGTGAGGCTGTTTTATAGTGATGTCTAGCACTGGGGAATCATGCCACAGGCATGTAACATGATATCCCACCCTGTCACGTTATCCTGACACCAGGCCGACCAGTCCTAACACTAACCTCTTAATGCTGAACGTCGTTCGAGGTAGCTGTTAGTACCATTTTTGTAAATCTTTGGTATGACTTGGTCGGGGATCAAACACACGACCTTGAGCTTCGGCAACGGATGTTTTAACCACTAGGCCACTGAAGTGGTGTCCCTAGAGCAGTAATGAAAATACAAAACTTGCATTATCATACTACTGGCACTTTTACCTGTGTCTGCACTTTTTAAATGATCATATAACAATATACACAGATATGCACAGACAACGAATATGTTTGATTGAAAATTTACTTACATATAGAAATAAGTAAAAGATCCAAGTGTGCAATACATACTGACAGGGAAACACTACAACTCTATTTTGTATTCACTAACTTTACACAAATTAAATAAATAGTTTGTTTATTTGTTTGTTTATGATTTTTAAGCTACGTTAAAAAAATTCAGTCATATCGCTACCATGTCTGCAGTGAGGCAGTTTATAGTGATGTCTAGCACTGGGGCATCATGCTGCAGCCATGTAGCATGATGTCCCACCCAGTCCCATTATCATGACACCAGGCCGACCAGTCCTAATACTAACCTCTTAATGCTGAGTGCCAAGCAAGGCAGCTGTTAGTACCATTTTTGTAAGTGTTTGGTATGACTCGGCCGGAGATCGAACCCACAACCTCCCACTTCCACGGCTGATGCTCTAACCACTTGGCCACCGAAGCGGTCAATTAAATAAATAGAAATACCTATGTGCATAAAGAGAGTGTATGGACAAATTTACAAAGCAATGTCAGCAAGGCAATCAAATTTCCATGAAAGGATTATACACTTTTGCCTTTCTAAATTCCTTGGGAATATTATTCTATACATGAACTAATACATAATAGTTCTGTATATTAAAGAATCCTCCACCATGGGTCTTAAGTACAATATAATGGTTTATTGTTACTAAATAACCATTGAAAAACAAAAATGTGCTCTCATGAGTAATTTCTGCACAAGTTGGAAGAGAAAAATTAACTATTTTTTGATGCATACATGTGGAAGATATGCTGCTATTATTAGTCAGCACAAATAGGTCAGCCTAGTGTTAATTATACATTCCAGCCTTCACCTGAACTATTAGTACACCACACAGGTATTTCTTTGTCCCCTGCCAAATTCTGCCATTATGTGCAGCCTGTTTCCAACAACTTAAGAAGCCAGCTCAATATGTCCAAGTTAAAAATGAAAATTGAAAACAAAATCTCAACATTATGACTTGTACATTATGCATTCAACATCATATACAAGTTCATACAGTAAAACCTGTCTTGTAAGACCATTGCTATCTGAGACCCCTTGTCTTAAGAGACCACATTCTCAATGCACAAATTTATTGATTATATAGCATTGTGACTTGTTATAAGAGATCACCTGTCTTGAGAGACCATATTTTGGGGCAAAAAAGGTGGTCTTTCAAGACAGGTTCCACTGCACTGGCTAATTTGAATCTTACACAATTGAGAAATGTTCAGTTCTGTTTTTTAAAAAGTGAAGACAAATTTTACTTTGAAACTCTTGGTGCATGCAGATTTTTAAAAGATCTCAAACTGGGTTTAAACAAACACCACTAACACTGGTACCATTCAGTTCAAGAGGAGAAAAATGCAGACAAGGTCTGTTCTGGAATTGAAAATTTATGGGGAAAATATTTCCCTCCCCTTCCAAAAATAAGGAAATGATACTATAAAAAATTAAACATTGAAATTTTCTAAATATGGTGCCATTAGGAAAGTGCATGCAAGTCCACGGTCAAGCATGCTCTTATATTGTAGTTATGTAAAGCAGTCTTTTCTAAAATACGGTCTGTGGAATTAATGGAAAGTTAATAAAAACAAGATTTTTTGAAGGTTGATATACCGAAAAAGGGTAATCCATGTACGTTTACGCGCAATTTAGTGAGAGAAAAAAAGTGTAATGATTACGCCAAAAGCATAATGGTTGGCATGTACAAGTCTGGGTACAAAGGTTAGTCTAAATAAATTTATTAATTAATAGCGTGCAGTCCAATCATGCGCAGCTACCACGGTGCGGACGCTTAAGACAGAGTAGTGCATTGCACGGTTGGTCTCTGTCGCCAGCCAAAATATAAAAAAAGGCGGATAACAATTTGTTTGTCTACAGTTGTACATGTCTTTCATGTATTAACAGGTACCCGGTTACCCTTTAAATGGTGCAACGGGTATCCGGGTAAGTTTTCCGTGGTTTTTGACAGCCCTAGTGAGTGCTTTAGACCACTCTGCCACCTGGGGCCCCTATGGAAAAAGTAGCAGATTTTCAAAATTGGCCATTCTGGTGGCTATACTGGATGTCTGAGTAACACTATTTAATTCAGGACAAAAGGACATCATAGAAAATCCTGTGTTCATACAACAACCATCCATTCAGGAGGAGTAGCGATAAGAAGGTTCTATAGATGGCAGTAGTGGCAGTCATATTGGATGTGCAACTGGCATAATTTTCATTCAGGATGAACTTGATGTCATTAGAAGTCTTCTGGTAGAAATCCCGCTTTGATATGACTTTTCTGTTCAGGAATAGGAATATTAAGACTTTCAAGGTATCTGCTGGGGTGGCAATATTTGATAAAATCAATTATTATATGTACCAAGTTTGATCAAACTGGATCTGTGGTAACAAGAAAATATTGATGGATAAAGCAGTGTGGACACTGGGCCATAGCACAGGATCACTCAGCTTTATGGCCAGGTGAGCTATAAACTGAACAGAATTATGTGCAAAAATTAGATCGATCATCAGTTGGTTGGGCAGATAATCGATTGTGAACTCCATAATCGATTGTGTGTAAAGGGAGACTACTTTTTAGGTGTATGCAAAGCACAAAGGTTAGTAAAACTCCCAGCCACTAAAGTTTACCTGAAATTTATTAATTTCCTTCACAAATACAAATATGAAACCTTATGAGTCATAATTAGGAACTTATAGTCATTAATACATGGTCAAGTTGTTAAATTGTTGAGTTAATAAATTTAAACACATTTTGTTGGTTTGTTTCAATTAAATTGCAACATCTTTTGTAGTATTTATAAACAATGACAAACAAGGAAAATATGTCCTTCTATACTTTATATTATAGACACATCACATATGAACGAAAGAATTTTGGGTGATTGTAGCAGTATTTCAGTTAAATTTGCCTGATCAGCCATAAAAAGTTGTGTTCATTTAACAAAGTTGTAGAAAAAATATAACACAATGTAATATTATTGTCAGGTTAAATTATACGTCATTAATTTAAAAGAGATTACTCCTGTATAAACATATTGAACTCTTGATCAAAGATATAATTGTTTAGCAAAAATTAAAATTTGCTCTTAGTAACCGATTATAATCAATGATCAGTTGGTTAAGGGGAACCGATTATCGATTATGAATGTCTGACCGATTCCCATCACTAGCAAAAATACACACACACACACACATCCCATCTCTATTCTGCAAAAAGAAAATCTCCAAACCATGCTAATGGCCTAGAAAAAGTTAGGCCATTATGACTTACTTCTACTTATGGTGATTAGAACCTCCAAAAAGTGAACGCATCCATCAAGTGTCATAACTTGGTACAACAGTAATAGAAACTGTTCTAAATGCAAACTTCAAGAAGGGCATGGAGAGGTCACTGTAACCTCCTTTTCCATATGATGAAAGGTACCTTCCATTATGAATACTGACATCACATTTTATGATGCTAGATAGAACAGTCTGTCTAAACTAAGCTAAGTGCAAAACATTTCACATTGACAACAATGCCAATAGGACTAGTGAAAAAGTGATACTCACAAAGATGTATAAATTGCATCTGACACACAAATGTCCTAGATGATTAGAGTGTTGGGCAAATCAGATTTCTCCCCAAAGCTTTATATTTTTTATAAAGAGAGTTTTGATATCCACAACAACAAAGAGTGATCCTCACATAGTTGCCTGGCTGCATGTGAAAATGATGCTTCAACTCATTTGGGTAGAAAGCTTTTTTTCATTTTTACTTAATATTTGGATAGAAGAGAAAGTTTTCATGTTTTATCCAATGGAAATTATGCACGTCTATCAACAGGGATTTACTTATCAACTGTTGCTAAGATGTGCAAGAGAGGCTCTATTGGACTGGCTATCAAGCATGTACATGAGCAGATGGATCAAAAACGGCCTTTTATTTTGCAAATTAGACCAAATATTTTTGGCTGTTTATACCCCAAAATTAAAACGTTACTCAATTTATATATATATATAAAAAATGATTGTCTGTTTATGTCAAGTTTTGTTAGGTCTGCTTTAGATCAAATGAGAAGAAATCTAAAATCTGTACAAAATGTTCAGTTCTGCAACCACCACCAATTTTGATAAAGAAAATCAGGTGCCAAAATTGCAGCATTGTTTTCCAATGTATGTTTTAATGTACATACAATGTCTGCCACACTAGACATTTATGTAACGCTATGCTTTGGGTCTATCATGAATTGAGGTGACAACACAGGCCCTGGAAGAAGGGATTGTGGTGACATCACTGGCCCTGGAAGGGTACTAAATGATGAAACAAAATTGTGTCTCTTGGTCTTAATGTGCTAAGCACTGACTAGTGTATGACCTTTACATACTAAATTAAATGCCATGGTTCAAGGTGGACTTGGAGGAATAAATTTTTGTTGACAACTCCTGTTCAAAAATATGGCTTTGCAAATACCATTTTAGCTATCATGGAGTTACCTGTTACATACCATTAATACTCCTATATAAGCAACTAGAGTCCATGTAAATGCAAAGACCCTGATCTGCCATTATTATATATTAAATGCAGTTAGATCTGGATTATGCATATTGTTAGGAGTAATCAGTAGAATAAAAGATACATAGTCACTGATGTGCCAGTGCATTTGGCTTGAATGAGCGATATACTGGCAGTCAGCATGTATATAATGTTATAATATAGTTTTCAAAATGACACTTGAACCACTTGACCATATGGTAAGCAAGATTTGTATGGGGTAATTACCTAAATACAAATTGTAAATGCTTAAACTGGTAATTCTACATGATTTTATTTTTTATATATTTCAATGAAACATACACCCATCAGTGGCCCCCTATAACCCCTAGAAAATCTATGTACAAGTCTACTGGATGGAGTAAGGTTTTTGACAATAAATAATGTTTGAATAACTCCCAGTGTGGTACATACTGCAGATTGCCAGTTTACAAATCCTAAATGTGGTCTATGATATCATATACACTACTCATAAGATGATGCCTTAAATGTAGTTTTATTTGATCCGACATTAGAACTGTCAAATAACAACTAGACTCCATTATATCAAAATGGCTGCAGACCACAACTTTCAAGTCAAGGTAATCTCACAGGGTCTATCATTGGATATGCAACTGTGGATTTACACTAATATCTATTTTAAAAAGTCACATCCAAAAGATCAAGTGGATATCTGAAAAGTTCATATCCTATATTCAAGCTACATCAAACCTCTCCATTAATATGAAACAGCCCCACCCCTTCTTCAAACGGAATGTGGAATTATGCCCCTAAATTTTCATTTCTAGAACAGACCCTGATATCACAAAAGCACAGCAAATATACATGTGGTACAAGGCTTTAATTCCAGTTACCACATTTATCAGCATAGACTACCTTCCAAACAGCTGTGTGTAGTATTGATTACCATTTCTATTTTAAAATGGGGCATATCTGAAGGATAATTCATGCTTTTGCAGAGGGATTACATCAGATAATTCACAAGTGCTTAAAGATGCTGGAACTTGTTAATGAGCACAGCAAAGGAGTTCAATGTTCTTCAAAGACATTAGTGAATACTTTTTTTTAACTTAGCATGCAGATTGGGCATTACTCTAATTCCAATATACATCATCAGTAATATTATTCAAATCATCATTATTTATCCCTGAGAAAATTAATTAGTTGTGCTGACCATGTACTTGTACAGTGGTGAATGAATGCTCTGTACCAATCATGATAGTGGAAAATATGACTCATAAATGACAACAAAAAAAAAATCAAACTACACACACTGCAACAAAATGCAATATTTGGACTAATAAGCAGAACAGTTGAGTATACAAGCCATTTTCAAATTCCAAGTTTTTCCTAACAAGAAAATTGTAGCTAAGTCTGTCATCATGTGATCAAAAATTCACAAATTAACTAGTTTAAATAGAAAAAACTTTAATTGGGTGGGAGATAACATGGATCGCACCGGAAAATTAACAACCAAAGACCAATCATCATATAAAGTAATGGGTAATTTGATAAAACAACATAAATTAACTGATGTGTATAGAAAGCTGAACCTTTTAAGAACAGAATAAACACACGAATTTGTAACAGGATCAAGTAGAATAGATAAATTTTATGTATCTGATTTCGGATATAAAACATACAAACAAGCGAAAATATTAGACTTTAAAATTTCAGACCATAAACAAACAAATAACTCTAGAAATAGTGATATAAAATAGTAGCCCAATATCACTCAACTAAACGTAAGCAGATACAAAAAATACAGAAGTTAGCATTAAAAAGATTAATAAACGACAACGCAACACCTTTGATGGATAAGGAGAGCTACTCCATACAACTAGAAAAGCTGAAGAAATTTAAAACAGAGGTAAGGAATTATATAAAAGGGAAGAAAAAAGAAAAGAAGGGGATAAAGTATTAAACACATTAAACATTGAGGGGGTGGAAATTACAACAAAAGCCGAAATACTGAGTGAAGTGAAAAAATACTATACAACACTATATACTTCTCAAAACATAGACAACGACATAACCACACAATATCTAAATTCAATACAATGTGAAATGATATCATCAGAGCACAAGAAACGGTGTGATGATCACATTTCTGTGGAGGAAGTGCAATCCACAATTAAAGAAGTGGCAAAATGAAAAACACCAGGGAGAGATGGCCTCACAGCGGAATTCTACAAGAAATTCCAAAGTGAGGTGGCACCAATATTAGTAGATTTATATAACAATATTTTACTAAAAAATGACAAAATGACAAAAACAATGCGGTGACAGAACAGAGCTAAAAAACTGGAGGCCCAGATTACAAAATACTGAGTAGAATTTTAGCTAATAGGATTAAGAACGGGATAAACACCATAGTAAACACTAATCAAACATGCGGTGGTAAAAATAGAAGCATACATAACAAAAAGAAATTCATTCACATGTGATGTGTCTATAATTTGAAGTATAGAAGGACATGTTTTTCTTGTTTGTCATTGTTTATAAATACTACAAAAGATGTTGCAATTTGACTGAAACAAATCAACAAATTGTGTTTAAATGTACATGTACCAAACTTAAAAAAGGAATTTAAGATGCTACAACATGCTGATGATTGCATGAACTTTATAAATGATCCAAATTCCTTTAAACATCTTAAAAAGGAATATGAAACTTTTGGTAGAGCTTCAGGATCACAAATAAACCACGATAAAACATAAATTCTAAAAATAGGCAACTGGAGGGGAAATCACCCTGGTTTACCTCCACACCTAAAAAAAAACAGAGTAAAAGCCCTGGGGATATTCTTCGGGGCAAATGAAGAAAAGGAAAACTGTTTAAAAATAAAAAACAAAATAAAAGAAGTAATAAATATCTGGGCACCACTGGCACTTAGTCTAATAGAACGTTCACAGGCTACAAAAACATATATGTATTCAAATTTGACATACCACTGTGGACATTAATAATAAAACACTAGAAATCATAGACAATGATATAGTAGACTACATTTGGAATTACAAAACACACTATATAAACAAGCAGACATTATATAGGGCAAAAAAAGGGGGGGATTAGCCTTACCAAATCCCCTCCTAATTAAAACTAAAAGTATTTTAAATAGAATTAAACGAATAAGCAGTACACCCCAAACACCTTGGGAAGCACTTTACATATTTTGGATAGGTTTTGGCACGAGACACAGACATGACATATGCACGAACAACAAACTAGTTAAGAAAATAGACGCACCACATTTATAAAAGGGGATAAAAGAAATATTATATAGGTATAGGGACAATAAAAAAATATGGGAACTAGATAAAGATGACACGACTGTATTTTGGAATTAGAATCGAATAAAATTAGACCAAAAATAGAAAAGGAATTCATTTATATTAACTGGGACAGAGTTTGGAGGCATTGGTCCGGCATCAGCTCTCCAAAGGTACAAAGTATCATTTACACGTACCTCCACAACGCTTGGCTTACAGGCGAAGTGGCCCTTAGGAGAAGACCGATACGGACCCCTGTTAGCTGCCCTCTATGCAGAAGTGCCCCTTATACAAAGTACCACACAATTACGCAATGTCACAAAACAAAGGAAGAAAGGATCAAACTGATAATTGAAATAATGAAGGTAGACAAATGTGACAGACGTCAATTACTCTTCCTAGACGGAAACTTTAATAAAAAAATTGGTAAGACAAATAACGGACTATATAACGAGGACACTTATAAGGTGTGGACCACTAATGAAAGTTAGGAAATAGTTTTTAATGAAAAGTACAATTTTTAAACTTTATTTTAAAATTTGACTTTAAACCACATATTTTAAAAAAAAAAAAAAAAATTTTATTTTTTGCATAATATAATATCAACTTGTTGTGAGGGGGAAGTACATATGAGGGCGCCATAGGGCTAAATCACATGGTGCCATGCGAAGTGAGCGGGCGAAGTGAGCAGGCCTATGGAAGAGTTTGGAAAATATCACCCAAATATTTACTATATTTTTAATTATTTTAGTGCACATCTCTCTTTTCCTCTGGATACTAAATCCAAACTTTTCTTACCATATCTATATCCTGCAATAGATATGGCTCCCATTTTAAGGGAACATAAACAATTTTGAAATTTTGAAATTTCAGTAACTTCAAATTATAATAAATAAGTAAAGGCTGGACCAAATTGAGACAGGAGCTGTACAACCAAATAAATTTGTACAGATCCTCTCTCAAGGCAGCCGGACCTAAGAAAATAAATATTACTAGATAAATTGAAGAACACTAAATATCTAAAAAAACACACTTCAATTTATACAAAATTCTAAATTAAACTTAAAATAAAATAAATGAAAGTATACCAAAATAAATGTCTTCCTTTGATATAAGACATAAAGTAAGACAACTGGTACAAATCTGAACGAAATGGCTTTCCTTTACACATATACAAGGTATATACCTTATATAGCAAACAGAAAAATAGCACTAACACAAATAGCAAACACAAGGAAATAGGAAACCACTGGCCATGGTCTAAAACAGGAGTGCGCAACCTGCGGCTGTACGGCCGCATGCGGCCGTGGGCACAAAAATGTGCGGCCGTGGAAATCTGTTTAAATTATAATAACCTGCGGCCGTCAAATATTTGCAATTTGGCAATATATTATGTAAAGTTGTAAACGAAATATCGAATATTCATTTACACTCTTAAGCACTTGTTATTGCGAAAGAAAGTACGACTCCGGCAGCTGTAGCGTTAGCTGCAGTGTTTAGCGCTCATAGACATTAAAATAGCTCTTGCCGCGCTGGTGTTAGGCTGCAGTTGTAGCTAATGAGGGCAGGCCATGAAGTTTAGCAGCCTAATATTGAAGCGCGCCGAAACCGTGTGATGCGCACATTCGCTGTATCGTGCTTGCTCTCTGTAACCTGTCGGTCAACTTCAGTAGCTGCTACAGTACACGCAAATACCCAGAGGCCTGTGTACAAGTATCACTTTTAGCTGGCAGCTGCACCAGAAATCCAGACAGATTCTCGACATAGCAGTGAATAAACATAACAGTGAAAAAGCGTTTAATGAAAACGATTAATTGTATCATAGTTATACAGTTTGTACGCTTAGTTACCGTATAATATTATCCGTGCCGCCTTAGTACTCATCATGTCGATAAAAAGGAAAAGAACATTGGAAGAAGAGAAGCGGAGCTTTAATGTAAAATGGGAGTTAGATTTCTTTATGGCAGAGACAGAGAACCATTTCATGCAGTGTCTAATCTGCGGCGATGTTGTGAAAACTGTCAAAGGGGACAATGCCAAGCAACATTTTCGCCGACACGCATCACACAACTATGCACAGTTACAAGGTGATTCAAGGAAGATCTGCGTGGAAAATCTAAAGAGGAATGTTCGACAACAGACCTCGGTCATGTCTGCTTTTGTTAAGACTACGAATAAGCGCAGTGAAGCTTCCTATTGAGTGGCCTATCGTCTCGGTGTCGCTGGAAAGCCTTATTCCGATGGGGAACTCGTGAAAAGTTGTATCATGGATGTTGTTAAGTGCATTCATCCGGGTAAGGAAACGGATTATTCTTTGATTCCTCTGTCGCGCGATACCGTGCAACGCCGTCAAAGTAATATTGCCGAGCAGCTGAAGCTCTCCATGCAGGCAAAGATTAACAAGGAGGACAGCCTGTTTGCACTGGCTGTTGATGAATTTACGGACATTTCAGATTCAGCGCAGCTACTCATATTCATTCGCTCCCTATCCCCAACATTTGAATTGTGCGAGGATCTGCTCTCCATGGAGACACTCGTTACTCAAACTCAATGAGAAGACATATTTTTGGCAGCTAAAAAAGCTTGCATCGACTCGCACGTTGATCTGAAGAACCTGCGCGGCATCTGTACAGACGGCGCGCCTGCCATGGTTGGTAAGCAAAATGGCTTAGTGGCTAGATTTTCCGATTATGTGTTGAAGGATCACGGTAATGACCAGCTCATAAATCTGCACTGCATTATTCACCAGGAGGCGCTGTGTTCTAAATCTGTTGATTTGGATAACATTCTGAAGGATGTGAATCGCATTATCCTTTTCATTCGCGCGAATGCTCTTCACCACCGCCAATTCATACAAATTCTTCACACAAATGATTCGTCGGCTGAAGATATTCTGTACCACACCAGCGTTCGTTGGTTGTCACAGGGAGAAACATCGCGCCGTGTTCTGCTGCTACGAAAAGAAATACTGGAATTTTATGCCACGAAAAACAAGGACTGCCCACTGCAGAACCAGGCCTTCTTAACATCTCTAGCCTTCCTTGTAGATTTGTTAATTTATATCAACTGCCTCAACGAGTCTCTGCAAGGCAAAGGAACAACAGTTTGCCTCATGCACAGAAGAATACAGGATTTCTGTGACAAATGTCGTCTGCTACAAAGTCATATCCAACAGCTCAATCTCTATCATTTTCCGCAACTCACCGCTCTAATCGAGACCCATGAAATAAGAAAAGATGAAATTCCGGCTACGTCCTTTTCAGGCGTCCTCGAAGCGCTGTTGCTGGAATTCGCAGAACGTTTTCAGGATTTCGACAAGATCTCAGAAAATATGAGACTCGTTGCTTCTCCACATTTGGTTGAGACAGAGAGTGCGCCGTTGGATGTCCAAATGGAACTGATCGAACTAAAAAATAACGCGCAGCTTGTGAAGAAATTCGAGGACAAAAACGATCTACTGGAGACATGGAAAGTAGCTGTGGAGTATCCCAAGCTTCGCGAAATAGCAAGAAACACTCTAGTGCTGTTTGGAAGCACTTACATGTGCGAAGCGTCATTTTCACGAATGAAATATCTCAAGAACAAATATCGAACCCGACTAGTGGACACCAATCTGGCGTCAGGAATACGACTGATGATCTCCAGCGAGTGCCCGGACTTTGCGCGACTCTCGGCAAACATCCAAGAGCAAGGCAGCCACTAATTTCTGGACTCTGGACTGCTAAGTTACATGGACAGTGTTAGTGAAGCAGCTTATCACTTATTCAATTATTGTGTTCTCAGTGTACTAATGCCACTTAAAAATATACTCATGCTGTACGTGTGTGACATGATGTTAGGTTTACATGACAATGTTCAATAAAGTAGAAATATAAGAGAATATCGATGGAAATGTTTTTGTTTGTAATTAAGCACTGTGTTTGCCTACAATACATTATGATTATGTCATTATTATCTCGCGTTGACTATTACGAGAGGTAAATTTTGATAGTGACCGTTTCGTTTTTCAGGGAAAAATTTTTGGCGGCCGTTGCAAAAGTAATTTTTTTTATGCGGCCGGCAATAGCCCAAAGGTTGCGCACCCCTGGTCTAAAACAATAAAAAAAAGTAGACTACTAGCTGTGGGTAGGTCAATTCCCACCTAGTAAGGATCTACAGAGAGACACTAGGGATATAAAATACCCCAAATCAAATATATAACCCCGATGGGGAAAAATTAAATGGGAAACTAAATAAAAATAAAAAACAAACAAACAACATACTTGGGGGGAACACAAACATACATAAAAACTTTTTACTTTTTTTGATTGGGGTGGGGGGGTATCTGTCCAGGAAAAAGAGAAGGAAACAACTGGAAGGACAATTGTGCTGTCTTGTGTAAATTTATGAAGCCATATGGTAACGGAGAAAACGACGTTTTGCAAATTGTGTAATGTGATTTCGCTATTTGGCATGAATGCGCACCAAAACGCTGATAAGCATCAGATTCCTGCTTCATCACACACAACTCAGCCTGAACTTGCGACATATATAAATACCAGGGAGAACCTTAATAAAATTTGATCAAAATTATATTTATTAAATTTCTTCGAAATAAACCTTTATCTTTCAGTTACTAGTGTTGCTGGTGAGTTATTTTGCACACGTTTTCCAAACATTAAAATCACAAAGGATAACTCATATGCTATTGTTTTGAAACATTTTAAAAAGGAATTAGGAGGAGAGCCCTAGTAGCTGTCTTACTAGCTAGCTAGCTTCAACGAAGTTATCAATAAATGTGCTACAGATCGCAGGGCATCAACAATTTATACCATGTACTGCACTTGTTTGAAATTGTTGTTACTTTTATAATGCTCAATATTATTTTAATTGTGATTTTTCCACAAAGTTGAAGTTCATTAGCTTTATATTTGCAAAACATGGCATCTATACTCTAGGGTTACTGACAGACCAGGACACAAAAAGTTTGAATGAACTTTAAAAAGGTTTTAAAAATGTGTGGAAATAGGAATGTCTTGAGTGCATGAAATAAGCTTGCAATTTTGGTTTGGGTTGCACAAGCTTGCTGCAAGATTCCAAATACTAGCTTGCTCAAGCTTGCAAAAATAAGCTTGCGGCAATTCCAAATACAAGCTTGCCGCATGCTTGCAAAAATAAGCTTGCGCAAGCGCTTGCAATTTTGGTTTGGGTTGCGCAAGCTTGCATTAAGAGCTTGCGATTTCGGTTTGGGATGCATTGGCAGATCAGGATATATGTTGGTTTACTTATTACTCCAAAACATACTGTAGAGACCCAGATCTGCCAGCACATCAAGCGATGGCAGAGCTTGGTCTGTACAGTTTGAAGTTTGACTCAACTTTTACCAAGTATCAAGACAATTCCTTTAACGTAATGCCCATTACTAAGACTGGAAAGTTAAACCGTGATACTGGAAACCTTTAGATATTCATTGTTAATAAGTTCCTCTCATTGTGTAATAAATAAAGTTATACCACTCCATTTTAAATACAGCATCATGCCAAACTGGATGGCATTTGACATTCTAACCCCTATAAATTTCTTTTCTTAAAAAAGAACATTCCAATTATTTAATTTACATTTCTGTATCACTAGTAACTAATTGGTTTGACAAAAATTACAGAATGGCCCAGGAAATAAACAAGGTGTTTTTTTTAATAAACACTGGTGCATTGCCACTGATAGATCCGGTAGAATTCATGGTTCAATGAGACATGCAGGCAGTTAAAATTACAGTGAGGTAAACTGCAATTAGCATGATAATTATTTAAAATATGTTGCTTAAAGTAATGATTTTGGGTCCACAATGTAATATTAACTCTCCACTTGCCTAAGGGAAAAAACTGCAAATAACAAATATTACTTGTCCCCATCAGATTTTAACCCTTCTCCTGGCTAAAGCTGCCCACCCACCTATATTGGTCCTCACCAGTTCTTAACAAAAGGCCTAGCTGTTCACCTATTTTGACTACAATTGGCAAACTAAACCTACATCGCTGTATTGATTCATTCATTGAAAAAAAAAAAAGGCTTGCTACTACATGGAAGTGCCATTACTATTTCCTTAAACTGCTCTCTGCCTGCCTAGAAGATCAGCAACTTGCAAAGTTTCCGTCTTCCAGAATAATTCCTGGTCCCCATTTTGTTTCATATATTTTATGCTGGCAACAAGGTCTTTTCAGTCCATTAGGCAAAATACTGGTATAAATTCAACCAGTTCATTTCATTATACAAACAGTGAACATTAGTGGGGTGGGGGGATGGTTATTTATTCCTAATAATTGTACTCCTTTAATATTCACTGAAAATACAATAGAGACTGATAAATGGGAAAATACCTGTAAAAAATTCCACCACTTATTAGCGTCCCTACATTGGTGATTAAGCTGTCATGTGAGCCATTGGAATGCACTGTACTGCATATCTTCCCCTCTGTTTGTACCTCTTTATTGATTTTAAACCAATGTGGCATCAACGACATAAATTTTAAAAAAGCAGTCATTTTATTCATCAATTTACAAGTTTGGGCATTTTTTATCCTTGATACTTTTTGTTTTTTAAAACTGGTAACAAGGTACTAATAAACAAGAGAGTATATGAATACTATAATAACATCTTCATGTCTGCACATGACATGGCAATTTACCAAAAATACAGCAAACTTTAATATTATATAAGAGAAGTTTTGGTACAGCTAATAACTTCAAGAAAGGTAAGACAATGCAGTCTGTAGAGCTGGGTTTAACCGGTCAGGCAACTACATATATTTCTACAGTGAAATGTAGGACTTGAGATAAACTGTGCATCTGGATATTTTACACAAATAAATTGACTAATCAGAATTAAAACAATGCATTTAGAGAATGCAGAACAGTAAAGTTTTAAGCATAAATATTAGTTAAACTTCATCATCAAATTTCTTAAACCTTATGAACAGTGAATATTGTTTTATGGTGTAAACTGTATGACTGGGACAAATTCCATATGTTCCATGCATGCTCCCTAGCCCTCTACCACGGCAAACTGGTCAAACAGCTCTATAATCAAGCACACAGTTTAAGTCTTGGTTCTGTTTGTTTTGTTTTAGGGTTTAACGCCATTTTTCAGCACACGTTAGGCTATACATGGCGACCAGTGTTATTGGTGGAGGAAGAACCCGGGAAAACCCCCAGAAAGAACCACAACCCACGAGAAGCAACTGGCAAGCTTTCTCACATAACTACATTAGCCAAATCTTAGACTTGAACCCACACAGACAGAGGTGAGACGGCAGTGACCTGTAACAGAAAGCACGTTAGACCACTCAGCTACTCGGGGCCCCCTTGGTTCTGTACCATCTCACGTAATCTCAGTGGCAAGAATAACATCTAAATGATCATGCATAGGCAGCAGTGTATCATTGTATTCACAAAACAGCTTACAATAATGATGACCCCTTTCCACAACTACCACCAAACTGGTTCCAAGCAACGAAATATCCATTTCTATAAAATTTTATCTAGAACTCTGGAACATCTTAATTGAAGTCAGCTCATAAAATTCATGACACATGACACTATGCTATCAATGAATTTTTTTAAAACACTGAGCCCTTAATAAAAGAAAATAGAATTTCAATGGATATTTCTATTTTTCTTACTTTTGCCCTGCAACACAAGGATGATGTCAATATGGTAATCAGCAGTATTAACTGAAAACAAAAGTAATGCTCTCAATTCAAGCGGTAGATATGTGTCAGAGAATGTTAAAATGTGTAAAAGTGTGTGTGTGTGTGTGTGTGTGTGTGTGTGTGAGAGAGAGAGAGAGAGAGAGAGAGAGAGAGAGAGAGAGAGAGAGTCACATTCTACCAATAGGTTTATAGTTTCTGTGTAACTGTCAAACTAAGAAACCTCTTTCCAGCAACAAAGAAAACATGTTAAAGCCCTGAAACCTACTCTTCTTGTCGCCTGGTAACCACAAAAAATGTGGCTTGCCTATTGCCTGATAAAATTGGGTTGGAAATTGATGTTGCTGGGATAGGATTAGGAGTACCAAGGCCTAGATCAATTTTGTCAACATATCCAAGCCTTCTCAACTATCTTTTGCATAATTAATCTGCCCTCCATCCACTAGCATACCATATGCTACAACACTGCAGACCTGACTTGCTATTAAGTTAAGCAGATGAAACATTACTAATAACATTACTAATGCAGATAAAACTATAATAACTCCATTTTTTCAGATAATAGCTATAAAATTACTGCATGACAACTTTTTAAAAAGAAACTGCAGTCAAGATGGCTTCTCAACTCAAAGAAACACAGTATAAAATGGCCATTATAAATTAATGACTTGTGTATTAAAACAGTTCATACTCCACAGCTACCTGCTTTTCCATTTCTGATCTTGTTCTTTTTTTTTTTTTTTTTTTAATGGTTTAACGCCATTTTTCAGCACAATATAGGCTATACATGGCGGCCAGTATTAATGGTGGAGGAAGAAACCGGACAAAGCCCGGAAAGAACCACCGACCCACGAGAAGCTACTGGCAAGCTTTCTCACATAACTACATTTGCCGAATCTTAGACTCGAACACACGCAGACAGAGGTGAGATGGCAGTGGTCCGTAACGGACAGCGCTTTAGACCACTCGGCCACTCGGGGCCCCTGATCTTGTTCTACTTAAGTATATACTCATCTGCCAACATTTTTGAAATAAATACACGTTTTCTGAATTACTTTTCTTTCCAAACTAATTAATCAACATTTTAAATTTCTGCCTGAATATTTGCATAAATATTGTCTCTTTTGTCATTATTTCAACCTCAAACTAGATTAAACCTTTCTCACCATAGGGGCAACTTGAATCTCAAAAATAAATAACACTAATGGCTGTTAAATGCTTTACATTAAAACAAGTCTGACTACCACAACGCTTAAATGTTCTATTGCCAGAAGCACTGTTTTAAAACAGATATTCATTGTCATCATACATTTGACCTCATTTTCTAACTTTGCAACAATGAGCACTTATAAAACAGGATTTTAAGATGGCCACTATGGTGACCAATGGTCAATATCCAATATGGATGCCAGGTCACCAATCTTATCATTTAGAACATCCTAGACATCACAAGACATTTTACTGAAAACTCCAAACAAGTCAATGTATGACCATCCATAGCAAAAGAGTATACATGCCAACCCCTGGCAAAAAAAAATGTATTCCATGTAGACAAAATGAGTAATGCAAACAGTAAAAGAGTAATTCACATATAACATAATACAATTCAATGAGCATATTCAAATGATCTATCTACCCTTTCTGGTCCTTTAACATCAATTACTGCTTTAAATTTTCATATATAGCACTTTGAGCTTTAAACAACAACAGTCTCTAATATTGCATTTCAAAAAACACTTTGTACCAGCTGAGATTATGAGTTTTACACAAGAGTAGAGCACTAAGTGCTGGGTTACAGAGCCTGAATCTGAATTCAGTTTTATTTTTGTTTAACAATCCTGAAAAATCTCTCACAGTGTCAGCATTAGAATGGTAAAGAACCAATATTCTTTTCATAACCTGATAAAGACGAGGAAATATAAATATCTTTCAGTTGTTGGATCTTTAAGCTGGGAAATAAGATGCAATTGCACATCAACTCTTTCTGCATGAAGTACATTGGCAGGTAGAACTTGATACTTTTTTTTTGGTGGTGGTGGGGGGGGGGGGTCTCCTTCTATATTATAAGCAGCCTTTCCTGCAGCAAGGTGCATCATTTGACTGGGACAACCTGATATGTACACTGGACATTTTTCAAAATATAAAATGCAACTCCTTTATGAATTTCAGTCATCACTGATGCATTATCAGCTAACAGACCCATACAGTTCTGCCACTATGTTTATTCAAAGCATTATGAAGCAAATAAAAAAAATATTTTCTCCAGTGGAATCTACTGTTAATTCTGTTAATAAAAGAAGAGCACTCTGACTTTGCCTTTTTCGTTGTCAAAGTCTCTTAGACTGGGTACAACTTTTTGTCATTTTAATCACTGATCCTGTCTGTTGCAATACTAACAGGCCCAACTATCACTGCTTCTGGAATTTTAAGCAAATTATCTCCTGCTAAACACATAACAATATTAGATGATTTTGTTCTTGCAGATGCATATTTTCTGCAGTTTTGGAATCAGGAAACATAATACAGTTAGGAAAGTGCATGCAAGGCTATGGACAAGTGTACGCTCATGCTGTAGTTATGTAGAAGCCGTCTTTTCTAGAATACAGTCTGAACCATTAATGGAATGTTAATAAAAATAAAAAAACAAATTATCTTTTTTTGGAGGGTACATAATGAAAACATATAATCCAAATATGTTTACATATAAGGCGTAATTTAGTGGAAAAAAGTGTATTGATTATGCCAAAAGTGTAATGGTTGGCTTGTATGGATGAGTAGTGATAACATGATTCCCACGATGGCCACATTGGCCGTTTTCATTTTCATTTGGGCCATTTAGAAATTAGGATGAGTGTGAGTGTAACATTTCAATACAATCTTTTAAGTTATTTAGGAAGAAAAGTTACAACAAGCTAGTGCTAATAGCTGAATGAGCTTCAGATGACAGACAAACAGCCCATCTGATAAAATCTTCCATGACAGTACTAAAATCAACTTCAAAAATACAGTTTTTGAAGCACTCCTTTCTGATAAATTACTAAAGAGAGAAATGTAAGAGAAAGACTTACCTTTGGGCTGGCTGAATCGTCTGCAGCTATATATCCAGAGTAACACTGTAATGGTGATGGATGCATCTGCTGATTGATATTTTCTGAAATGAGGTACAAGACTGGAGATGTATATGCAAAACACTTACACTTGCACTACATAAAGTCACAGTAATTAAAAATCTTTTTTAAAAAAAGCACCCACAAGAATGGTCAGTCCCCTGAATTGACTAGCCAATATAAAATGTAAAAATAACATAATCTGGCAATTTTATGTCCAGTGACTTTAACAATTGCTTATTCCAGAAATGTATAATGCAACTTTAAACTTTTTCAAACTCATGTACAGGAAACTTGAGGACAGGTAGAATTATTATGTGGAATACAAAAGTACAATTTTATATGCAGCTCTGGGATCAAGAATAAATAGGCAGATGCATCTGCTCATGTCTATACATCCTATCAAGTCTGATGAAAAATGATTCCAGAAAAAATTTACTTCTCATGCTGAAACCTCAACAACTCCAAGGAAATATGGTTTAAAAGAATTTCCAGGAATCCAAGAAAAGAACACTTCTTTCTGAAAAGGCTAACCAAATTTTGAACCAATTAGACATTATAAAAAGTCTTTGAGTAAAAAAACCCACATCAAAATGACCACCTGTTTATGAGTAGTAGCATTAACATAATTTTACATGACCTTGACCTTGGATCATGCTGAATTTATAAATTTTGAATTCATTCATAAATTTTCTGTTGAGTTCAAAGTTAACGGTCTGCAGGCATTTGTCTCAAATGTTACAAGACTCATGTATTTTAAAGAGTTGATACAAATGGAGTCAATATGTGAAATTATCCGTTTTAATTGTTTTGTATCATGTATGCCAAGAATTCATTTGACTAAATCTGGATTTGTTTTGTCAAGGAATTGCACTTAATAAGTAATGTAGTTAAGATATGGATTTGCATAATTATGTTGTCAATTCTTTTCAAGTGAGAAATAGGTACATGGTGACTGAGATAGTACAGTTAGTAATTTACAGCCCACTGGGGTACAGTACTATTTACTAAGATGTCTAGCTATGTCATGGTTCCATTAAGGAATATCGCTATCTTCTAGCGAAAACATTAATTTCATGTTAATCAGGTTGTGTACCTGTGTCAAACTGACCCATATTACCTTTAGTTGCTTGAATTATGACAAGACTATATATTAGCTTTAGTTCTGTTGAATGACGATAAGACGATACATGACATAACAATAGTGGATGTGGTTGTTCAATTCCAGAAGTAAAAGTACCTGACAAATATTTAGGCTGCATTGTTATTTTTCTGAAGGGGAAAAAAGCCCCATATCTGTACCATGCAGTGGAAAGAACAGACAACCATGTATGGATGGTGAGACAGAGAGAGGTAGACCTGTCACTAACGTTGACTTTAGAAGGACCAGAGGCAACTAGGTTATGCAGGCATAGTGAGCAAAATGATTTTGATCATTCCCACAATTCTGTGACGAAATGTATCAGAATAACAGAAAGGCTAATTACATATCACATAAAGAGAAAGTGTATCCTTCTTACGCATTGTTAAATTTAATTTACTTTGTATAATTGATTAAATAGCTTTATTTTATACAAGGGATGTTTTTCTGTGCTGTATCTATGCTCATATCTGTTTTGTGTTCTTAATTAGTCAATTCAGAAAATAACTGTCCAATATTCATGATAACGAAACAGAGGTGCCACAGAACAAATGGATGACCCTAACATGCCATAAATACAACATTATGTTATACATGTGGCAAGTAAACCTAGCAAAGAAATGAATCAGAGAAAACCCCAGAAGAACCAATGACCCGAAGAAATCTATTTCTCAAATGCCCACAATACATGTGCCCCACACTCAAACCCACACTGACAGCGGTGAGAAGGCAGTTATTGGTATAGGCAAGCAATTCAGACTACTCAGTATCTGGGGATATTTTCTGAGGAGATAATTAGGTACCTATTCATAGCTGACTGAATCAAACTTCTGTTTAAACTACTGATAAATAGTCTTTTTTTCACTTGAATATGAGACCTCCAGTGAAATTTCTTTAGACTGTCCGAAAAGAAAAAGTTTAGAAACAAAATTTAGTTAATAAAGTTGTCTGAAAATTATGAGGCATCAATATAATTTTTGGTTTCCAAAACCAAACATCTTCAGAAGACGACAAAAAAGGTAGTGAGCTTAGTTGCAAGTAAATCTGCATGGGGTGTGTGTGTGTGTGTGTGTGTGTAGAAAATACATGTTGTTTAGATGAACTTTCTTAGACCAGAAAATGGATATTATATGCAGTTAATGTATATGTATGTGATGATAACAAGATTACAATCTTCCTTATTCTTCTTTTTTATAAAAATCAAAACTTACCAAAATTGTGGCAGTTGTATCTATAACTTTCAAGTTGGAATTGGTCTAGACGTCATGAAATACAAGACCTTTATGTGTGTACTTTTTACATGATTACAATACAGCCCAAACTAATCTAGTGGAGATCCTATGGTACCTGGCGGGAGAAAGTTTCTTTGTCCAGCTAAATTTGTGCCTTTAATGGTTGTTGAGCTACTCTGTAAACTGGGTCAACTTAACAACTGTACAAAAAAACCCCATAAATGTTCACAAAAAAAAGAACCAATAGCAGAATCCTTTTTCATTTGGAATGGGGCTTATATTTAGTTCAAGTAGCAAGAATAATTGTTTCAAAATCTACCACCTGTTCCATGCAAATACTAACATGTTTGATCTATAGTTTACCTTTTACAGTGACTGGAATTACTCTTCTCTTCACCTATTCCTTGGACACAGAATACTTTGTATACAGAGATGTGTATATTTTGTTTTGTTTCTTTTAATGTCTTTTCTCTAACCCAAAGAATATTTTTGTCCTGTTTTCACACTGCTACAGATATATCATGACAGATATAACAAGCCACTAACCCTTCACCCCCACTACTTTGGAGGCCCCTGTCATTTCTGCATGCTGATAAACAGAATGGTCTCTACAAAATAATAACCCTCCAGCCTACAACAGTTACCCCATATCTTCCATTGAAGTGGATTGGTTTTGACTTCTTGAGTCTTTAAAAGGGGAGAGAAGGGTACAGTAAGGATAATGTACTGTAGCTACAGTAGAAAGTCCTTGATGTGAACCTCAAGAACAGCAAAAAAGAGCTGGTTTGCTCCCACTAGGAGGCCTCAATCTGATTCTGCATACTGACCTGAACAAGTCTAAGCTGTTGAATAATTAAACACTGCTGAAAATCTGTGCAGGTCATTTCAGGTTAAAGTTCTCAACACACATGACAAGTCTATTTTACCATACAGACTCAAGTAAAACAAAATTCAGTTCTTCCTAAGGATTGTTGGTGATGGGGGTGGGGTGGAAGGACTCCTCCAGTAAAAGTTCCATCTTTCTCTCCATAGGATAAACCACAGCAGTTCATTCCACTGCTTACAATTTAACTATTAGTCACACAAATATTATATAATATTTATTTTAATTAATATGTGGTATATATATATATATATATATATATATATATATATATATATATATATATATGAATAACAGTCAAATTGTAAACAACAATATGAGCCCCTGTGGGATACACTACACAATTCTCATACTACATTCCCCGCCCCACACACACCATATAATAATAATAATAATAATAATAATAATAATAATAATAATAATAATAATAAAGAGGACTTTGTATGGCGCCTAATCTTTACAAGCTCTAAGCGCTTTACACCATCAATAATGATATGACTATACTAAAGAAAAACAAAAAACAAAAACCATGAAATAGGAAAACATAAAAACATACTGAAAACATATAAGATATTATTAGGTCTCTAAGTTTGTTCCTGCAGTCGAAAGAGGTGAGTTTTAAGAGCATTCTCAAAAGGGACCACTGTGTCTTTGTGTATAATTTCAATTGGCAATTCGTTTCACATCGCTGGGCCCTGGTATGCAAAAGAATGTTGTCCATATGACTTCATTTTCATAGCGGGAACAATGAGTATACATACCATTGTCAGAAGAGGAGCATAAGTATCTTGCTGGTGTATACACATAGGTGAAGCCGGATAGGTATGTTGGACTGAGTCTGTCAGTGAAATGTAGCACTGAGAACAAATTTTGTGTTTGATTCTGTATTGAATGGCTAACCAGTGTAAGGTACAGAGCAATGATGAGGTGTGCTTTGATCGAGGTACTCTAAAGATGATCTGAGCAGCTGTGTTTTGAACTTTTTTAAGTTTTTGGAGTAGATATTGAGATGAAACAGACAGAATTGAGTATATAAAAAGAAGAAAAAAATATGTGTTAAAAGAAATACATGGTATGCCCATTTCCCCCCAAATAATCTCTCCTATTTGATTTCCGACATATCCAAGATCTGACAGACACAGATGCAAGAACATGCTCTGTTGATCTTGAGATTCACCAACCAAATTACAGCTTTTACATTTATCAAAATTAAAAACTTAATTTGCAATTTAGAAAAAGGGTTCTAACAATAACTCTCCCAAACATTAAATGCAATAAATTCTTTATCAAAATGTAACTAAAACTAAAGGAACCAGGAATTTCAAAGGTTGTCAACATGAACCTTTATCAATGCCTGTCAAATATACTTTTCATAAGCTGATCTCAATTTTATTCAGACAGATCATACTGGATATGTAATATAAGATTGTATCATATTCCATATACCTTGTACACTGGATAATGACCCTCTCCCTATTCAAGTATTAGTTTGATATTGGCCTAATCTAAGAATCAATCCAACAAGCAGGTGTGGCACACTGTGATAGATAATTATGTGATGATTTTATGTACTAAATATTGGGTGAGATTTTATTGAAAAAAAGCCAAGATGAAAACAATCAAAAAATTTCCTCCAATCTCTTGACTCAAGTGGTTTATAAAGACATATTCGATCATATAAAATCCCAAATATACTGTGAATTAGTTGACTGGCTATTAAACCATTTGAAAAAAGAAACCTGATCTGATTTATCCTATTTCTTGACCCTACAGTTCTGCTCAAGGGACAGTAACAGTATAGGGAGAATGGAAAGTCTGAAGGATCATACAATATCACAAATTTGAAAAAAGAACTAGATAAATTTTTATCAAAACATGAGACGGAATCCTAACTTTAATAAATTTAAAGTGTCCTGGGTGACTTAGGAGATGGGTGGTAAAGCGCAAATGTGTTACTACATTCTAGATATGACAACTGTATAAAGCTAAAAAATATAAATAGTACACTACAAGTACTTCTTAACCCTATAATTCCAGTCAGGAATAGAACCCTGGGGCAGTTGCAACACATTCCATGTAGTCTCTGTATTTATGTAATATTCCAAAGCAAGAGGAAGGTGCAGGTGTAATGAAACAAAAAAAAAAAAAAAATTAAACTGTGTCCTCAATATAATTCATGAAAGCATGGCTTCACCCAAGGACAGTAGTGATACTGAGGAAAGGTAAAGATGTGATAATCTTAAGTGAATTGTTTAATTGTTTTCTCTTTTTATTTCAATAAATTAACCGCAATCTATAATTCTTTCTTAAAACAATATATTGCAATAATATTGCAATATTTTGCTTAATATTGTAATATATCACAATATGATTTTTAATTCATTACCCACCCCTAATTCAAAAATCTAAGTCACACAAACACACAGAATGGTGCATACTGCATTTGCAGCTCAGTATCTGTGCTGTCTTTTTATATTTTATTCAGATTATTTGAACTGTATAGATCAGAGGCAGCACATTATGCATTTAAAGATTCTAGTCTACATCACCAGCAATTCTAATGGCAAGTTGATTCATAATGTTGCACCCCTAGTGTCAGCGTGTTGCAGTAAAATCATTAATTTCATGATTCTTGCATGCACAATACTCAAAAAATGAATATCATGCATATAATTTACCCAAAGTACCGTAAGTGAAGCATAAAAAATGGGTCATAATGACATACTGCTGAAATGAAGAAGATCCCACAATATTTCATAATTCCAGATTGGATTTTGGGACGGTGTTCTAATTATAATAGCACACTTTTAACACATTACTGGCCATATCATGGCAAATAAATGGAAGCTATAGGTCATTCCCAAGATGTTTTTTGCAAATCAAAAGACCAGAGTTTGAATTTTGTGGTATGTGGAAACAGTTAACATGCCATCAAGATGCTGCCGATACTTGGAGAGCTAATTGTAATATTGGTTTTCAAGCCCAACCTGGGTCCAAATTTTAATGCCTGAATGTCCTGTATACAATTTAACAACACATGAGGGAGTAAATATCAGAGCTAAAGGTACTCAAAAAGAGAAAAATGAACACTGTTTAGACATGTTATCTTGTACCCAGAATGAACTTAAATACTAATTATACATGTATGTAAAGAAAAATGGATGAGATTTGTTTTTTTTGTACTTCAAGCAAGAAAATAAGGAACAAGCTAATTATAAATATCATGTAAAAAGAATTTGCATATAAAGATTAAACAAGAGTTTCTGGAAGGAACTGATGCTCCACTCCATGAAAAGAATTTCCACGGATTCAAGTTAATTAACAAATTAATTGATCTTTGGCTGAAGGAAATGGATAATGGGCATATGACTGGGATTGTTTTCCTTGACTTCAAGAAAGCTTTTGATCTTGTTGATCATTAAATTCTGCTGCAAAAGTTGAACTGTTACAGGTTTGACAATCCTTCTTTAAACTGGTTTAGATATACCTAAACCAAAGTCTCAACAAGTAAGCATTGGCAATATTAGCTCTCAAACTCGCACTATTCATTCAGGAGTCCCTTCAAGGCTCAGTTTTGGGCCCTCTCCTCTTCCTTACCTATATCAATGATCTACCATTAAATAATGAATCCACCAATACAGAATTTTTTGCAGATGATGCAACCTTGTATACATCTAGTTCTGATACTGAAATTATCCAAACAAGATTAAACTCAGACCTTATTAGAGTCCAAAACTGGGCACAACAAAATAGGATGGTAATTAATGATGGTAAAATAAAATGTACGATTCTGGGGACGACACAAAAGCTACACAAGTCAGGGAACCCAAAACTATCTCTTGCAATAAATAATCATCCATTAGAAAATGTCAATCATGAAAGGCTTGTAGGTGTGTCCATAGATAATAATTTAGTATGGAATGACCATATTGATAAGCTTTGTAAAACACTGTCATCAAAAATTGCCCTTCTCAGCAGAATCAAGAAATATTTACCTATGGAAACTCGCAATCTATACTACAAGGCATACATTCTTCCAACAATGGATTACTGTTCTAATGTATGGGGAAACTGTGCTAAATCTGAGCTTGACAGGGTTTATAAACTCCATAAACGAGCAGCACATGTAATTTTAGATACATCTGTTGACCATCCCTCAAAAGCATCATTTACAGAACTCAAATGGTTCACAATATATGACAGGATAGATTTTCACAAGGCAGTTCTCTTATATAAGTGTCTACATGGAATTGCACCAGAGTATCTTCAGGACTTATTCTGGCCTTTTTCAACACAATACAAGTTGAGATCAATCTCACATGGAAAACTTCTAGTACCAAAACCAAGAAAAGAGCACTTCAAAAAGAGTTTTCAATACTCTGGTACAGTTCTATGGAATAAGTTTCCACTACATGTAAAATCGGCTGAAAATATTAGAGTATTTAAGAAGAGATATCAGGAGCATGCATGTGTTTCTAATAGATAATGAAATTTAGTATTTTAATACGAAACATGCTAATATAAGCACTAATTATTGCTTCTTCACACAATGTGCATTTGTTATACTTTCATTAAGAGGGCCTCAAGGGAGAATAGTCCTTGACTGAGTCAACCTCTATAAATAAAGCATTATTATTATTATTATTATTATTATTATTATTATTATTATTATTATAAGAAAGACCATTTCATCCTTTAAAATGTAGAGTGTTGAAACACTCAGATATTCTTCAGCAACAAAATATTTTCAAATTAGCTGCTGTAGTACACATTTTGGATGTCAGCTTTCCACCATTTTCATTTAGAACAAAATATGCGTCATTTGAAGTATTTTAATGTAAACCTCATGTCAAAATGATCCATTCATGGAGATTAGTGCCTATAGGATTTTCACAGTACTACATTCATTTAGGACAACTAGGTAGCATAAGAAGTTTATTGGTGAAAAACCCATGGGTATAACCATCCAGTTGGTGAGGATTAGAGCTAATAACATTTTCAAGATGGCTCTCTAATGTTCAGAATGAGTAGCCATAACAAGATCAGATAACAGCATTTTCATTAAAGACAGACTGCAGCTCATACAAAGTCTTCTAGTGAAAGTCCAGGGCCAATATGATTTTATGTTCAAACAGGTTTGTGATAACAAGACTTATAAGTTGGCTGCCATGGTGGCCATACTGGATGTCAGATCTGCAGCATTTTCACTTAAACCAGCTAGATATGGTGGCCATATTAAATTCCTGATTGGCACCATTTTTACTAGACACCATAAAACATATTTTAATGAAAATCCCATGTTGATAGGACCATTCAATCAGGAGGAGTAGCAATAACAATATTGTTAACATTACCATTGTGGGATATTGAATATCATATCAGCATTTAGGGCCAAGTAGACATCTTAAGTCATTAAGTGATAACTCCATGTTGATATAACTATCCACTCAGAAGAAAGCACAATAAAAATAATTTAAGGTGGCCATCACTGTTATAGCCATAATGGATGTCCAAGCAGTATCACTTTTATTTAGGACCAACCAGACCATGAGAAGAATATGTGTATAAAATGTCAAGTCAATCCTCTAAGGAGTTTAGGAGAAGTAGCAATAACAAACTGATGGATAGATGGAGGAAAATGGAAAACAGACTGTCCCATAAGATCCTCCTGATCTGAATTTCAGAAGAAACATTTTACCTAGTTTTAACATTTGTTGATAAATTTTAAGTTTTAAATAAAAATCAACAAAATCAAGGACTAAACCAACTTGTTCAAATTTCAAACTGTTTTCAATACAACCCCACAAATTCATGGATGTTTAAAGGTTGTACAAGTTATGATGCCTCACACCCATCCACACATGTAATTTCCTTCATTATTCTTATATAACCAATATTTTACAATCTCTCATTACATAATATACACCTTCTTAACACATTAACCCCTAGCACTGAATTTACAGGGCATGAGGTAGTAGCCTACTCCCATGGTCTGTGGCATCAAGGTCATGCACGATACACTAAAGTGGGTGGTATTATGCAAAGGTAGACAGATTTAACTCTACAATGATACCCAATAATCTGGACATTTTATCTGCACTACAAAAAACAGACGGAAAAACCTAATTTTTTGGACGTGTTTGTTTTTTTTTTCAACCCAAAATTCGCCCATAGTCGGAATCCGATTTTGTGTCCAGATTTTAGACTTCATGGCATCAGATCTATGGCAGACCGGTTTGAAGTGCACACAGACAGGTGAACCTGTGCAAAAAGTATGATAGGTCGACATTTTAAATAAAGAGTCTTCTCCATATGAAAATTAAGGGTCCATTAAAAAAAAAAAAAAAAAAAAAAAAAAAACAACTAACTTTTCACCTTCTGCTTATGCGCCAGCAAACTAACCAATGGAAAACATTTTTTTAGCACAACTAGGCATTGGTCTAATGGATAACTGCAAAGCCGATGTATTAGGATGTATTCAAAAATAATTCCCAAAATGTATTTCCTACTCGCATTTCACGTGAAACAGCAAAAACCTTCAGGGGTTAATGTGTTAATGATCATCCATTTTAGTGATAAGATTTTCAAGTCTTTCACTGAAACCCTCCAGTTGATATGATCATCCTTTTTTCAGCAACGGCAATAAGATTTTCAAGACGGCCACTATGTGGTGGCCTACTATTGTTAGGAATCTTTGAAATTTCATGATGGATCATTAGTTACACCAACCAATCAATGATCGATTATTGATTAAATACAGCTGCCACCCAGTAGAAATAATCAAAGTAGTGTGTCAGTTTTTAGCTAAGGTCTAACTGATAAATAATCAAAGATTTTGTAACATGAACTAATTGTTTTGGATTGTTGTTTGTTATTTTTCTTCAAATAAAAAGAAATTATAAAAACTATTCATTTGTCTATAATTGGAACTTGTTAATAAAAAAACAAATCATTAAAAAATTGGGTTTTTTTGGGGTTCATAACAAGAACTTAAGAACAGATGAACAGGTAAAATCAGTTGTCATGTATTTAATGTAATAACTAGATAGAGAATAGATTACTAGAATCAACTAATCATGACCATAATTAGATGATAAACCTAATTAACAATAACAGTAGTATTTTATAAGTAGAATTTCTTGAATTTTCAACACTGAACGGAGGGGCCCCAAGTGGATGAGTGGTCTAAAGTTATATCCATTATGGATCACTGCCATCTCACCTCTGCATGGGTTAGAGTCTCAGATTTGGCCAATGTGAGTATGTGAGAAAGCTTGCAAGTAGCTTCTCGTGAGCTGGTGGATCTTTCCGGGGGTTTTCCAGGCTTCTTCCTCCACCATTAATACTGGCCGCCATGTATAGCCTATATTGTGCTAAAAAATGGCATTAAACCCTACAATTACAACAACAACAACACTGAACTGAAGAGTCTTCAACATGTTGGGTAAGGTAATACATGTAAATACAACTGAATCATGCAATCAAAATTCAGAGCAAGAATGTATATGCTTTTGGAGAAAAAACATGATATGCACATTTACTGGTTTGATATTAGACAACTCTTTCTTTAGAAGACTGTCTATTTGGCTGAAAATCCTTTCGGAAGAAATAGTAGATGCTGGCACCACAATGAACTGATGTAATTTATCTGAATCACATCTAAAACCATACATGATATTGATAAAATTCAAAACCTCTCCTTTTTATTTGGACATTATTTTACAGTCCATTTTTATAACAAGGAAAGTAAATGTGATTTAGCTCGCACTTTGGCTTATATTATAATCCAAAAAATAATATTTAATTATCTGTATGATGGGTTTTTTAATAAATAATATAGCTAGACTCTCTCAGAAATGATCATAAAATCAAGACTGTGTACCAGTGCCTATTACTAACCATTTAATGTATATTCTTTTATTTGCACAACTTGCAATTTAATTTTGTCAGGTTTAAATTGTATTTTTTTGCCAAACCATCTTCCATTATCTGGGACCCAAATTAGGACCACATTTTCTATAATTTCTTCCAGGAAATTCAAAAAAGTTAACTTTCACTTCTGCTTGCCATTTTTTAAACAGGTCACTTATATCATTGCTAAATTGTTTCTAAACTTAATAAAAAGTACAAATCAAACAAAATATTCTTTGTATTGTTATTAATTTAGCAGTCTATGCAATCATTTCTATAACTGTATAATTAAATTGATATATTTTGGAGTTATTCCAACTCACTAGTAATCATAATTTAATAGGATTATCAGTACTCAATAAACTCAAACGTGAAAGGTCACACTTGATTAATCAATCAAAATGGTTAACAAGTGATGCTCATGTTACTGGATTAATTGGAACAGCACTAGGCCATACTGGATGCCATTGGCATCAGGCTCATTATAGAACATCAGTACATTACAAAATGTCTTTTGGTGAAAACCAATGGCAATACAATTTTCTGTTGAGGAGAAATAGTGATAAGATTTTCAAGATGGCTGCCATGATGGCCATATTGGTCCTCTGAGAAGCACCATTTTCAGTTGGTCCAACTAGACAGGATCAAAAGTCTTTCAGCATGAACTCCATCTTGATATGACTATACATTAAGGAGCAGCAACAATAAAACAAAAATGTCAAGAAGGCCACTGTGGCGACAATATGGATTGGCAAGCACTTTCATCTAAAACTAAAACATGAGGAAAATCTGTATGATGATAATATGCCAATTTAGTTTATGAAGAATAATGATAAGAAATTTTTACTAACAGACATATGGATGACGTACATTTAGATCACTTCATAGGTTTTTCTGGTCTATGACTAGTCAAGGAAAAAAATGGACTGCACAAAACTTCAGTAAGATTTACCCTTTGATAAAATTCAAAGGAAACATGTTACCATTCTGTTATTGATGTTTTAGTTGTAGGGTTTAATGCCATTTTTGAGCACATGATAGGCTATACATGGTGGCCAGTATTAACGATGGAGGAAGAAACCAGGAAAACCACACAGAAAGAACCACTGACCCACAAGAAGCTACTGGCAAGCTTTCTCACATACCCACATTGGCTGAATCTGAGACTCAAACCCACGCAGAGCAGACAGTGGTGAGATGGCAGTAATCCGTAATGACAAGCACTTTAGACCACTGGGGGCCATGTCAACATTCTGTAGAAGTTATATAAAATAAAAGAAAATGGTAAAACAAAAACCATAAAACACTGCCAAAATTTCCTATATAGAAAACATTCCCTTCAATATACCAAGATTTTCTTGCGTATTAGTGGACACTGTGAGTGTATACACTTTGGATGTACTTCACCCTTCTGGAGGATTGCATAAGTCAGACCTGTATGTCTGATACATGATCAGCATAATAGCACCTCATCTCTGTGATTTGTTCAATAGAAGGGATTCAACTCTCCAATATTGGATTTGATGTTCTCAAGCTTGTCTGCAGACTTTTCATCGCACATATTCTGCCAAGTACAAGGAACATGCTGATTTATATAATATTTGAAGTATGTATATTGAATCTTTTCTTTAGAAATGGGTGACTGCTAGGTAGCTTTGGCTGCTTTATCTGCCCATTCATTACCCTTAATACCAGTGTGACTAGGCAACCAAAAATACAGAATACTTTGTCTGGATTGTATGAGCAAATCATTTCTCTATGACCTTAGACATCAATGTGTTCTCAGATATAAGGCACTTCAAAGCTTGCAGTGTGGAAATGGAATCCAAAAAGATAAGAAAATTTGTTTTTCTGAGATGCTTCAAGGTAGTTCAAAGATATGAGTATGGATGCAATATTTCTGAGGCTTTATCCAGTAAAAAGCTCAAGAATGTCATGAGGTGTAGCTACATCCATTTTTTTAACCAGCTGTATCTAGTAATGCAAGGTCAAGATAGAAAACATCATCTTAAAGCTGAAGCACCTATTTATATTAGCAAGGTTACACAAGAATGATTTTGCCTAAAAGCAGAAAGGTTATCTTGGAGAAGTTTGTTGTCACTAAGTCACAACAGACTCATGCGCATGCTTCACAATATCATTTTGAACAAGTTGGAAGAATTATACAAAAAAATTGGAGTTTTTTTAACATCATTTGCAACACACTTGTGGCGATAAAGTTAGCTAGGCATCCCCTTAGATCTAAATGAACAGGCCATTCATTATGCCATAATTCCATATGGTGCCACAAATTTTGTCCAATCAAAGAAGAGATGGCAACTGTATGATCTTTCTTGGGTTTATTTGTATCTAGTTTTTGCAGAAACTTTAATTATATATATGTATGACATGTATTTCATATCATAATCACTAAGTACATGTACAAGTAATAATAATAATAATAATAATAATAATAATAATAATAATAATAATAATAATGAGGACTTTGTATAGTGCCTAATCTTTCGAAGGTTTAAGTGCTTTACACCATCAATAATAATATGACTGCACTACAGAACAAATGACAAAAACAATGAAATTGGAAAACATAAAAACATGCTGAAAATATATAAGATACAAAACATGATTAGGTCGCTAAGTTTGTCCCTGCAGTCAAAACAGGTGAGTCTTAAGAGCACTCTTAAAAGGGACCACTGTGTCTTTGTGTCTAATTTCAATAGGCAATTCGTTCCACGTCGCCTGGTTGTGGTGTGCAAACGAACATTATCCATATGACTTTGTTTTCACCTTGGGAACAATGAGTATACGAATTCAGAAGAAGAGTGTAAGGATCTAGTTGGTGTATACACATGGGTGAGGCTGGATAGGTATATTGGACTGGAGTCTGTCATTGAAACATAGCACAGAGAACAAATTTTGTGTTTGATTCTGTATCGAATTGATAGCAATGTAGGGTACAGAGCAGTGGTGAGGAGTGCTCTGATCGAGGTACTCTAAAGATGATCCGTGCAGCTGTGTTTTGAACTTTTTGAAGTTTCTGGAGTAAATATTGTGACGAACCAGAGAGAATTGAGTTAAAAAAATAGTCTAGTCTTGAAAGTACTAATGAACACACAAGTATTTTAGTGGCATCAACTGAAAGATATTTACGAATGGAACTGATGCGTCTCAATTCAAGATATGCAGCCTTGCATGTATTCATGAGATGTTGGTGCAATGTGAGAGTACTGTCTAGAGTAACGCCTAAGTTACGTACTGACTGTGAAAATTTAATGTTGGTGTTGCTGATATTTATTGTCTGAGGTAAAGGATGTGAATGAGAAAGTCTTTGTGTTGTGATCAGAACAGCCTCAGTTTTATCATCATTCATCTGCAGCTTGTTACATGTCATCCATGATTTCACATCAGAAATGCACTTCTCTACTCCATATATGGTAGCATCAACTTCAGTTGGGTGGCTAGGCTTGTATATTTGGGTGTCATCAGCATACAATTGGTGCAACACTGGGTGATAATCTCCGACACTTGAGAGCGGCTGAGTATACAGAATGAAGAGAACAGGTCCAAGAACAGATCCCTGTGGAACACCACAACATACGTCAACTGGGCTGGAGTATATTCCATTTGCAGATATAATTTGTGTCCTGTTGACTAAGTAGGACTTGAACCACTGTAAGGCTATATTCTGAATGCCAAATACATGCTGGAGACTGTGAAGTAATATATCATGGCCTATTTTGTGTCAAATGCTGCAGATAAATCCAGGAGAGTGAGGACTGTAATCTTTACACTATCCAAAGCAGAGAGAATGTCACTAAATACATTCAGAAGAGTAGTTTCCGTACTGTGGCAGGGGCGATATGCAGACTGTACATTGCTAAAAAGACTGTTTGAATTCAAATGAGATACAAGTTGAGTTAGAACAACCTTTTCTAAGATTTTTTATATGAATGGGAGATTAGAAACTGGGCGGCAGTTCTTATAGTCCAGTGTTGGTTTCTTCAGCAGTGGCTTTACGATGGCAGTTTTGAAAAATGATGGGAATTCCCCTAATGAGAGAGAGATATTAATAACATCAGTTAGTGAATGCAATATTGGGTCTAAGCATTCAAGCAGCAGTGATGTCAGAATTGTGCATTTATTTTACTCTCATTAAGAGGGCCTCAAGGGAGAATAGTCCTTGACTAATGAGTCACCCTCTATAAAAAAAAAGCATTATTATTATATTATTATTATTATTATTATTATTGGATCAAGTTCACAAGACTTTGGTGCACTTTTCATCACAATTGTCCGTACTAAATCAACAGAAACAGGTTCAAATGTTCCTAATGGTTGTCGCTGAAATTCTGCATCATAACTGTATGGTGACGAATCAGTTGAAATTGTGCTGTCAAGCGAATTTCTAATGGTTTGTACTTTGTCATCAAAGAAATTTGCAAATTGGTCTGGTAGGTCTAGTGGAGAGAAGGTTGTTGGAAGTGGTGTACATTTGTTCCTTGACATTAGTTTGTTAGTTATCTCAAAGATCTCTTTGCAGCTGGAATTCTCCGTGATCTTAGTACTGTAGTGGGATGATTTGGCTAAATGGACTATGTTTGTGACGTTCTTCTTAGTGGCTTCGTAGAGAAGTACAGAAACAATCATTGTATATGATCTGATGTTAATTCAGCACTACCAGTTCTCTTCTCTACAATGTCTTACACTGGTGTACTAATTATCATTGTATAAATCCTATATGCAGTTGTTGCAGGGTTTAATGCCATTTTTCAGCACTCGATTGGCTACACATGGCAGCCAGTAATAATGGTTGAACCTGGGAAAATCCCCAGAAACCACCAACTCAGGAGAAGCTACAGGCATGCTTTCTCACATACCCACATTGGCAGAATCTGAGACTCAACTCATGCAGACACAGACCACTCTGCCACTGGGGGCCCCAATCCTATATGTAGACTCTTTAATTTCATGTACAAATTTTACAGTAGTAGTAGTAGATCAATTATCTAGTTTTGTAATCCCACTGTTGTCTAAAGCCATCACAATTCGTAACACGTGTGTGTACACACACACAGACACACACACACTTGTAGAAGCCCAAAGGGAACATTGGTCATTTGACCAAAATGAGCTTATTTTAAATAAAGTTATCAGATTTCACTGCTGAACATAGAGATGTGCCATAAAACTGGAGCTAAATTAAAATAAAACTGTACCATATGTACTAGTGTTAAAGTAGTGTGAAAGTCAGATCCAAGTGCAAACAGCACAGACCTTAGAATTAGAACAAACACAGACTATAAAGTGCCTACACTTTATGAGACTAATATGCAAGTATACACAGCAGTTAACATGTTTGCCAAAGGCAATGACATCTAATCTATGATACCATAAGTGATCATAAATTTTAATCACCATATTTGTGGTTTTGATAATATGAATTGGCATCTAAACCTCTTGGTCACCAACATGGAATAATTTATCACCATGTAAAAAAAAATTGGCTTTTATGTTTTATTTTACATTGATGACACAAGTGCATGATGTCATGAACATGACCTTAATAACTACCTTAATTTGTAGACTATTCTAACTGTATCTTTTCACACATCAGTGGCCTTCATAGTTATATTTGGAAACAGGCAATACTGCGTGAATGAACGTAAATATCCATTTCACATTTCAATATTTCAATTGTACAATTCGCAATTGGCTTGCAGTAAGACATGACTTTGGCTTTATGATCAGTGAAAAACACTTACTTCAGAGAAGAACAAAAAGAAAAGTCTGGGAATCTTACAACTTGAAAGAACCGTAATGATCAATCTTCCAGTGGTGGTGCTACAGCGCGCTTAGGTCGGGACAATAAAGTATAAAGCCCCACAATTGGTTGAGGTGGGAATAGTACTTTTATTACCTTGCCCTGCACTCCTTCTTCTTGTGGATTCCCTTAGGTCATAAAATGGAGAAATCCTGGACTGCTGTTCACTGACTGGACTTAAATTTGGACTTAAATTTATAATTGGAGGACTCACAGTACGAAAAACTTGCTGTGCACCTTCTGCCCTACCCAAATTTGGTATGTCAGGATGAACAAGATTCTGATCATAGGCTTGCCCTTCAGATGGATTAAACACTAACTCTGGGCTTGCAACTGCTCCTTGTACTCCATGAATTCCTGGTGATTGCTTTTGAATGAACAAATGCAGCAACTGTGCATCCTTTTGTGGAGCAGCTATGGGCATCTCACGTTACAGTGGAAGTGCTCTGAAATACAGAATGTATGTATGTATGTATGTATGTACGTATGTGTGTGTATATATATATATATATATATATATATATATATATATATATATATATATATATATATATATATATATATATATATATATATATATATATATTGTGAAGTGCCAAATTTTCAGTCGATCTATTAATAAACCATTAGTTGTGGCCAGATAGCCATTAGTTATATTTACAAGACATCGTGCAAGAGAGAGAGGGATCTGTATAGTAACATGTGGCCGTTGTACTAATTAACCGTATTTGTTCAGAGCCGACTGACCGACGGCAACCTTGTAAAGTTTCATTTTATCACAAAAATGTCAGAATTTAGAGAATACAGAAATTCTGTTACTTAAAACCAAAGCATGTAATATTGACCATGACATAAGTGACTTTTAGAGGGAAGCAGAAGAAAATACATTTGATTCTGATTGGTTACGGTTAAATAAGGGGTGTGTTTTACACGAGAAATCTTTAGAACATAATATCGCACAAACTAAATTAGAATTCAATCTTTAAATATTTCTCTGCAAGAGAGGAAGAGGTGGTAGAATTATTTTGTAAAGGACTCCGAATGTTATTTGAGAGAAATACACTAGTACGTTAAGCAGTAGACAAGGGGAAAAAAACACCAAAACCAACAGTTAAGTGACACACCAAACCACCGAGGAAGAAAATAGCTTTTGGGAAAACGTGAAGACAGAAATAGAGACATACACGTTGGAAAAAAGAATTAAGAGGTGTATACATTGATACAGTGGACAAATTTGAATTCAAGCGGAACATCCACGAGGGCAGACTATATAGAGAGAGGAACAGACTTCTAGAACAACATTGGATTGGGCAGTGAACGTGGTTCGAGGTTAACAGGTTATGAAAATCGAACAAAGCAGTGACTTCGATTGTACCACTCGGTCCTATTATGATTTTTAACTATTAGTAACAGAACGGCTAATTTTTTTAATCCTTTTTCAAATCTATTTGTAATTCGGTGAAAGTTTATTTCTAAACCGTATGTATTCCTAATGAAAGGAAGTCTCATAATTGTGTATGTATTTGATTAAATTGTTTATTTATCTTTACAGGGGCTCGGAGTTGTTTTGTTCAATATACCCGCTCAGGTTACCATATACATTCTCTTACTCTAACTGGGCAATTATACTGAGGGCAGTCATCTCTTAGATAACGAGTATCAGAGGGGAGTGGGTTATAGTATTATTGTTATATGTTGTGCAATACCCCTTGACAAAGTGGGACATAACACTTAATCTTTGACAAGTGGGGCTTATACAATATTATACGAATAACGCTCATGGCCCGTGAGAACCTGACGCATGCGCGAGCGTGCGTCCGTGTGTGTGTGTGTGGTTCTATGGCACATTCTTTTGCATCTCTATTTATGGGGAAATTGGAAAATGATTTTCTAAAAACTATGCCTCTTCAAACCAGATGTTTGGTTAATACATTAACCCCTGAAGGTTTTTGCTGTTTTTGCATGAATACACATTTTCATAGGAAACACAATTTTGGAACGTTTTCTGAATACATCCTTAACTCTTTCAGCCCCAAGAAACTTATCAGTAGCACTGTTAATGTGCCCCAGCCACACTAAGCTGTGACTAGCTGCTTGTACCCCAGAGTGTTTTACCTGCTTGGAATTTTTTTTTTAGAAATCATGCACATGCCTTCACATTTACTTTAATTTCTCTTCTTGTATCCAATATTAATCCATGAAAATTTCACCAAAAAATCCAAATTAATTTGTCTACACAGCGATGTATTTTTCTTTCTATTTTTCCAAGTCTTTCACAATTTATATATTACATTTTTTTTAATAAAATTATGTGCAACATTGTTAGGAATATCACATCATCAGCACTTAATTCCATTAAAATAAACCAGGAAAATTTAATATGTGATATGGTTTGAAACAATTTGTACATACATTACTTGGCAATGTTCACATCCAGTTTTTGGTTAAGATAGAACTTTGTTCAATAAACACATTTTGCAGGTTGGATACTACGTTTGTTTGGTGATACCAATATGCATTTTTAGGCATATGGATTGGTTTCGTTTGCGATGTCCATGTACAGTTTCTCCGGAAATAATAATAAGTGAAAAAAGATAGATTTCTCTTTTTTCCTTGTCTATTTGTCATTGTATGTTGTAGGTCCAGGATTCATGCCACTAAAATCATGGACAGAAGACGATCGCTCCAATCTGCTAGATCGGCAGAAACTCTTTAATTTTTGCTATCAGCATCCGCTTTTTCTGACTATTCAATCTCAAGAATCTTCAATGCCCCATTCGAAATCTCGCAAATTATCCAACTGTCGAACATATCTCTCCTCTAATTACTCAACATTTTCGAGATCAAACCCAAGAAACTCTTCATTCTCGCCCTCACCACCATCAAAAACCACTCGTGCTTCCGCCATCATTTTACGATTTTTTAAGAGAAAAAAAACACGTGTATTGAAACGGATCCCAAGTAGCAATCTTTGGTTTCCAAACATTAAAAGTTTGCCCAAACGAATGTAAATTCATTTTTGATTGGCTACAAGTGGGTCTGATGCTAGAAAAAGCCCCATTTGTAACCAATCAGAGACTTTCTCTCGATCATACATTCGGACTGCGGAGCAGCGGTACGGGCCATTGAATGCAGTCGAAAAACTTCACGAAAAGGCGGTATCGTCCGTTGAATGCAGAAACTGGATTACGCGTAAAGGCAGCATCGGGGCCGAATGAGTTAAACATAAACTTCTAAGCAATTTTACATTAGCCAAATGACTAGTTGTGTTAAAAACTTTGTTTTCCACTGGCTTTTTTGAGCAGAAAGTGAAAAGTTGGAGTTCTTTTTTCTTTTCTTTTTTTGCTAACCAATCATTATTGTATGGATACAAGTTTTTTTTAAATGCCCACCTTATCCAACTTTTTGCACAGGTTCACCTGTGTGCAGTTCAGACCAGTCTGTCTTAGATCTGAGGCACAATAGTATCAAATCTGGACACAAAATCAGATTCTGACCACAGGTGAATTTTGGGTGGAAAAAAAAATGTGTCCATAAAATTAGGTTCTTCCTTCTGTATTTTGTAGTGCAACTGAAAGGTCCAGATTATTTGGTATCATTGTAGAGCTAAATCCGTCTACCTTTCTATATTACCACCCACTTTAGTGTATCATAGATGACCTCAACACTACATAGCTTGGCAGTAGGCTACTACCTCCTGCCCTGTAAATGCAGTGCCAGGGGTTAATGTGTTAGGATTTTTAGATTACATCTTTATAATTTGGAGTCATTCATATATTTTATGGACTGTTAAAACAAATTACATCCAACAATAAAATTTTAATTCAATATAACTAAATCTAAAGTATTATTTTTTGACGTCAAGGTCATGAAAAATGAAAATAATGATATCATTACCATGGTTCAAGTAAAAAACACGAATATCAATATGTTGAATATTCTTCATGCCATCCAAAATCATGTAAAATCATGTAAAACAGGATACCATATAGTCAAGCGAAAAGATATAGAAGAATTATTTTGGAGGACACTTTTTTAATTATCTTTAACAGTGTTAGGTCAGCATTTTTAAAATAAAAATTACACTATTAACACCATTAATACTGCTTGCACAAAATGTATATTCTCTTACACAACCTGAATCATTACAATGTAAAATCAAAACTAGAAATGAAGATAGCATCCCTTTTGTTATAGAATACAATCCAAGATTGCCTAATATAGGTTTTTGTTATTGTTGTTGTTGTTGTAGGGTTTAATGTCAGTTTTCAGCACACAATAGGCTATACATGGCGGCCAGTATTATTGGCGGAGGAAGAACCAGGGAAAACCCCCAGAAAGAACCAATGACCCATGAGAAGCTACTGGCAAGCTTTCTCATCTAATATTGGTAAGAATATCAATAAATATAAAATTATCAACAAAAAGCAAGTGCTAAATCATAACACAAAAGCAAACCCACACCTGCTTATAAAAGGAGTAAAAATCTTAAAGATTTCCTAATTAATTCTAAATTAGAAAAAAAATCCACACACACAAAAGAATCAACTAAATGTAATAGACCTTGATGTTCACACTGTTCTTTTATTAATGAAAATACTTCTTTCAAGAGCAATAATATGGACAAAACTTTTAACTCATACAGCCCAGATCCAATCTGTATGCATGATCCGGTTTCTGCATTCAATGGCCAATCCAGACAGTAGTAAAACAAAAAAATATTTTACTGCATTCAATGGCCGATCCAGTTTTCTGGCGTTTTGAATGTGTGTTGGATACAATGTCTCTGATTGGTTACAAATGTTTTTTTTTCTCCAAGAATCAGACCAATATTAATCAATCAGATATGATTTTACTTTCCTTTGTGCAAATTTAAATTGTTCAGAAACCAAGGGTTACTGAGGGCAGTTTCACTACACATGTTCTGTTCATGAAAAATCTTAAATGATGGCGAACATACGAGTGACTATTGTTGACAATGATAGCGAAAATGAGAGTTTCCTGGGTTTGATCTCAAAAATATTGAGCAAGCAGAGGAACGATCTTTGGCAGTTGGATATTTTCTGAGATTTAGATTCAGATATAGAAGATTCTGAGACTGATTCAGCAGAAGAAAAAGGATGCTGATAGCGATGATGACAGATTTCTTGCGGATCTAGCAGATTGGAGTAAACAGTGTATAAATAAGTTCTGAAAGCCTTGGACAAATAGAAGGAAAAATTTACATCACTGTGTAGACTAATTCATTTGAAATAATTGGTGAAAATTTCATGGATTTTTATTGGAAATAAGAAGAAAAATTAAGGTAAAAGTATATGCATGCGCGTGATGTTTATATAAAAAAAATTAACAGGTCAAAATATGGGCACAAGCAGCTAGACACAGCTTAGTGCTGCTGGGGCATCGCAGCAGTGATACTGATAATAGTGCTGGGGCTGAACGAGTTAATATGCAATGTTATACTAATTGTGCAACATCAAATATTATTTATTTTATCACATGCAGAGTCTACATGTTGGTTTTGTTTATTTAATAATTTATGTATCCAGTATATGCAATAAACTGACAACTAACAGTACAAAACTAGTTTCTAACTAGCCTGAGCACTTTCAACTCTAAATGAGACTTACAAAGGCAATCACAAAACAGAGACAAAACAAACAAAACAACAAAAAATAATCAATGTGGTTACAAAATTTTACATGACCATTTCTACAGGAATAAAAGCTTGACTTTTTGTTTCAACTAGTTTCTTTTCAACATGATGCAGATGCTGAAAAATATTTTATAATGACCTAGAAATCGATGAGCCATATAGCAATCTGTAACTTTAGGTAAATTTATGTAAGCACAAATTACATGTACATCCCCAATACTTCCTTGTTACAGTAGTAATTACAGGCTATTGGGTGACTGATAAACCAATTTAGAGAATATTTAAAATAAAATATGCCGTCTGCAAAGTGATGATTTTATTTATGTGTCTTTTTCAAATCTTGGTTTAAGCCACTTGGTTTCAATGTTCTAATGTAGCATATCCAGTAAGAACTGCTCACAACCCCAACTATAGTTCCGGAACTAGAAAGGAAAAGGAATGTTGGTTAATACAAAATATTTGTCAGCATGATTATTAATTATGTCAACTATAATGGTCCCCCTTTTGAATGCCCCCCAGCCACCTGCTTCTTACAGCCAGAATCCCTAGGCACCAACAAGTTTGTGTTCAAAAGTACCCTTCAAGAATGGCTACCCCTCTAATACAACTAGTGGCCAGCATATTTAAGTACCAAAATGTCAAATGTTCCCATCACAAATGGTCACTTTCATTTCAAATGTGTCCATAACCAATAATTAATTCATATCATAAGGTAAGTAATCAGATTATCTCTACCACTGATACCTGTCTCCCAATGTCAGGTTTCCAATAATGAAAGAAGTGTTGGCTAAAGTGCATGTAACACTAAGATAAAAATTATGTCATTATACCTATAAAAGCCATGTTTACTGGAAATGGGCTCAAGAATGTTGTGATAAGAGTTTTGGTTTGCACATCTGTCAAGTTCTTCTCTTTGATGATTACAACCCACCTACTGTCCAGATCATAACAGGGTCAGCTAGGCTAAATATAGATTTTGTGGATTATCACACACAGAGAAATTAACTTTGAACAAAATAGGGTACCAGATAAATGCCAAAAAAATCTCATGACAATAAATATATAACAAAGAAGGGATTTCACCCCCTCTACAAAAGTTTTGTCTGCATATTTAAATCACATAGGTAGTTAGCAGCATCTGAATAAAACATTACATCAGATGGGGAGGGGGACTTGCCAAACAATTTTATGTAGTAAACACTTGTATGCTTGAAAAACTCGAATAAACAAGGTCATAATCGATAAGATTATTCAGCAGCAGTGGGAAAATGGAGCAAATAGAAAGACAATTATTAACCATGGTTTAAATGATGTTTTTTTATTGGTTTTGCAATGTACATGATGATACCAGCTCACATATCCTGCTTACATCAAGAATAAGAACTATTAATGTATATTCAATTGAAATAAGTCTATTCTTAAGACAAAAAGAACCTTTAACTAATTAATGTCCTTTTAAATGAATATATAAGATGAAGATATTAAATGCTCTGAAGTATGTAGTTTTCTTACTACGTATATCACATATACTTCTCACAAAAAATTTAGTAAACCTCTTGGACAGGCCACCCATCTGATAAAGCCACTTTCTAATTTGTTTGTTTGTTTTAGGGTTCAACGCCATTTTTCAGCACACGATAGGCTATACATGGCGGCCAGTATTATTGGATGAGGAAGAACCCGGGAAAACCCCGGAAAGAACCACTGACCCACGAGAAGCTACTAGCAAGCTTCCTCACATAACTACCGTATTTTGTTGTGTATAACGCGCACTTTTTTTACCTAATTTTCTTATCTCAAGTCAGGGGTGCGCGTTGTATACAAGAACTAAAAAAAAAAGATTTTTTCCAGGTCGATCTGAAGAGGATGAAGGCACTCACTACTTGTGAAATATTAAATCCATTGTACATTGCATTGTAACTAAAATGTTTACCGGTACTAGCCGTATTAAAGAAATAAATAATGCTTACAAATAGTCTTGTTCTTTGATTGCTTATGTTAATAAACTGGTTTCATTTCACGTCACTGTGTCAAGTTTTGTTCTGCGCCACAGCCGGAAATACATGTACATAACGACTTGCCTTTGTTCAAAAGCTGTGCAAAGTGCCGCATTGGAGCGGAACAAATACCACTGTGTGGATTACCGTACTTGTTTCGTAAATGTTCAGTACCGTATTCCATAACTGTTGATCTAATCAAATTTTTCTTCATTTATTATTGGTCGAATTGAAATATAATATGTGTAGAATTCAACTAGTGTTAATGTTCTCATCAGAGCATCTGTTGTGGACATAAATATTTTTGCGACTACGGGTTCTTTCTTACGGAAACACTGATACGTTGTGGAACAAAATAATCAATGTATGAAGTCAGGAAACATTTTTTTTTCCTCTTTGGAAAAAAAGCTTGTTACTTAGTTTTATTTCTCATCTTAAATCATAGTATTTGAGATATCTTTGCGATTATACAGTGATCAATGGCTTCAATGCTTCATCGACTCGGTGTGGTCTTTTCACGGTAACCGGCACCAGGTAAGCTTTGATGCGCTCAACATAGTTACAATGCTTTAACTCGGTGAGCAGTATTTAATTGATTCAGGACATACAGCGACTTTTCGAAAGTAATGACGACAAAGTGGAATTTGAGGGATTTGATGCAATAGACTGCGTCAACTAGACAAACATTTAAAGGGCCCTTTTAAGGGCCAACAATAAAATCGGAAAGATACAATATCAATATTGCCACTTTTTCATTCACTATCTAAAATGACCAACTGTTGTTGCACTATGAAAACGGAGTGAAATAGCGGTAGTCAAAATTTTAAAATGCATTATATCACATGCGCATTATATGGCAGAACTACGTTTTTTCCACTTATTTTGGGTCGAAAATCAGGGTCCGCGTTATACATTGGTGCGCGTTATACACACCAAAATACGGTACATTAGCCAAATCTTAAGACTCGAACCCATGCAGACAGAGGTGAGATGGCAGTGATCCGTAACGGAAAGCGCTTTAGACCACTCGGCCACTCAGGGCCCCCCCACTTTCTAGTGTAGAAGGGGTGGCTGTAGTTGAAACGTAAAAAAAAGGTGTTTTTTTTCAACATAGAAAAATTTGAAACACCTCACATAATCAATTATAGCTTGCTCACTAACATTTTGTAGTTTGATTTAAAACTATATGAGGTTCGGAAATACAAGGTAGACACCAATATTTAAAATCAATCTCAATCACTCTGTATCTCTTTAACGTTACCTCAATATTGGTTTATTTAGTTTAATTATTTAAAGTCATCTAAACTACTGTGGATCATTCCCAACATTAAAATTTAAATTGCTCATAGGTCTTGTGCACAGAAATACAATGTAAATGAATTGTCTGGAACCCAGACCAGCCATTTCCAACTGGTTTGGCACTACACAACTTTGAATTCACGTGTCCCTGTGCTGTAAACAAACCAAATGTCATAATTATTTGTTTTCCAAAGGGATCATGGGTCCCTCAATGGGGCAGATGCTGTCCAAAAAGAACAGTAATTCAAGATCGTGTGAGTATGATTTATGCAAGGGTTATACGTGCGCATAATTTTAGATTCGCACAAATTTAGATCATTATCTCTATATAAATTCAGTATGTTAAAATTAGGAGATGCTTCTGAAAAGTAGATTTATAAAAATAAAAATAAAAATTCATAAAAGCATAGGGAAACAAACTTAAAACATTGGAAACATAAAATAAAAACATGAAATTATGAAATTTAATCAACAGAACACATGTACCTGTAATTTAAAAACATTAGATGCATTGAAGAGTAGTGTTCATCAAGGTATGTTGCCAACATCCTGTCTATTATGTTGGGGTGGGTACAGTACCTCTTCTGGTTCGAAATGGAGGTTCCTGCTTGCACACATGCTTTTATTTTTTCTTCACTGTCACATATTGTTCTACATATACTTTCACTAATGTTTCAAAGCATGCTTTATCATGGCTGTACTCTGAGTAGCTTCATACCTTTTCACTATTTCACGTTTAACCTTCCATGGTCTCTTCAGACTATCACTAACTCATCTTTTCAATGCCATCACTAATAATGTTCCAAAATTATAACAATTTGTACATGTATATAAATATTTGTACATGTATATACATAGGCAATACTGAGGCCACAATACACAGAATGATGAAGACATAAGAGCTGAGCATTGTGGGCAGCCAGGAATGATAGAACTACCCTTACAAGCTGTCATCCCAGGTTAAATGATTACTGATCTCCATCTTGATGGTGACTGGTGGCACACACTCTTCATATTGTTGCATAAGGCCTGAAGCAATGATACAGGTCCAAGTCTTGTCACATCCATGCTACTTTCAATCAAAGCTGGGGGATCCATGATGAAATGGGGAAGGAGGGAGAGGCAGACTATCTTCTCAGTTAAGGGGGTGGGTTGAATGCTAATCTAATTCCCATCCCAAGCAATTAAGAGGTAAAATAGGAATGGAGATGACATACTAGAGGAGTAGGCTGCCTTTACAGTCTCTATCCTCAGCCTGATATCCAAAATCTGTTAAATGATGACCAGTAATCAAAACTACAGGTTATCATTCTGTACATATGTATGTATTTGTCTCCTAAAATTTTAAAGCTAACTCTCTCTCTTTCTCTCAAACCTAAGATTAAAATATATACTGCCTCGACTTAAATGTGTATGTTACTTAGTACATGAATATCCTTCACAGCATATATAATGAATTTAACATACACAATACATATCTATCCTATTCAGGAATGAACCTACGAGGTCATAAACTAGACACAAAGTACTTTGCCTGTGTTAGTAATGCATAAAATGTAGGATACTGTTACAGTCTTGGGTTACAACTGGGCTAAAATTTAACTTTTTACTACTGGTATTTGCATTTCTTCATGTGCAAAAAAAATATAAACTTCCAATATTCCATTTATAGTGGCAAATATTTTTTTTTTTTACTTTTATTAATCTATAATTTTATTCATCTATAATGTAAGCCTAGGATATTGGTATTAGAAAGGACTATGATACTTTTCTATCAGTTTTCAAATATAACTTCTATAGTGTATTAACATTTACAAAGTAACTGATATGTACAGCATAACGTTTCTTTTTCATAACATAAAGGTTTAATTTGAATGAATGGACACAAATACATGATATGTGATTCCAACCACCAAAAATGCAATAGAAGAAACTAAAATAATTATCTTACAGTTAGTACATCATTTTCCTTTGAAGAAAAGTCTTTAAAAAATGTCAACAAAATAAAACATTAAGGCATTACAATTACTAGTAATGATAGTACATTGCATGTCTCGTCAGGTGAAAATCTGAACTTGCTGGTAAAGTGTGGGACCCAACTACCAAATATTGAGATGAGCTTTAAAATGTCTAACAGTGAGCAGCCACTTCAGTTATATCCAATTTGTTTAACTGATTACACATACAAAACTGAAATGACCAAGATCTACCTCCACAATATGTGATGGCAGATCTGGGTCTGTCCAGTTTGCAGTTAAGTCAAACTTATATGCAAATATAGCATTTTTTAGTTACCAGCAATCAATGAAAATAAATAGAATTAGAGATAGATTTTAAAGCTTTGGCAAACATGTGGCAAAGTAATTTCAGGCTCTAGATGAAATACCCACCTGGGACAAACCTGTGTCCAACTGAGCAGGTTTAATGGGGGTAACTGGAAGTTGAGACCAAAAGTTTCAAGGTAGTGGGAGGAATGGACCACTCTATATTGCCAGCAATGTCTTGGCCTATCAAAAACCTCGGTGATATTTCTCTAATTATGGAGGAATGAGGAAGAAGCAGAAAATCTGGTTATGGTTGGGTCCCAGAGATCTTTTCCAAATTGGAAAGGACCTTCTTGGGATGTGTGCAAGATTGTTAAAGGCACAAGTCCACAAGTAAGAGGCTGTTGTTGTTCTTTCGGGTTTAACATCATAACTGAGCACAAGATATTCTACATATGGTGGCAAGTATAACTGGTAGAGGATGAACCCAGGCAAAACCCAGTAAAGCCAACAACTGTTGGAAAGCTACTAGCAGCTTTCTCACATCCATACACTGGCTGAGCTCAAGATCCAAACCCATGCACAAAGAGGTTTGATGGCAGGGACTGGTAATTGCGGTTAGACCACATGGTCACCTGCCTCCCTATCCCAGTAAGATGCAGTATACTTCATTTACAACCTTATCAGATCAGATCTCATCATCATCATCCAAATGAGGAGCGGCTGGGCTTGACACACAGCATCAAACAAGTGATTTCCACCTCAAACTCATTTGAGTCAATGAGGATATATAAATCATTATCATCTAAAACACTGAGCAGAAAAGTTGCTGAGATTAATAGTATCCTTCAGCAAAAGTGACATAGGAGTACTCAGCATCATTTCCCTACTTCAGTACTTGTCCATCATGGTGAATAGTAGCTGTATGCATTCTATAAGTTCCAAGACAGAAACAAAACTACTCATCTTCCCTGGACGATGAAATTGCTCCAGCACATACCACCTAATGTGATGATGGTTGGACATGATCAGCAGCATCAACTCTACTCTGGGTCCTGGGTCAGTAGCCAAAGGGGGAAATAAGGGAGCAATTACCCCTCCCTATTATGGACCAAATGGGCAAATGCAATGTCCTGTACAGGATATAATAGTAGTGTGGAGGAGAGGGAATCTTGGGCCAATTCCTATCCCCATACCATGAGGTCCTTGAGTATGATCAGTTTGAAGTTGGCACCAGTTGCTGGTGGCCAATTACGAATATGATCCAATGGGGCACCGGGAATCAGATGAAATGACTAGTAACCAAAGCAGTCATCAGTCATTAACCAGTCAGATGAGAGAGATATGTAATATCCTAGTTAACCTTATTACTCTGAAGGTCCTGGACTGCTGCTCCCATTCGGGAGACGTGCTACTCTGCAACAAGCTTACTTTCTTGTGGAAGGCTGCAACACACTACCCTGAGACAAACTGTGCACTTTCCTTGTGGAATGCAACATCACTGCATCCAAGTTCTACACATTGTATGAAGCGATGTTATTAATACTATAACCTGAAGAGCCTGCAGAAAAATACATGACAGCTTCAGTTAACAACAAAAATGAGAGAAAATAACAATTTCAAAACAATGTTTACTTGTTGCAGACCTTCCAATCCTACCAAGATCTTACCATACGTTTAAGTAATTATCATCAGATGTAATAAAATACTGCTATTGTTGAATGGGAAATCATGCATTTGAAATGCATCTGAAAAGTTTAGAAATGTGATCTATTGCAGCCAAGCCAACAATATCTTAATCTAAAAAGTTTGAATAGCACATTTTGACATAAGAGACCTTGCTGATTATTAGAATTTCTCTTACTCTGAGCATACATATCTTTGATATCATATAGTTTGCCTTTATCAGCATCTAATATTGATCATGTGACTTATAATGGTCATGTGATACAAGAAGAGGGATGGTAATTCGTGCTCCACATCCCTGTTTAGTATTGGCCTCCACTGTCATATTCCACTGCCTCCTTCCTTCACCTTCCTTTCCCATGTATTGTCCTCAGAAGTGAATCCTTGGTCTGACTAGGAATGATGGATGTCCCATATTACTAATGTTCATGTATTTGAACATGCTTATTGGTTGTAATCACCAGTTTCAGATTTTGAATAGGGTTTGAATTTTAAAGAAAAAGAATTTCCCTGGGTGTCCTCACTGATTATACAGACTATTTAAAAAGGACGTTTATTAGGTATAATTCATATAAACTTTTATTCCCTTTATTTTGGTATATGATTGATTGGAGTAACATGGGTTATAAAGTATAGAGCCTGGCCTTACTTCAAATGTGTACCTCTCGAAAAAATTGCTAGCTCTGCCTGGTCATTTTCTCTTCCTGGAATTCAAGAGGTAAATTCTATTTTTTTAAAAGAGCTGATAACATCTTTTACATTTTATATATTTGGTAATTCATTCATTGCACTATCAGAGTCTGTTATTGTCTAGTCTGACAAAATTAAAATTAAGTTTCCCTATTTTAATAACTGCTAAAAGATAGCGTACTTTAGACTAATTCATGGCACATGGAAGCAGTCATTTTAGTTAGCTGTGTGAGTAGATCATTACAATTTCCCACAACTACAATATCCAATGAAATTTCAAACACAGTACATGAAATTAACATAGAGGTATATCAACATTCTCTCCATTGTGCATGGTACAAACGTAAACAATTCACATGACACCCCACAACTTTCTCAGAACTTCATAATATCTATGGAGTCCCATCATTACCAGAATTCTTTGTGTCAAATTTGGTCTATTTCTGTAGATTGTGAACCTCTCTGCACTGAACCCGCACTGCAACTCTGGATACACTCTGTCAGCAAGTGTCTGCAGTCTGTTCAGGATTATGCATGTGAAGACTTTACCCGCAATGCTGAGAAGGGATATGCCTCTGTAGCTGTTGCAATCACTTCTGTCACCTTTGTTCTTATACAAGGTTATGATGTTGGCATGTCTTGTCCTGAGGCACTGCACCTTTATCCCAGCACTGGCAGAGATTGTGCAGGTGTCAGCAGCACACTGCAGCCACACTTGATAACTTTTGCTGCGATGCCATCCTTCCCTGGGGCTTTACCTAAGGACAGTTTCTCTAAGGCCCTCTTTAGTTCTGCCACAGTAGGTTTCTCCTACAGTTCGACCATGAGCAGGAGGTTTTCAAAGGCATTGAGGCCATCGTTGGTCATGTGGTTCTCCCTGGAGTAAGGATCAGAGTAGTACTAACACTCCAGCTGTGTGGGGTGGGAATCAGCTGCACAGGCACTAACTGATTCTGCATATCACCATGTAAAGGCTAGCGCCCTGGAGAGGACACTCCAGTTTCGCTTCACAGTGTCAACACAACATGGGAAGCAGCAGTTTACTGGTTATAAGTCATCACTGAATTGGTGTAGATTCAAACGCCAGGGGTTGCTACTGATGGTGGGAGAGACCAACAGGTCTCACTTGACAGCTATTGCCCGCCTCAAGCTGGACAGCACCCTGACAATAGTGTATAGAATGCTATAGGAGGTAAACAAGTTGTTAGGTTTGCTTGGATGTCATGCATTAGTTTGGTTCTATTTACCATATGGAGGTTTCTCTTAGTAGCAAATAAAGGTGGAGTGTTAGGGACTGATACATCAAGATGGCATATAATGCAGAGGTGATCTAATGCAAGATCGTGGGATACCAGGGATGACAGCAGAATATTATCATTGGGTCTATGAAGAATCCAGTCTAAAATATGACAATGATTATGGGTGGGTTGGTTAACTTATTATTTGAGGTTGAGAACATAATGGAATCTAAGAGTTTTGACGTGTATGGGTTTCCAGGACAGTAAGAGTGAAGTTAAAGTCTCAAGAAAAATCAGGTTGCCACCTACTAAATTTCTATCTTCTAGGAGATTTGGAAACTGCTCCAAAAAGAGAGATGATTCAGTCAGATTGTTTTTTTCTACTAGAAGGAGGGTGGTAGAGGTAGAAAAAAAATGGAAAAATGGAATGACTATATATATATATATATATATATATATGTATATACATACAGTGGGACCCCACTATAACACGGTAGTTGGGAGCCATAGATCCTGACCGTGTTATGAACCGAACCGTGTTATAAGCAACCATGTACAATACCAACACATTTTTGGATTTAATTGGGGGGGGGGGGTATATAAAGACGGGTGCGAAAATGCATGGCACAATTACCATTTTTTATCAATATATATTAAATGAGAAAAACATTTGCTGTGGTAACAGAAATTGCAGATTTAATATATTACTTTATTTAGAGAACCATGCATTGGTACATACACGTGTCTAATTTATATATACATGTATAATCTATTGCATGAAAAGAGTATCAACACCGTGTACTCACCAGCGAATCTTGTAACATACACTGAATCCATAATACAAATATTTCCATCGAAAATATCCACACAAGGATGTAAAATATTCAATAATTTTGTCACAGATCATTATGTGACTGAATTCAATGAAAAGAAAATAACACAAAATTACGTAACGGGTGTACGTAATGAATGATGAAATAGTACATGTCCGTAGATTAAATAATGGAAGCTAAAGTGTATTCTTATAATAACTACATGTACATCTCAGGATCTTTCTGTCTCTGAATTCAGTCTTTGTAAATTTCAGCACATTTTCCCACCCAAGCTGCTAGTCAAAGTCCTTTGAACTTGCCGCCCAGCTATTGCGTCATGTTCTTTTGATGTACTCTAATAAATACAGCAGGCAGAACTGGCTGTATTTTAACCACTGAATTATGTCACTGTTTAGCTCGGCAGTTCACTTTGGTGATAAGCAATGTACTTAAATTAATTGATTTATACATTCTGGTGAGAATCTATTATCAACCCCCGCATTGGCTATTGCTTAGTTGTGTATGAAATTAAGAGAACATATATCGGAGATTATTAGAGCAACTATTGTATTCAGAATGCATTCAAGAAAAACACAAAGTAGACACGATGGCTTCATTACTCAGGAATCAGTAATTATAATATTGACACTTATGAGCTGTAATTTTTCAACAATAAACAAAGATCAAAGTTCTCAGTAGGCCCAGCAATTGGTTCATATTTCCGACGTTTATTTTGGCACAAAACTAGAAGAAATTTGATAATACATTTTCTACACGTTCTTTTTCGCACTTTTAACACAAGTATGAGAATGATAATTAAACTCTTGACGTATTTTTTCTTTCATACTTAAAAGATAATTTTTTGGGGGTCTTTGAGAAAAATATCTGTAATAAATTACCTGAAATTTCGGGAGCCATGCCACGACCGTGTTATATCCGAATTTGTGTTATAACGGGGCGGGTTATAGCGGGGTCCCACTGTATATATATATATATATAATTATTATAAAATACAGTGGGTCCTTGACTTACGAGTGTCCCAACTAACGAGTTTTTTTAGATACGAGTCGTCTTTCGGCTGATTTTTTGCTTTGAGTTGCGAGCTAAAATTCGGGTTACGAGCCAGCTTCAGATACCCCACCGCTAGTTGGCGCAGCGAACGTCACAGTGAACGCATGAACATCCGCCAATCATCCCGTGTCTCACTCGTTCACTTTAAGCAGTCAGCTCGCAGTGGAAGCATTAGTGTTGTGCTCGCATTTGTGCTTGCGGTTATTTTGCAAAGAAGCAGATGATATTCATTGAATTAAAGAAAGAAATTATGGAAAAACATGACCAAGGTGTGCGTGTAGTCGACTTGACAAAGCAGTACGAGCGTAGCACTTCCACGATCTGCACCATACTGAAGCTGAAGGAGTCAATACAGGCAATCACGCTAGCCAAGGGCGTTAAAATAATAAATAGCGGACGTCTCTCCGTTAAAATATGGAAAAGCTGCTGATGGTGGGTTGACGGAGAAGCAGCTCGCCGGAGATACCGTGACGAAGGCTATAATCTGCGAGGAGGCACGAGCTATTTACGCTGATTTGCTGCAGGTTCTCTACCTTCCACCCAACATCACCCCTATCCTGCAGCCCATGGACCAGCAGTTGATTTCTAATTTCAAGAAACTCTTTACCAAGCACCTGTTCCGACGCAGATTTGAGGTGACGGAGAGCACAAACCGCAACCTTGGAGAGTTCTGGAAAGACCTCTATAACATCAGGATATGCTTCAGAATTATCGATATTGCGGTGTTTTTGGGAGGTCCGGAACGGATTAATTCCATTTCAATTCATTTCTATGGGGAAAATGGATTTGACATACGAGTAATTTGAGTTACGAGCTCCGTCACGGAACGAATTAAACTCGTAAGTCAAGACCCCACTGTAATACTAATGTGGATGAACACTGGAGTTTCTATGCATTTAGCACAAAGAAAAATAGAAGTGCCATCTTTCATCATGCAGCAGTAGCCCGTCTGAAGGAGAAATCCCTAAAATGTATTAAATATGAACTGTATATAGGATTAACAAGGGCACATCCAAACACCACTATGGATTCCATTGTGCCGTAAGATAGAATAAACAACACAGGACATGGAGTAGTATGTTGAAATCAGGATGAGGCAGTAAATATAATCATCCTTTTAAGCATCATAAACATTACAATGGGAGAATTTTTAGCAAAGAAATAATATTTTTAACATTTTCATAGCAAACAATAATCCACACTCACATTTCAAAATTCCTTTATCAATACCTGTCAAATTGAAAAGAAAGGGTATTTATTTCCATATTTATTAGTTCAACATTATTAATCTCATACCAGGTGATAATCCTATCAAAACCAGCATGTGCTTATAAAATAAATACAAAAGGTGTGAATTCTATTCAACTCCGGAATGGGCAGAGCATGTTACTTAACATGAGACCAGAAGGCAAGATATAGTTAAGTTTCTTTTTTTAAATATTCTTTTCTTTACTCTTATTTCTAGAACATAAATAAATTCAGAAATCATTATTTCAAAGCATGGAGGAATAGAATAGCTAGTACAACATAATTTTGAAAATGTTAAAAGGCACAAAAAAAATCATACATTTTTGGAAAGTTCATGTCTTAACAAGCCAAAATCTGAAGAAGACAAAATAAAATATATAAATCTTTTTTAAAAAATTGCAAATTTGTAAAGTTTGATCATGAATAAAAGTATCTGCCAAAATGTAGACTCACTGATGCATTGGATAAACATTCCATTTGTATGCATGACAATTTTAAAGGAAAGCAATGAAATTGTAAATAAAGTCCAAAACATATCTAAACGTTCAACTGGTTGACTGGGTACATAAGCATATTTGTGGCAACATCAATCAGAAACTGGTAATTTTTCTCTTTTTGTGGGGTTAACATTTATAAAACGAAATCAATTCACTTTTCAAATGTCAATCAAAAACAAAAATAAATAACAAAACATCTTAAAATGTGGTTCTGATGTTTTAATGTTAATGGCAATACCATTAAACAACAATCTTTTACATCCCCTCTTTTGTAATCTTCCAATAATTTATATAAATAAATCGCAGTCTCCGGCATATCTGATGCTCAAATATTGTTTGTATCCTGGAACCTGAAATATGTATACACACAAAAAAAACAATTTTCTTTCTCAATAGTAAAATATCAGTTTTGTCATAAAATGTGCTTTTATCACATAATGTTTTTAAAGCATGGTTTAATATTCTATACCTGGAAAAACTTAATTAAAAGAAGAATCGTTCACTGTCATCTCATTAAATTCAAACTTTTCCATTAAAATGACAATGCAATAAAACAGTCAATTGGATACAAACATTATTGCCTCTAAAATAATTTTACATTTTTAAATGTAAGTGTACATACATTTTAAAACAAATTTTAAAAAAAATAGTTCCTGCACAGTACTGGTCCTTGATTTTTCTAATAACATTTCTTTGTAATTTACCAAAGAATATAATTTCTGAAAAGATTATTTTATTAATGATGTTATTATTTTGAAATTTTTTTGTCTTAATAGGCATTTAAAGCAATATATCACTTTTCAAGCATTTTAGCATATTATAATTGACAAAAATTGAAAATGGTTACTGAGTAAAAAGTGTTATATTTCTACACAATTTCTGTCTTGATATATTTTTCAGTTCATTGCTCTCATTTTTAACAGCATTCAGTTCATCTGCCAATGATGCTGCAACATTTTTAAAGGTAACAGATTCTTGCTGCAAACACACTAAATTACTTTAATGTTTGTTACATTTCTTTTGTGACTTTTGTTTAGGTATGATTGTTTGCTCTTTAAAAAATGAATTTAGCAACTATAAACCACTAGAACATTTTGTTTGGTTTTATTTTTTATATTTAATGAACATTCTTTTCATAAACATTTCAAAAGATATACATGAAGGCTTTTCATGGTCAGTTGCTCACAAACATCGTTTTTCAGACCATCTTCTTTAATCATGTTTATTAAAAACACACTTGTGACTGAATTTGTAGCCATTTTGAGAGAACACCTTCTAGAAGAGCTTGATTTCAACAGGCTCCCACTTTTTTGTGTTTGTCCACTTTTTTCAAGATAAACAGGTGTGTCATCAGCTTTCATGGTGTTTTGCAAAAAGAATGAGTGACATGCTACTAATGACTGTTTTCACCATTGTGTTGAATTTCCTGCAAGTGTCATCTACAGGGAAGGTTATGAGTTTCGCTTTAGTTTTCCATGTCCTATTGATAGAGCAGGAAAGAACATGTTCCCTGAAAATAAAATAGTTTACAGTAATGTGGGTGATTTACTAAATAACTTGTATCATTTGTAGTAGTAATGTGATGGAAAGAAGAAAAAGAATAGGATATGAATACACTGAAACGAGAGCTTTGGCCTATACTAAATATTAGAACTAAACCAAAACCACTGACAAAAAGTTGTAAAAGTTATTAAAAAAAGAATATAATTTGCACTGTGACACAAACTTACAAGCAAAACCACTAAAAATGTGTTCTCTTTAAAGCAAAAAGCATTCATTAATTATAAGGAAGCTATGTGGAAAAACAGTAAGCTCACCACTGTAATTTTGTAATTTAAGGTTGTAGGAATTAATCTTGAAACTGTTTTACAAAAATATCTTCCAAATATGACAGCTTAAATTAATTAGCTTAAGCTCACTGATAATATCTAATATATTTAGAAATTTTTGTAAGTTAAACTTTCTCTTTTTCATGGGCATAATTCATTTAACTTAAAGCTAAATATTTTGATTTTATAGGAAATCAGATCTATAATTTCAGTGTAATAAAAAGTTTCTTTTATTTACATAGCTAGTTTTGCTTTTGGAAAGACAACACAGACAAATTATTGTTTGTGATAGTTCAGTTACTTTACAACAAAGACTTACGATAAAGCTTCCAGCTTCAATCTCAGAGTCAAAAAACATTCTTTTTCTGAGATTTCTTTTAAACACTGGACTTGGGCAAAATCTTGTTCATAAGAATGTATTTTGCTTTGATTAAAAAATTAACTTTCTATCACACTTCTATGTCACTTATCTAGGTTCATACTTTGTGAAAACAGGGTCGACATTCAAATAAACTGACCAATTATGAAAAATAATATCAACAGGAATAATATTATTCATCTGATCATTGTAAAAACAAAAAAAAATCCAACTTCTGTAAGTAAAGTCCTCATTTAATCTAAAGTCATAAAATAGACTTCATTAATTAGAACAAAAATGAAACTATTCGTTAAACATCAATCCTTATCACAAAATTCTCAATCACCTCAATCTCTAATTCAAATGAATTAATTGTTGGTTGTGTAGATCTTTGTGAGAATAAGATTGGACTTGAGGTGCACTTATTTTTGCATGTTTGCATTTTCAATTATCAGCAACTGCAAATATGATTTATATAATTAATTTAATTAAATTTAAAGTATTTGATTATACTGCAACTACCTGCTATCCAACCAATAAATTTCGCGCGGGAATAAAACTCAAAATCACCGGAAGTAGGACAGAGTGTGAAAAGAGGTACTTTGGTACTAACTTTTCTGGAGCTTAGGGTACGAAATATTTTGGACCGTGGTTCGCTGAAAACGGCTCTATATTTTTGATCAAGCTAAAGTATGATATACATGCAAATATTTCAATTTACTAAAAAAAAAAGCTATGTTCTTTTAAGTTCAATCGCATAAAAATGGGGTATGAAAGTGTTAAAAGTTTGCTCTTATTCAAATTCATTACCATTATATAAAATAATTGGAATAATGTTTTAATGTACTTACCCTTTGTTAGCCTCAAAGGTAATGATTGGTTGCCTCGCTCCAAGGTTTCCTTCTGATTTAGTATTTTTCGGAATTCTTTTTAAGTCTTGTGGATTTTCCCCGATTCTCCAATATGGCGGCCTAAATTCCCGAAAATTAATGTCGTTGCTACTGTACATTTTCACAGCGCGTTTTATGTACCGCCGTAAATAATTAAAACAAAGTAATGCTAATGAAATTCATTTTTATCTGTTCAAATTTATTCCATTTCAGACTTGTAAAACTCACACAGATAAAACAGCGTAATTTGTTCGGTAGGAGATACACATAAGTTTTGTGAAGGAGCATTCGTCGCTAAATGGGGGATGGTGGAAAGTAACACTCATGCGGTATAAATTTCGGGCTTTTCAAACATGTGTTCTACCTCTTCTCTTTACTTACCGTCAAAATTGACTTCTTTTCTACGTTGTTTACTATGAAAAGGATACAATTTTATTTCGTTTTCGTCAGTGTACTGGAAAAGGAAGATAAACTCCACCCAGAATACACAAAACGCAGTACTAACTAGTATGTGACGTCATCAATAAATGTGGGAGGGTTAATTATACCCATTACACCGTTAAAATAGCAATATAACCGTGAACTGAAACTGAAAGTAAAGGCAATAATACGGTCAAACTCAAGTTACATTCCTTGATATGGAAATGCACTTGTTTAAACAAAATCAGCAGGAAAGACTGGCGTAATATCATGTCACTTTCATGTCGATAGACGGAAATACAGTATACGGACATAATCATACAAAGTTGTTTTTTTTCTTTCCTAGCCATAGGCTGATATCTTCTCAAGAAAATGTATCGAAATATATGTGACAACACAAGATAACGTGTGTGTGTGTGTGTGTGTGTTGTGTATATATATATATAGAGAGAGAGAGAGAGAGAGAGAGAGAGAGAGAGAGTCCTTCAACACAAGACACATCACTATATTTTTGCTCTGTGGGTGATAGCACTAAAACAAAAACATGCGCTATGTTTTGCATTGTAAGATTAGCAGACAGTACAGATAATATTAGTTCGTGTTCTGGATAAAACATCCGACTACTGTGATTCCAAATTATAATTAAATATTTGACAGCCAAGAGATTGCACTTAATTGTCACATATAAATGCTGTTTTCGCCACAAAAATAATTCTAGTAAAATTTTATTGTTTTTTTTATATTGTTTTTGGGGGATTTGTTTTGTTGCTTTTAATATATATATATATATATATATATATATATATATATATATATATATATATATATATATATATATATATATATATATATATATATATATATATATATATATATATATAGTAATGATTAGCATGTATAATGTACTATGTGCTTTAAATACTGGGCAAAATTGGATGAATTAGATGCAAAATTCAATTATTTATTTTTATTTTATTTTTAAGTTTTGTATTTTTTGTTTTATTATCTTCCAAATAAGTGCTAAGAGTTGGCAACACAACAGGGACAGTGGGCCAACTAGAAACACATGTTTCTTTTGCCTAATATAATTTAAATTGTAGCTCCTATATTATTCACATACCCTCCCCATTGTTTGTACCTGACTAATGAATTTAAAATCAAAATGCATCAAAGATATAATACTTTGATATTTTATTCATCAGGATATAATTTCCAACAAAGAGTGTCACCAGATGGTCCCTAATGCTGTCCACTTGTTGGTGTTTCAAACAAAATGGAAGTTTTCTATGTTAACAAGCAGACAGAATACATAGCGTCTTTTTCTGGTTTCTTGAACAGTCTTTGCATCGAATATTTACAATGTATAGTTTTAATATTTCTTTAATAAATTCAAATAAACTACATCACATCTGTTACTTGAATACATAAACTTATTCATGCCAAATGGCAACTGTGTTACTGAAGAAACTCCCATTTAATTCAAGATGACAAAGTTTTAGGTGGAAACACTCATGTTAACAAAAATTAATGGGGATGAATGAAATGACTGAGTTTTGTGCATTTTTTATATCCTTTATACCTTTTGTTTTTAAAATCGGTAAAGGGGTACAAACAAAAGGGAGGGTATGCAAATACTATAGTGGCAAATTAGGGATAATCACTGATTGTTACATATTTTGGGCTGATGTAAGGCCAGACTAAAAATGTCTTTTCAATTGGACAGGTATTTAAAGGTAGGCCAGACTAAAAATGTCTTTTCAATTGGACAGGTATTTAAAGATAGGCCAGACTAAAAATGTCTTTTCAATTGGACAGGTATTTAAAGGTAGGCAGGTAGTTATATTTAATTGAACTTTTACAATTATTTTTGATCGTTTAGAATGCTGTGTAATTTTCTCTGCAAGTAAGATAGCATCCCATTCCGACCAAAGAAATTTTTGTGGGTAAACACCAGGCACTATAATGTGCCAGATACCTTAAACATAAATGATCAACATTAAATGAAGCCATGTTAAGAGGGAATGAAAAAATATACCAAGTAGCGTATATGCAAAGAACATTCTATAATAAATATATAAGTTAGTAAACAGTGTTAAATGCCTTAAGAGTTGGCCTAAGGAGTAAAGGTGGGATATAAAGTGAATTCTGAAGAAACGATTAATGGGGGGTGTGGGTGGGGGGTTGGTGGTGATGGGATTGTACCTTTTTACAAGGTGTCATCCTTTATTGTGTTGTCATTATCTTGAGGATGATCACCTTCAGTGCTATTGCCCAGATCGAGTAATATTAATAGAAGGTCAAATAAATAGAGATCTGAGCAGATATATTGCACAGAATGATTCAAGCCTCCATACATGAAATAAAAACAATTTAATCAATTTTATAAGCAGCTGTGAGAATTCATTACATTAGGAAGATACCGGTACACTTCTTTTGAAATAAACATTTGACAAATTTAAAACAAATGTATTTATATAAATAGCCGATCTGTTTTAAAAATAGAATCAGTTCATCATAGAAATGAGTCAACGATTGAAGTCAAAGTCATTGCCTTGTACACTTTTATAACCTGTTTTTTCTTGTTCACTTTAACTTCACTGTGGTTGTTTTTCTCTGTGTTTTTCTTTTTTCTTTTTCCCTCTCCCAAACTCTGTTTTGTCTCACCTCCTTTATCCCCTCCAACTTTGTGTGGATAAGTGGATGTGTGAGTACGTAGATACATATATCTATGGTAGGTCTTTAGTAGGTGTTTTGGTACATCAACAGTAGAAATTCAGTAGATTTCTTGGTGGGCAATTCTCCTTGTAAAATAAACTGAAAGCGACCTACGTCTTCTATCTGATATTCTACTGGGCAAAAATCATTACTCTCTCGTTATGAAAGAAATCATCCTATCAGGGTTCAACAGATCAAAGGCTATCTTCTAGTCTAGCCAAAACGCAGCAGACCATAAACTAACCTAGTTTCATAAGATTAAGATAAGATTCATAAGATTAAGATAAGATAAGATTAAGATAAGATTCATAAGATTAAGATAAGATTAAGATAAGATTCATAAGATTAAGATAAGATAAGATTAAGATAAGATTCATAAGATTAAGATAAGATTAAGATAAGATTCATAAGATAAGATAAGATTAAGATAAGATTCATAAGATTAAGATAAGATTAAGATAAGATTCATAAGATTAAGATAAGATAAGATTAAGATAAGATTCATAAGATTAAGATAAGATTCATAAGATTAAGATAAGATTAAAATAAGATTCATAAGATTAAGATAAGATTAAGATAAGATTCATAAGATTAAGATAAGATAAGATTAAGATAAGATTCATAAGATTAATGTACTTTCTAATGCCTTATTTAACAGCGACTTTCATTAACACTACACAATACATAATAGTTCCATTCTCGTCTCAATTACACAAATGAATGAAATTCATTACATGGCTTAATACATTAGTTTTCAGCGAATGCACAAATTTAAGTCTTTATCATAAATGAAATCTTATTGCATACAGTGTTAATTTCAGTCAATAGCCACTCAAGATTGGTGAATTCAAATGGATTCTCGTAACTCATAAACTAAAGTCAAGAAAAGTTTTTATGTATGATGTTGTTGTTGTTATTGTAGGGTTTAATGACATTTTTCAGCATTTGATAGGCTATACGTGGTGGCCAGTATTAATGGAGGAGGAAGAACCCAGGAAAGAACCATCAACCCACGAGAAGCTACTGGCAAGCTTTTTCACATACCCACATTGGCCAAATCTGATACTCGAACCCATGCAGACAGAGGTGAGATGGCAGTGGTCCATAATGGAGAGCGCTTTAGACCACTCGGCCCCTTGGGGCCCCTTGTAATGTATTGAATCTTAAAATTTAAAAAAAATTACCTAATTCCTATACATACAAAAACAAATTCAAACAATTTATCAAACTTATATAAAGAAGATCATTGTTCAGACAAACAAATTCAATATAGTTATACTCATACCTAGAAAACTGATTTACGATTATATTCGTATCAACAAATTCACACAAGATTGTTGTAAATACCTTGTGCTTTAGGCTTAACCTCTTCTGCCACTCAGATTGTGTAGATCTAACTTTTAGACATCTGGTCCCTCAGACAAAATGATTTATATGAGAATTTCTTCCATATTCCACTCGAAGTACATTAATTTCACTCTTGCTGGAAAAAAGTGGACTGATTCGATTTTCCGATTTGGCTTACTTAAAATGAGGGATTTATATGTGGAAAACATGCCCCTTATTTAGCATAACCAATCAGAATTGAACATATCTACCACCTTTTATAACTAGGCACCAAAATGTTTGGTCAACCTGACTTCTAATTTGCCCAACAACTGGTCTGAAGAATTTCAATTCTGACATTTTCAATACCAAAAATCAAAGTTAACCTTTCCCTTGACTTCTCTGAGAAATTTAAATAAATGTAGGCTTAATTAAGAATCACTACCTCTCATCTCTCCCAACAAAGACCTTAGATATCATTGCAGCATAGCGATGTAACAAGTACATGTCCCCATAATTTAATTAGGGATCAACATAAATTTGCACCCTCACCATTAATTTATTTTGGTACATGTTATGATTCTATGATCTTAAACTAAGTAGTAGAAAAGAATGAAAACCAACAAGTTTTGTAAAATTCAGCAAATAATTTATTTCCCGGAGACGGAGACAGTTTAACTAGTACTTATGGTATTGTAAATTCAATCCCCAAAATCGTATAAGTTCTATCACAAGTACGAAATTCCAACTGAATTCCAGGGATATTCCAATTAAATTACATTACTGAAAATGTTGATGTGCCAGTAGTCTCCAGTATGCTAGTGGCATGGAGTGTGGCTCTATGATAATAGTCTTTTGATGCATCACAATAATATAATCCAAAATGTTCCTGTCTAAATTCATTATAATTCCAAATTAATGTTATAGCCCAAGAATAGTATTGATCAATTTGTAATTCCAGTGAATATTTTGAATAAAATAACTTCACTCAAATGAAAAACTGGACACAACAATAAGATTGATTCTGCTTCAAGATGTTACAGCGAAAAGGGCTACTTATTAGATAAACAATATTATATAGCCATCTGAAAATACTGCCACTTAATGTGATTTTCTATCCTAGATGATTCTGAGGTCAGAATCAAGACTTTCTTTTAACTTAAAGTCAGGTAATTGTGTTTACATTAATAATAATCTGAATATTAAATCCACACACACACACAGAAATATTAGCTATGTATTGTGCTACTTACAAAAAAAATGCTCCTGCTCAGTTACAGAGTGAACTTAATAATAATAATAATAATAATAATAATAATAATAATAATAATAATAATAATAAAGACTTTATTTAGAGAAGGTAACTCAATTAGTTACAGAACTAATCTACCTTGAGGCCTTCTATCTGTTATGTACAATACATACGACATGATGTGAAGAGTCTGGCTCAACGCTAAATAATTAAGGAATTTTAAATTTCAAAGTATCAAGCCTGGAACACATGCACAGGCATCTGTAAAAACACAAACATATAAGAAACATAAAATACCATTCTGCGTTGAAACATTCAGCTTTGAAAATGATGCAAAAAAAACCAGGCAAGCAGGCATTATTTTTCGTTTTTTGGTACTAGCACTGTTTAATTTTCTAAAGATTTCATCCATTTAAGACATTGATTATGAAATGAAGAAATGCTAGGAGCCTGCCTTATGTTGCTGGGAATGTTGTTCCATACTACTGGACCAGTATATTGAAAACTTTTTTTTAAACAATTCTTTCTTTGGCCTTGGTATAATGTAATTTTTTCTTCTTATGGACCTTAAATTTGGAGTACCATCAGCATCTCTTTGGTGAAAGATATTGCTTAGTTAGACAGGAATGGATTTTCTGGATACTTTATAGATCATTTGGGCTTTTCTAAGAAATATTCTTTCATGTATTGTTAAAATCTTTATATTATTCATAGCATCCTGAAAATTGTCTATACATTGATCTAGAATTAAATGGCAAGCCCTCTTTTGGAGCCTTATAAGTGTTGTTATGTTTGAATTAGAGGTATTACCCCAAATTACATTACAGTAGTCCAGATATGGCTGAATATAACTTTTATAAAAGATGACCCTATACTGAAGAGGAATGTATGTTTTGATTTTCCTCAGTAGCCAAAGATAAGAATTAACCTTTTTTGAAATGTGTTTAATGTGACTAGACCACATAAGATTGTTATCTACGAATACACCAAGAATTCTATCTTGAGAGGTCATATTAAGACTCACATTGTCAAAAAAAACATTAAGTTTGTCTCTATCTAGTCTTGCTTGTTTTTGTTGTGTTGTAACTAGTAGGGCTTTCGTTTTTTCTGTATTTATGATCATACTGTTTTCCTTGCACCATACTTGAAGTCTGTTGAGAGCATCTTATAAGTTATTTTCAAGTACCGTTTTGGTTTTACCAATCTCAGACAGTGTAGTATCATCTGCATAGAGGTCAGTGGAAAAAATTGAAGTTCCAATCTTAAGAGGTAAATCGTTGATAAATAGAATGAATAACAGAGGTCCAAGGATAGAGCTTTGTGGTACTCCACAATTAATACTTTTACTTTGAGAAAGTTGACCATTTAAAGATACTTTCTGCACTCTATCGGTTAAGTATGAAGTAAACCAGTTTAGAGAATTTTCACTACATTGATAAATCTTTAGTTTTTCAAGTAAAATTTCATGGTCTACAAGATCAAAAGCTTTACAAAAATCAACCAAAATAAGTGCCTACCATTTCTCTTTGATCTAACACTTTCAGCCATTTATCAATCAAAGATACAAGTGCGGTTTCACGTGAGTGATTCTGGAGAATTCCAGAATGATTATCATGAATAAGATCATAAGTGTTTAAATAGTTGAGAAAAGAATTATGTACATGTTTTTCTAGTAATTTGGAGAGACAAGGAAGGATAGAGATGGGTCAGTAGTTATTTACATCATCTTTTGTTCCTGCTTTATGCAATTGTATAACCTTGGCAGTTTTCCATCTTTGTGGAAATTTATTAGACCTAATACTTTCATTACAAATGAAAACTATACTCTCTACAATTGCAGGTGCAGCCACTTTTAGTATAGTAGCCTTGGTCCAATCATATCAAGTCCTGTAGCTTGCAGAATTGAACTGTTGTCATGATGGATTTACACAAGCTTTTGTTACTTGCATTCAAATATCAGCAGTCAAATGGAACTTTTGTCTATATATTTCCTGTTGCTGGCATTAGCTGTTGATTAGTCACACTGGTGTCATGTCTGTTTACAGAAATCTAGCCTTAGCCATTGATTAATCACACTGATTTCATGTCTGTTTACAGAAGTCTAGCCTTTAGCTGTTGATTGGTCACACTGGTTTCATGTCTTTTTACAGAAGTCTAGCCTGTAGCTGTTGATTAGTCACAATGATTTCATGTCTGTTTACAGAAGTCTAGCCTTTAGTTGTTGTATAAAGGTAGTCACACTGATCTCATGTCTGTTTACAGAAGTCTAGTTTATAGCTGTTGATTAGTCACAATGATTTCATGTCTTTTTATAGATGTCTATCCTTTAGCTGTTGATTAGACACACTGATTTCATGTCTGTTTACAGAAGTCTAGCCTTTTCACAACTAACCAAAATATACAAAAGGGATATCATATTAGGGAGAAATCAGGCATGTCACAGGGACTGCATCCTTTCAAAACTGCATGCATATTTGACCCAGAAGTCACAAAGATCCATGATACCATTATCTTTTGGTTTGGAACTGTAATGGAACAGGTTTAACTTTTGTCATAGTTTTTGTCTTGTTTTTATTCTCTTCACCTTTGTTACAGAAATAATTAGATTTTACCTCACTAAAATGTCTCTGCACCTGACTTAAAGCTAACAAAAAAATTATATACACCGCATCATTACTTTAATCTTTCTTATAAATGTTCAATAACTGATTAATTTAATTTAATGTTTTACAAAAATGAGTTATCCCTGATTGTGTTTTTTTAAATATCTAATATAGCTTCTTTCATTGAAGTAGTCTCATCAAAAACTGTTGTAAACACATCTCTACATTTGTTTTATGCCATGTTAACATCCTCAGTGCATAAGAGATAATCTGTAACAATTTTATAATAAATAATTATATAATGTAGCCTTTCATTGTTCTGATTTTTACTGCAGTATTGTACATTCCACTTGTATATTTAACCCAAAAATAAATTTTTATTCCTGCCTGTGACCATTTCATGACAATACAGCTTTGATGTGTGCACTAGCAAAATAAAAGAATTACATGAAAAGTGGTGATTACAATTTTCACCTAATAGCTAGCAAGAAGAATGTGATTGAAAAAATCTAAAGATTATATATTTTGTTCTTTTTTCTGTTTAATAATTGGCTATTCAGGAAATATTTTACTTGCAAAACAATGATTTTTACTTGTCTTGGCTAATTGGTATAGGAAATTGTTATCCCTGAATGCTGATTTTTCATTTTCCAACATCATTTGCAGACCATGGAAAATTGTGTAACTTATTTACCAGCCATAACAGCATACACAAAACCTTACAGACTGGGTAGGGTGGTATAAAGTGCTTTCCTTTATGGATCACTGCCATCTCACCTCTGTCTGCATGTGTTAGAGTCTCAGATTCGGCTAATGTGGGTATGTGAGAAAGCTTGCCAGTAGTCTCATGGGTCGATGGTTCTTCTGGGGATTTTACTCTAGTTCTTCCTCCACCATTAATACTAACCCACCATGTATAGCATATCGCGTGCTGCAAAATGGCATTAAACCCTACAACAACAATGACAGGGTAGATACAATATAATTGATTTTCAATGGGAGATACTGAAGCAAATTGGAAGTAAATGCAGTCTTTTGTTAAGGGTTCCATTACCTTACTCATATTTATCATAGGAGCCACTGTACACTGAGGAACTTATAGAGAGGGACCAATATCTGAAACATAAAAATGTCAACATTTTAGTTTTAGTTTTTTACTGGAACGAATGCATTTAAATAGTAAGTGCATTGGTAAGTACTTCTGCTTTGTAAAAATAAATTAAATTTGTTTCCATATTTGTACATTTTATTAAAACTGAAGTAACATTTAAATATTACAAAACAGTATGGCATATTTCTGAAAAAATGTGTTTGTGCATTTCCTTATATTTCTTTTCTTTTGTAAAGAAAAAGAAAATGTGAGAGATTATTGGAAAATGCACTGAAAGTAACAAAAGAATTGCAGCTTCTCAAACCATGATTATAAAGACATGATAAGTGTGGAGGTTCTGGAAGAAATAAGCCTAAGCCATAACTTTAAACCATAAACCAGAATAGCTTATGGGATGGTTTTTATTTATTTTCCATCGTCCATCCATCCTTTAGCACAAGTTTGTTATGCTGTACCACCTCAACTACTTGGAGGATTGCCATAGAATTTTAGACACACATTCATTCTATAGTATAGTTGGTCTAAAATGAAAATGATGCTGTTTGAACAGCTGATATGGCCAGCACAGTGGCCATCTGGACAATTTTATTGTCGCTGTTCCTGAATGGATAGTTATATCAACTCAAAGTTTGGTAACCATCATGAAAAATCTTGTAACTACTTTGGAACAATCTGACATCCAATATGGCCACCACAGAGTGGCCATCTTGAAATGTTTTGTTATTGCTTCTCCTGAATGGATGGTTGCATTATTGAGGTTTTCACAAAAGACTTTTTATAGCTGGTCCTAGATGAAAATGGTAATGATTTGATGTCCAATATAGCTGTTAAAGCAGCCAACCTGAAAATCCTGTTCTTTGTATTCTTCCTGAAATGGAGAGTAAACTGACATGAGGTTTCAATGAAAAGATGTCTTATGACTTATGATGTTTGGCTGGTCATAAATGAATATGGGACTGATCTATAGTCCAATATGGTCCACAGTTGCCATCTTGAAAATCTTGTTTTCAGTGCTGCAGAATGGAACGTCATATAGGCATGGACCTCTTATGATGTCTAGTTAGTTATAAAGGAAAATTATGCTGCCAGTCTGGCTGTCACAGCAGCCAGTTTGAAGATCTTGTTATTACTAGTTTTCCTGAACTAATGGTCATATCAGCACATTAGCATAAAAGACTTCTTAAAATGTTTTGTTGAACATAAAAAATTAAATGTGTGATAATTTGATGTCTGATGTGTGGCCATCATGAAAATATTGATTCCACTGTTTCTCTTAACTGTTAAGTCATATTGACTTGGGACATGGGTTTTTGTCAGCATAGGGCTTACAGTGTCTAGTTCATTTTCATTTTGCTTCTTTTACAGATTAGTTCATTTGAGCCCATTATTATTAAAGATTCTTGTACTCCAAATTCAGAAACCTGACTTGCTAATGTAAAATCATTGGCAGATTAAAGGTCAGAATTGTACATTGAGTTTGAGTATGAGAACATTGTATTATTTTGGGACCTGAATTGATATGACACTTGACAGAGCACCTAGTAAAGCACAACTTACACCTAGATAGTTTTTACTGTATAACATGTATAACCCTAAATACTTGAGCATTTTCCAGCAATTTCACAATTCATTTTTATTAAAAACTTTTCTTTTGTCTAAAATGTTTTATTTGTAATTATATAGACCTTTTGATAGGTCACATGCCAATTAGTTATATAGTTGTTATTTACATATTTTCTTTTTTCGAAAAATATAAATATTGGATGACAAAGCTTTGTTTATGAGAATTATCCACATAATGGAAAAAAATTAATAATAGGCATTAGTCCTGTTTTGTTTAGGAGGCACTGGATTAAAACTAATTACAGGAAGTAGAAAGTTTGCAAAATGACATATTTTTTTGTTCAGTTAACACATTTTCTTTTGATTGGCATTTAAAATAATGGAGACTGTCAGGATCATAACACTGTAAATCTTAATGCTAGATTGTTTATAGAAAACATTAATTGACTTAGTCTATATTCTGGACTTGCTAATGACTAATATTACAGGAGAGGTTTTGTTATTATAACACAAGTTCTACAGCTGCATCAGTGTTATGTTTCAGAATTTAGCAAGGTAATCGGATACATCTGTAATCACTATTTTACTGTTGTGTCTTTCCATGTAAAACAACAAAGTATTTTCATGCTGCATTCTTCTTTGAATATTTTTGCTGAAAGACATTTTTGTCTTATCTTCCTATCTACCATAAAAATGTATGGAGTAAGAAAGTCTTTACAACCATTTACTTTAACTTCCCTTACCATTGCTATAGCTGTTTAGTCAATTGTGGAATCATCACTCACACAGTTGCTGGCCTCAGAATTTGTTTCCTACCATATACCTTATTTTTATAATAATGACTTGGAGATTGTGAGAGTCCATCCTCCATTTTCTAGACTACACAGTTGGCTTATGTCCCCTTGCATGCCTTGGACTGGCTTTAGGGTCTGAGGGTCCAGTTGCACATTGTATTTGTTTGGATGTGGCTATTTTTCCATCCATTCAGGCCTTATATTGCTGTTCCAGCTGCTGACCAGCTAGTCCAGCCATCCTTTTGTTGTCAGAAACTAGGAATCCACAAGTTATGCAAGTTGTGCCATGTACTGGATGGCTGCACTATAGTATGCAGAGCTGTACTGGGACCCAGTTATCTGATTAAAATTTTGACCTTGGTCCAACTTCACGCAGTAGGAGGCATTCCATTCTGGAAGCAGTTTAATAAAGGAGAAAGGAAACAAGATTTCTTCTTCCTTAAACTGAACAGCTAAAATTGACTTGCCACTCTGACTGCCTGCAAGTGTCCCTCTGGTTGGCACATGACTGCATCATTTTCAAACCATGGGATCAGCCTCCTTCCCAAGAATGAATATGATATATAAATTACTTCTGAGTGACTTCAATTTAATTTATCCAGCCACCCCCAGTTTTCTTCCTTGATGAACATGCCTTTCAATTAGTTGGAGGCAAGAACTTTACAGAATGAGATCTGGTCATTTTTCAACAAGCAGCAGAGAAGATAAATCGCAAATTGAACTTTCTTAGTTTTACTCCGGGCTGTTTTTGTAGTACCCAAGGTCAATGGGAATCATTGATAAGTCATAGACCTAAGCTGGATCAACAGATATTTAACCAAAGTTTAAAAAATAAAGGACATATTTGGAGTAAATTTATTCACTATACACTTATCCTTGCGCAAGTTCCATCAGTTTGATTTCCATGGAACTATTTACTAATTTCATGCTTATAATATCAACCCATAGATTTTCACCAAGCTCACCAACTATGTACTGTCAGCACTCACTTCCTGCCAATCTCTTCAACAGTATTGGTGACATATCTTAGCAGCGTCCTCCCATAATCATAGTACAGTAAGTTTATCTCTGGTCAAGAGCAAAAATGATCTTCTTTCCCCTTTGTGTCAGTCAGATTTTTGTCAGATCAGTTGGGACAAGTCAGACCTCACTTAATCCCATCATTTGTCCATCTGAGCATTGCATTTTTTGCCAACCTGAACCTTGTCTTCCTGTCTCAACCAGCCATTCCCAATATCAGGTTGGCCAAACCAGTCAGGTCTAGAATTTAACATAACTTCCTTTGTACCCATGAGAACTAGTAGCTTGATAAATTTACTAGTTTTTGTTGAATCTTCACAATCTTTGCACAAAACAACATCTCAGACACATACCGAGATTAAGTAACCATCAGACTATTGCAGTTTGAAAAACAATTGATCTAACAGGAAATTTAATAGACTAGCATACTACATGTAACACTAAATTCATGTCCAGTACTTTTCCAGGCCAATTACCCAGTTGGCAACTGAACCAACCACTCCACCAATCTCCAAACTGACCATCTAGCTGCCCATTCAGCACACTTTCTGGTCATCTGTACCAGCAAGGCAAGACTTGTCACTTGCTTGGCTGCCAGTTCATCCAGTGGGTCAGACACAGCATATCCACTGATTAGATACCATCACATCAGTGTTCCAAACTGTATATCATTACACCGTTCTGTGGTATGTGGTATCATAGAGGAATCCCTTGAATCAGTTCATATATTTTGCTACAATGAATCCAATATGAAACCCAGATCCAGATCAAACACAGAGAAGCCAGGACATGATCACTGTGAATGTACTTTGGTATTTGTTTCTATTAATTGAAAGTCAATACTTAGAGGGTACATTCAGTAAGAATTTTGATCCAATCATAAGGGTTAGCAGGTCTGTAAAAGGTGTATATTCTATGCTGCCATGCAAACAATGACTTTGTGGACAACCATCACAGTGAGTGTGGGAACAACCTAATTCAATTAGCATACTCTGACCCCACTATGGAAGTTATGGTACCTGTAATGAGTTTTAAAGTGACTGTGAAAGAAATTTGCTACCAATTTCATGCAGGTATGGCTCGACCTAAGGTCATTTATGTTTACAATTCAAATGATTCTTTTCCTGGAAGTACTAGTGCTCTAAATTAATTCTTAGACAAGGACACTTATTGAAATTTATACAAATTTAAAAAACTGGAATAATATTTTTTGTGATTCAACAAGAGAATGTTGACACTGCAGCACTTCCCAGGTTACAACATATGTCATTGTCTTCTATTTTAGATTTCATCAGAAATCAAACTCAGTTTCATTATTACATGTACTTGGACTTCTATCTTTTAATTCTTGGATTATTTTTGGCTTTGATACGTAAAATCGTAAGTTCTTTTTTTCTCATTTTTGATTTGATATTCTTGGGAAATAAATTATTCGTTAAATATTACAAAGCTTGTTGTTTCCACTCTTTTCTGTTACTTTTTGTAAGAGCCTTAACTCATAACACCCCAGATTCAGCTTGCAGGGTGAGTGATTTGCATGCCTTTTTAACAGACCAGTCTGTGGTCTTGATGATATGTTTAGTTTAAAATTGGTTGTCATTGGTGGGCAATGAGAAAGTGTTCCTAGGTCGATGTTTTGAGAGAGGCAGTAAAGCAAGAACCAGTCCATGCTCTGAAGTACTTTCAATGTATGATGGAGGGTTGTGAGGCTCAACAGGGTTTCTTTCCTGCAGTGATGACTGGGTAAGGGGATATAACTCCTCTGGCCCTGGGATCACGGCTGAAATTGGTAATTCACTCACCATACCCAAATGTTCCACATTAATAGATATGTGTTATGAAATCTATTGCAGAGATGAAAATTTAATTCTGAAAGTTTTTGAAGTTTTTTTCTCCAAGAGCCTAGAATCAGTTGATGTAGACCTAATTAAGAGTTTATGACTAACAAGTGACAATGGTTAGTCTTTTTCATTAATTAGATGATTGTTTTTCAACTTAATATTTTAACCTTTTGTAACTTTCAAGTTTTGAGAGTGTTTTTATACGTTCACATTGTTGAAGACATATTTTGAAATACTGTTTTTGGAATTAAGTTTAATAAGAGCCTAAAACATAATATATAGATAATAATGGATGTTAATTAGTGAGTGGATATAACCCAACTACACTCTTCATGACAGGTATCCTGATGAAATCTGCCAACATTGTATAGAAATGTGTTTTTTTGGTTGAGTTGCTTTTGTATGCGTTTGAAGGAGTATCATATGTCATATAAACAATGCTAATCTCAGTCACAGTGTAACACCAAAATACACACATACAGACATATTTTGAAATAGTGTTTTTGAAATTAAGTTTTTTGTTTGTTTGTTTCATTAGGATTTTTAACATAGCTGTAACAATTTTTCGCTACGATGTCAGCAGTGAGGCAGTTTATAGTGATGTCTAGCACTAGGGCATCATGCCACAGACATGTAGCATGATATCCCACCCAGTCACATTATCCTGACACCAGGCCGACTAGTCCTAACACTAACCTCTTAATGCTGAGCATCAAGCGAGGCAGCTGTAAGTACCATTTTCGTAAGTCTTTGGTATGACTCGGCCAGGAATCGAACCCACGACCTCCCGCTTCCACGGCAGACGCTCTAACCACTAGGTCAATGGAGTGGTTGGAATTAAGTTTAATAAGAGCCTAAAACATAGTATATAGATAATAATGGATGTTAATTAGTGAGTGGATATCACCCGACTACACTCTTCATGACAGGTATCCTGATGAAATCTGCCAACATTGTATAGAAATGTGTTTATTTGGCTGAGTTGCTTTTGTATGCGTTTGAAGGAGTATCATATGTCAGATAAACAATCATAATCTCAGTCACAGAGTGATACCAAATTACAATCATACAGACATATTTTGAAATAGTGTTTTTGGAATTAAGTTTTTTGTTTGTTTGTTTCATTAGGATTTTTAACGTAGCTGTAACAATTTTTCACTACGATGTTGGCAGTGAGGTGGTTTATAGTGATGTCTAGCACTGGGGCATCATGCCGCAGACATGTAGCATGATATCCCACCCAGTCACATTATCCTGACACCAGGCCGACCAGTCCTAACACTAACCTCTTAATGCTGAGCATCAAGCGAGGCAGCTGTTAGTGCCATTTTTGTAAGTATTTGGTATGACTCAGCCAGGAATTGAATCCACAACCTCCCGCTTCCACGGCAGATGCTCTAACCACTAGGCCAACGGAGTGGTTGGAATTAAGTTTAATAAGAGCCTAAAACATAGTATATAGATAATAATGGATGTTAATTAGTGAGTGGATATCACCCGACTACACTCTTCATGACAGGTATCCTGATGAAATCTGCCAACATTGTATAGAAATGTGTTTATTTGGCTGAATTGCTTTTGGATGAGTTTGAAGGAGTATAATATGTCATATAAACAATGCTAATCTCAGTCACAGTGTGACACCAAATTACAATCATAAGCATGGTGCAAGAAAATAAATAACATCAATTGCTGTCACAGTGTTACACTATAATAAGACATTTAAACATGGTGCTACAAATACATGAATGGCAAACGTAAGCATGGTGCTACATATACACGACCTGGTAAACATAAGTATGGTGGTATAAATACATGACCTGGTAATGTGAGCATGGTGCTACAAATACATGACTTGGTAATGTAAGCATGATGCTACAAATATACGACCTAGTCATTACTTTAGGGTAGTTTTCTTTACTACCTCTTAATGCACACACACACACACACACACACATGGTATCATGGTACCAATTGTTTTTCCATAGAAAAAAATACTTTCTATCCTACTTCAGAATGCATGTCACACACTGTCATAGAGAATAATGTTAGATTGTCAATTTGACAAGGACAAAGCCAGGTACTCCATTATGTTTAAGACAACAGATAACTCTGCTGGAACTAGACAAGGGTAAGATTTATCTAGTGACAAGAGACACATATTCACCCTATTGTGCGACATTTTTTTAAAAAAATCATAAAAATTACAAATATGATCTAGATATGAATTAACATTATCTCACATGTTGCCAAAAGGCTTAACTTTTTTTTAAGTCTAACAGAAAATACACCTCTTACATAATGCACCAATCACAGCAAGTGTTGTTTATTTCACAATGATATGTTCCCTACACCTTAAGCTCCGGGGTTGTACAATTGGTACCGTTATACCTATAGCCAACCATAACTTTTTCAATAATTTGTGATCTAGCTCAGGACTGTACAAGTAACAAGTGTACCGGTACTTAGTCTCGCTTGTCAAAACAATTTTAGGAGGTACAAGCTGTGTCATATTAATGTGTATGTAACTATTTTAGCTGCTGTTTTTATGTTTGTGCTTTACTATCAAACTACATTTTGGGAACAAAATGAATTGTTTTAACTATGGTTTGCGTTTTATTCATATCAGCACTTATTGAACTTCACATGGGTGATATGGGATAAATCACATTATATCATATTATTTAATAACTAGGTCAAAGGTCAATGTACCAAATAGTATGTACCTCATTTTCTTCAAAAAGTACAATTCACCTAAAATAAAGGACTTTATATATGTTTGGTAGATGTAGAACTTAACATTACCGGTAGAGACAGGTGGACATGACCCAGTATTATTATACATGTATAAGCTTTGAACACTTTACACTGTCTGCAGATACATGAGGTCACTAACTCGCAGTCCTCACACAAAGTTCAACCTACCCATCCTCTTTGTCACACAAATAGAAAGCTTCCCTCCTTTGTGTATTGAATAAATTTATGCAATAAGAAAATCTGATACTATGTATATGTAGATCACAACTTCTAAGTGGTTATGTTGGAATTGGGGAATAAAATACGGAAAAATGCCAAAGATAAACAATAATTATAGTGATTCCAGTGCAGTTAAAACCAGGAGGAGAAAGTGTGTATCTAAACGGAAGATGTACCGGTAGCTTATGATAAAGGAATTAAAGGAGACAAAAGCAGCAATGAGAAAAATGAGAAGTGAAAGTTTGATGACTTTATTTTGGACATATGGAGGCAGTGCCACAGGTCCAAGGACAGTTCAAAGGCACCTCCCTTACAGGCACCAACATGAGAGGGCAATGTGACTGAATTGGTTATCACTCAGTTATGTTGGACCAAATATAGAAATTTCACAAGGACAGCTGGACAGAAATAAACAGAATTAATTGAAAGTCAATAGCAGATTGTAACTGGGCTTATACAAGTGGTAATGGGAAGTGAAACTGCTCTTACCTGTTAGTATTCCCTACTACTTCAACAAAAGAGAATTTAACTAAATAAACAGCATGAACAATTTCAAGGCAGGAAAATGTTTTTAAAAAATGGACAATTAGAGGTGGACAATTAAAATCAAAGTGGGAAGGAAGGAATACCATTTAGTTAATAAAATACCTAAAATTGCTCATACCAGAATATTCTATATGATACAAGTGATCTATCTACCAGTGGACATAGAGTGTTCTCTATCCTGATCTATGGCATTCTTTACAAGAAAAGATTTTTTCTACATGAGTTTTCATCTTTTGCAGATAAAATAGTAAATATTTGGCCAAAATCAACTATATTATCTTTACATAACTTATTTTGTTGCATGTATTCTAATCTTAGAGCTGACGATAGAGACATAAAGCCATTAGTACATATCTGTTATAGCTATAGTTACAAAATTCCAAACACAACTTGTGCCATTTTTCTGATGATTTCATACATGTTATTCTTACCTATTAATACTGGCCGCCATGTATAGCTTATGGTGTGCTGAAAAATGGCGTTACGCCCTACAAAAACAACAATAAAATACAGTCAATATTTAAACAAAACTGTTCAGCATCTATTTGTTTTCCTACATCAAACTAGTACAGTTCATAACTGCCACCCACATGTATGTGTTTCTATGGATACAATGAGAGGCTGTTTTTCCCTGTAGGTATCACAGTACCAACTGTTTTTCCATAGACCTCAATGCTAATGTTTTGTGACAAAAATATACTTTCCATCCTACTTCTGCATGCATGTCACACACCGTCATAGAGAACAATGTCAGATTGTCAATTTGACAATGACAAAACCAAGGACTCCATTGCATTTAAGAGAGATAACTGCTGGAACTAGATAGAGGTAAGAGTTATCTAGTCACAACAGACATATTTTCACTGATGTGTGTTACATTTAAAAATATAAAAAAAACTATAAACAAATGCAAACTGTTCTAGATATGACATAACATAATCTCAAATGTTGCCAAAAGGCTTAACTTTGTTTTAAGCCTAACAGAAAGTACAACTCTTACATAATGATATATATAGATAGATTGAATATACAAAGGGAAGCAACTCCTACGGGTTAAATCCTCAGACAATCCAGTTAAATATACAGATTATAAATGACAAATTCAAATGTAATCATTCACTTTTTTTTTCTTTCAGTGGTACAGTAAGTAAAAATGTATTATACGATAAATACAACATTTTTGTAAAATCTAGAGAATTTATTGACTTTGAATGGCAGTATACATTTATGGAGAGAGAGAGAGAATGCTCAAGCATGCTCCGTTAGGACAAATTTAGAAATGAAAATAAAATTCAGTTTAAATCAATGTTCTACATATATTTGATGTTGACAAAGAAGAAACGGGCATTATTATTTCAAGGTGTGTTTAAGCTGTGACTTAAATAAAACATGCACCCTTCGAAAAAGAATGCCAACTGCAGTCTTCAGTAAAAACAAAGAATCCATCATCAAAGGAAGTACCAAACATAAGTAAAAGCAGTGGAATTGGATGGATTCTTGCTTTTTATAAAGTGATTGGAACACTATCCTTTCAGCAGGAATCGTTATGCATAAGATCGCTACCCATGGCGTTATATAATGCAAATTAAATTTCCAACCAAAGATATCCGACCATAAAGTTCAATGAAGATGGGGTATCTTGCAACAATTTGTTAAACTTTTTAATTTGTTTAGGTTTTCAATTTCCCTTTGAATAGCTTTATCCCCTGGGTAGCCTCTGCAAGATAATAGCTGTTTCCAGTTGACTCAAATCTAGGTCAATTTAAGTAAATCTACTTGTAAACATCTATAGCAATGTGCTACTGGCGATAATGTGATAGTGAATTTTTTTGTGACAGATATAAATCACATCAGGACTACCATTGTGTTTATATATGTGTACTTTGTGTTTTCTAATGGGCTGTGACTGATACATGAACTTTATAATCTGTGAATTATACACAAATTCATCACGTTTTCATATACATGTAAAGTACTTAGCATATAATGGATTGTACTACACAAATGTAAGTTGTCTATATATATGTGTGTGTGTGTGTGTGTGTGTGTGTTTATTTCAGACTAGTTTGTCCTCATTTAATCAAAATCATTTATTTGTGCCCACTTTTATTATCCCACTCCACGACCATTTTTAAGGTACATGCATCATTTTCTTCAGCTAATTGACTTAGTAGGTTATAACTTTATTCACTCCATACATAGAGTAGCTGGGTCTTTGGACACACACACACACACACACATACACACACACACACACACACACACACACACACACACACACACACACACACACACACACACATACATACATACATACATACATACATACATACATACATACATACATACATACATATATACATTTGTTGACAACATGTTTGTGATGAATGCAAGACATTCAAAATATTAGGGGATGTTCATGAAAAGTGTCTGCTCTCTACCAATAGCTTTTCAGCATACCATTGCAAAGAGTGAACAGAAAATGGTTTATTGTCTGTAGAAAACAGATCAAGGGCTGCAAGATAAAATATCATTATCTATTTCTTCTCAGCATGCTTATGTCCCACTTCAGAATTTCTTACAAATCTGATATTAGATGTTGAGATGACCCTTTCATCCCCCAACGACGATTTAAAAGATAACATGAGCTCTTAATGATTTGGAATGAGGGGTGATTCCGATCAAGTGTAAGGATCCCATTTGGTTTAAGCCTTTAGCACTACCATGAGGTGTGATAATCTTAAGTCATATATCACCCTGCCTATTGAGTGCACAGAGTCGTTCTCTTATCTCCGACTGTGAAGTGTGAATAGTAGTTAATAATCCATAATCCATCTGTGCATGGTAAAGTTCTTAACATATATGAGGGCGTATTGTTTGACTCGTGCAGACAGACAGATGTGCATGTATTCTGACAGCAACAGCATCTTTATATCAAACATGCTTTACAGTGAAACCGATTGGCCAGACCAAACATTAATATGCCACTTCATTCAAATGTCATCGAGATGAGCCAAACTGGCATTCTAATATATCACCACTGTTTGATAAAAAAAAATATATGCCACCACTGCAATGATTTACCATAAATCCAAGGTGTAGAAGAGGTGGACAGTCTAGACTCCAGTCCCCAGCTATATAAAGGGTATGAAACAGAAATGCCCGAAATACCCACTCTAACAACGAAAAGGATGGAATAGAGCTGAAGAAGAAATTTACCATATCCTGCATCCATTCAGTAGCCCACCTTCACTTACTATTATCCCTACTTACAAGGTCCATGCCTCTGGGGGTGTAGATGATGAGCATGATTTTGTGATTTAGAACATTACATCTGTCAGCAAAAGAAATCACTCGGTGTCACTTGGGAACAATGTATGTCCTCTGTAGCTTTCTTTTCCCATGAGTCAGCAGCCAGCTATCTTCTCTTTCCTCTGGTATATGTCACACTCTGATGAACACTGTTCAGAATGTTGACAAGATTGTTTTCAATATTGGCATAAATGCCCCGCTTCGCTATAAGGTGGATCAGCAAGTCTTTAGTGCCACGTCCAAGCTAGTGATTAGTGTTATATCATCTTTCTCGCTGTTCATAATTAACTGGTGAGCACCTCCTATCATTAGACCAGCAAGTTGGTCTCTAAGCCTTTTTTTATTTTGACGCAGCGGCTTAGTCAAAATAAAATAAAAAAGGCTTAGAGACCAACTTGCTGGTCTACTCCTATCATGTACGTTAAAGAGAGTGACGAATGCAAGGAGAAGTTTGCATTTAAAACATGTACAGTGGAGACAATGTTGGCATACCTCTATGCTACTTTAATGTAATGTGTCCGACATTTCTTTTAATATTGTACTTTTGGAAATTGTAAATGATCTAAGAACACTGCTAAGTAAATGTACTGCTCCCTTGTGCTCCGAAAATCAGCCTGAATTTGTCTAAAGTACACTATCCTTAGCAGCTATTAAAATATGGAAAATGATTTTGTCCAACTAAACAATATCAGCTTCTGAAAGTGCAATGAATTAATTACCAAATATACAAAATGAATTTTTAAAAATTAGTTATCAGCTCCATTTTAATACAAATTATCTCTTACGTTCAGGAAGTGAAAATAACCAAGTGGAGATAGCAATTGTTTGAAAGGTAGAGTAAGGCCAAGCTGTATATTATATAACCCGTATTGTAGCTATCAATCATACACCAAACTAAAGGGAATTAAAGTTCTTTGAACTATACATAAGATATACAATGTCTTTTTTTAATATCCCGTATTACCAGTGAAGAAAATAGATGAAGTTCTTTTTTTCTTCAAAATTCTAACCCTATGCAAAGTATGAAACTGTAAACCCCCACCTTAGAGACTCGAGGCTCAACTGAACCGGAAGTTCTGTCCCCCAAAAGCTTCCTGTGAAAACACAAGGAGTGTGCAATAGTTTTCCTTACTCATCTCGCACTACACCATGCCTATCATCAGAGAAAGGGCTATTACTTTTCATCGGTCACGCATTTATTCACATCGAAATACGCATCTCACTTGTCTCGTGGGTTCGAGTCTCAGATTCGGCCAATGTGGGTATGTGAGAAAGCTTGCCAGTAACTTTTTCGTGGGTCGGTGGTTCTTTCTCGGGGTTTTTCTAGATTCTTCCCCTACAAATAATACTGGCCGCCACGTATAGCCAGCCTATCGTGTGCTGAAAATGGCATTAAACTCTACAATAACAACAACATCCGATATAGGCTTCAATGTCTTAGTAAAATTCCCTTCCCTTTTTATTTGAGAGTGACCTTTGCTAAGGGCACTCTATGTCCTTCGTATGCTATATTGCTACCACTGAAGTCGGTCAGTTTTCTCAGACTCAACTACACGACTCCACTCTGCATTAATCAATATTCCCAACTAAAACATCTGTACAAAAAAAGAATGCCAGTGTAATGCGTGAGGTTCCTACGTAAATAGTGTAAATGAAATTATATCCTCTGTTAATGTGTATATTTTATGCATATGTATAGGGTGATGAAATCCGGATGATTAACATCTGTACCAACGTCTGTTTCTGTTTATTTTAGGCTTGTAAACTGATAAGCAGGAACAACTATGCATCCTCAAGTACATCTAGGTTATGTTATATCTTGTGTAACAAGATAACTGGGTGGGATTTCGGATTTACAACATAATTAATTGATGGTGATACAAATACAATGTTTAATGACAAATGATTTGAATGGGAAATTAATGATTAATGTGTGTGTGTGTGTGTGTGTGTGTGTGTGTGTGTGTGTGTGTGTGTGTACGTTACAAATATTTGATCGAATGAAGATAAAACGCACAGACTTAATGAAAATACAAATAAATGACCTTCCACAGTTTAAAGACAATCGGTGAATGATTCACCGTGATTTGTCCATGAAAAGAATGACACGTTTTATGCAAATAGTAAAACAAAAGGTAACATGTTACTCATAATAAAATGTATTCGCTCAAAATAAAAATAGTGAAATTATGTAAACAAAAAGGAACAGATATACAAATAATATATACAGTCCCCCAAAATACGCTGGGTTTTACGAACCCCAAAAATTAGCCCACGGCTAAAAGATTACATGTACACTCGCGTCACGCACACTCGGCTGCCAGTCACACTGGTAAATCAAGCCGTCGTTATTCAAGGTTGGTCCATCAAGCAAGCAACGCCAACCAATCTCAGTCAGCAACGTCCGATTACCTGCTAATCGACCAGCAACAGTAGTCAACTCTATGGCTGATATGGTTCTGCTTTACAGCTGATATGGTCGATATATATGGTTATCTCTGCAGCTGATACCACGTAGACTCCGATCTCTTTGATCACAGTCGTCACTCTGGTCACCCGTACAGCCGATCACACCGGTCAAATATCACTCTGGTCACCCAGATCAGCTGAAAATATAACTACCGTTGTGTACTATGCATGACACGGGCATATGCGATAAAACGTACAGATAATATTCCTGACACAATAATTACACAAGTTCAGAAGTGAATTTAACCGTGCCGATAAGAATCATACGGTACTAAACGCTTCTTAAAACGCAACTTTATATTGCCAACATAAATCTATTGCTAAGTCACAAACAAGAATAGAAACTATTTGCATTATACCATGTAGACCGAATCTACATAGAAAATCTACAAAGATAAACGTGGTAGTACAATAGTTATAACTCATACACCAGAAATGAATAACTCACATACCTCTACATGATGTGCAAGTCCTTAAAGTAAAACAATTATTGGTGTTGTCCCTCTCATTATCATCATAGAGAGAACCCCCAATTGCCGAAATTAAAAAAAAGTTTTTATGTCATTTACTATATTTGGGGTGTATGGGATGTCTGATGAGGGGGTTACACATCTTGCTTGCTAAGCAGTCATACTCCTTCGGGGGTAGGTCGACCACCTTTGGTCACCACTTGACACTCACCTCTCATCTGTGACTCAAAGAAACTTTGGCATGCACAACGGCCACACCCCAGAAAACGGACTCGACTGGCTGCCTAAACCAGGCTGAGGGTAGCCGACGGGTCTTAAACCCTCGATGAGTTAGCCTTTGTCTACCTAGTATGTGAAGACTCGATTCAGCAGCCTGCGCAGAGGAACCACCAGCTGGTCAACGGGCAGAAAGGCACTCCCCAGCAAAGCCTAGCGTAGTGTTAAGAGCACGACTAGACACGTAGGACGTCATGGTCATCCACTGCACTTAACTTTGTCTCCGGCCGTCTCGACATTGTCATGCTGCTGGACCCAGATAGTTTTGGGCGAGAGAGAAAGGTTGACGAGCTGCGTAACTCTTTCTCACTTAAAACAAAGTCACCGAGCAAGTTATTCTTGTCATCCACCCATCCCATTTTATCGCTTCCATAATCCACCTGTATAGGCGCAAAGGGAACCGCCAGGGTATATCCGTATTCTCAAATGCAGGAAAGATACTCGCCAGAATTCTACTGAATCTCCTCACTACACACCTGGAGCAGGAGCAGCTGACAGAAAACCAGTGTGGATTTTTAAAAGAACGTGGGACCATCGACATAGTCTTTACTGTAAGGTAGCTACAAGAGAAATGTCAAGAGGATAAAGTCCGACCTTTTCTCCATCTACGTCGACTTGACAAAGGCCTTTGAAACTGTCAGCAGAGAAGGCTTGTGGAAGGTAATGTCCAAGTACAGACACCCAAGAAAATGTATATCTATGTTACAGCTTTTTCCACGATGGCATGCAGGCACGAGTCCAGGACAATGGAGAGACATCTGAGTCTTCCCAGTAATCAATGGTGTCAAACAGGGTTGTGTTCTGGCACCGGCACTGTTCAGTATATTGTTCTCCGCCATGCTGACTAATGCTTTCAGAGACGGAGAGGTTGGAGTCGGCATCAAGTATCGTACAAATGGAAAATTATTCAATCCAAGGAGGCTTCAAGCGATCATCAAGGTAATGACAGACACCATGAAGCATTTCTTAAATTGCTGATGACTGCACCCTTAATGCTGGCTCAGAAGCCGACCTGCAATGCAGCGTTTACAAGTTCTTCAGCTCATGAACACGCTTTGGTCTCACCATAAGTACCAAGAAGACTGAAGTCCTGCATCAGTAGGCCCCTGGAAAGCCCTATGTTGTGCCCAACATCACCGTCAACGGCCAAAAAAGCAGCGTAGTAAACCGCTTCATCTACATTGGCAGTACAATGTCACAGAGCGTCACTATTGACGATAGTGTGTACCTTCGCATCGCCAGAGTCAACGCAACTTTCGACAGATCGTATGCCAACGTCTGGAATAGAAGAGGCATCAGCATCCAGACCAAACTAAAGGTCTACAGGGCAGTTATGCTCACCACACAAACGTGGACGGTGTACCAACGCCACGCCAGGAAGCTGAACCACACCACAAGTCTCAGGAAATTTCTCAGCATCAAGTGGCAGGACAAGGTTCCAGACACTGCGGTACTCGCTGCAGCAGGTCGACCCAACATCCACACCATCCTGATTGTGAAGTGCCAAATTTTTCGTCAGTGGAATCCAGTAAGTAATTCTTAGACTAGCCGACAATTAACTGTCTTGGAGTAGAGTTTGGAGGAAGGAATGTTTTCTTACCTCAGGTCACCAACATTAGTATGTTTATAGTAAAAACGACCCAGCTGTAAGACAGGGAACAGAAAGTGAAACTAGCACGCAGAACTGTCAAAAATGATTGAGACAAATGAAAGGTGGCATTTTGACACATTTTTAAACAGTTTGCCAAATGTCGGTAGGGATAGCATTTATTCCGATTGGTCAAATGTATAGGAAAGGGGGTGTGTCGAAATCCAGAATCGGGGAAATATATACTACGTATCAAACGAGGTTAGTCAGTCTGAAAATTTTTCTGCAAGAGAGAAAACCAAAGGTAGAAGTAATTACCAGGACTCTGAGCGGACTTTAGGAAAGACGTTCGTAAAATTGTGGTATAAAATTGTGGTTCCAGGAAACTGAATGTGGAACGATTGTAAGACGCCAAAAACACAAGGTATTTAACTCAAATTCACCTTTATCATGATGTAATGTATATGATGTTTCTCTTTGTTATAGATGCATAATGTATTGATACTATGAAACAAATAGTTCGGTATTGCATTGATTTAATAACGTACTTTGATATGATTTTCTTCGTTACAGATGCATGATGTGTTCATATATTTTGTACGAATAGTTCGGTATTACATTGATTTAATAATGTACTTCTGAATCATGAGTTAGAATTTTCAATCTTATACGTAGATAGGTTAATGGGTGTTGTAGAAAAAACCCACTGTGTACATTTATGATCGGAAAGTGCTACATTAATTTTGAATTTATCATATTAGTGAATATGGATTGTGTGTTATGATATATTGCCTCACTTTACGTAATGATTTACGGAAATATATGACTTTCCCGAATTCTGATGTCGATAATTAGCAGTATAGCTCTATTGATCTGAAGACTTGTATAGTATTTGTTAGCCGTATAAATGATAACACTGATAGTAAGATCTGATTGTTCGAACCTGAAGACGGACGGACAATCTCACCTCTTAAAGTAACGAGATACTTAGGGCGTTTTACCCTTTTCTTTTCAAAGGAAAAATAGTTTGTTTTAAGGTCGAATAAGAAATAGCGAGGAAGTCGAAATTCAGAGACGGAAAAAGAAGTTGGAAGACAGAGTTGTGTAATCCCGCTTACAACCAAAGGGCAAGCAAGTCAAGACGAACGCAGAAGAGAAAAAAAAAAAACAGTCGACGAACAAGGTCATTTTGAATCACCCAACAGTCCAATGTTAAATGAACATTCGATTCCATGATAAAATTTACTCTCAGTATTAACGGCTAACTTCATTTATTTTTATTAGTGTTTGGATTTTTATGAATGTATCCATTATTTTAAAGCTTCAGTTTATGTATTTCTGAACTAAGTGTATTCAGAAAGAAAGAAATTGTAATTCACAGTGTCATTCTTTTCTTAATTGTATTGTAATTAAATTCATATTTTATCTTTACGGGGGCTCGTGTGTTGTCTTTGTTCAAGGTACCATCTCAGATTACCATATCCATTAACCGGGCAAATTACACCGTTGAGGTCATTCCTTTAGATAACGAGAATTAGCGGGAGGCGGTTCGAGTGTTGTTTTTCCAAGTTGCGCAATGCCTCTGACCTGGGCTTGTGCGATATTGTAATAATAACACTTTGATAACCGGCAGCACCTTACACTGATGCAGTGTCAGCTACGCTGGGCGGGACATGTTGTACGCATGCCAGATCACCGGCTGCCCGAGAGACTCTTCTATGGCGAGCTACAGCAAGGATAGCGGTCAAAGCTGCATTGAAAGCATTCAATATAAACCCTGATTCCTGGGAGAAAACAGCAAGCGATCGAGTCACTGCACAAAGGCTCCAAGTTGTGCGAATCGAGCAGGACAGCAGTTGCAGTGCTGAAGAGGCAAGTCAGAAAAGCACGTGCCATCAACCCTCCAGAAGATGTCCCACTCTTCTCCTATTCTTATGCAAACGAACATTCCGTGCAAGGGTTGGTCTCATCAGCCACCTACGCACGCACAGACGAATCAACGGACGAACAACAGCATGTTTGTGCAAGTGTACAAATTAAATAGAATTTTGGTAAAATTTTATGAAATTTGGATTAGGGTTTATGCACCACCCAGGGCCGGACCTAAGTTTTTCAGGGGGGGGGGGCCAAACTTGTTATTGGGTTAAGCGAAGGCGCGAAGCGCCGAGCCTTCTAGGGGGGTCCGGGGGCATGCCCCCCGTCCCCCGAAATTTTTTTTTTCAAGGATGCAAAATGGTGCAATCTGGTGCTATCTGAACCTTGTATATCGCTACGATGTCTGCAGTGAGGCAGTTTATAGTGATGTCTAGCACTGAGACATCATGCCGCAGACATGTAGCATAATGTCTCACCCAGTCACATTATCCTGACACCAGGCCGACCAGTCCTAACACTAACCTCGTTATGCTGAGCGTCAAGCGAAGCAGCTGTTAGTACCATTTTTGTAAGTCTTTGGTATGACTCGGCCGGGGATCGAACCGACGTCCTCCCGCTTCCGGGGCGGACGCTTTAATCACTAGGCCACCGAAGCGGTTAATTTAGAATGGAAAATTCCTTCATTTTAAACAAGTTCGCTTTTAGAAAATTGTAAGTTCGTTAAAAAAAAAAGAAAATAAAAAAGAAGAGGTTTGGCAGTGAACTCAAATCGAAGTAAACGTCTATTTATTTATTTATTTATTTATTTATTTATTTATTTATTTATTTATTTATTTATTTATTTATATTATAAAGCTCAGGTAGGCCCCAAAACACTACCATCAATCTCTGACGAAGGCCAAGCACACAGTATAGATAAAACATACATAATATTATTGAAATCCGCCGTTACCGCAAGGATTGCGTGCCATGAAATATGAAGCACAGATGCGGTTTTTTAAGAATATTTTTTTAAAATCTATCACTGAAACGTTTCCTCGACGTTTTCATACATCCTTTCCTGAAATAGGGTATTTTCAAGTCTATCTTGATTCCTGATTCTTTTTCTTCATCAAATACTCGCAAGAATGCAACTGTTTACTGCTCACTTGGTTTTTTTTTATTTTAAGGCAACCCAACCCCCATTTTAAACACTCTTGGGGGGGGGGGGGAGAATGGGGCGTTTCAAATGCACTAACAGTCGTGAGCCAGGTTCTATATAAAATTGTACTTGCTCTCCAAAAGGAAGAGAAGCATAATGTCACTGCGAAATGAGTTTAAGTGGTTGAAACAGAAGGATTTATACATACAGAACTTGGACGAACTTATTTGTGTGTAAGTGCTGTTGAGACTGTCATATATATATATATATATATATATATATATATATATATATATATATATATATATATATATATATATATATATATATATATATATATATATATATATTGCCCCCAAAATGCAGGGAAAAAGTTGTTGGTCATGTGTTTATGCTGCATAAGGTTAAAGCCTTGCAAGCAGGCACAGTGAAAAGGCGGGGCATGTTAAAAGGATATACACATTTTCAATAATGTGGATCAAATCACTTTATGCTTTTTGGAAAATATAGTCGTTGTTTATATATCTTACGTAAAGAAATGCACTAAAGGTTTCTCGTGGTAGCGATAATTACACGTATCTTACTTGTCCGAGTGTCGTCTGCAAAAACCAATCTCAGCACAATGCCATAAACACGTCTGTGGATTTAATTTTGGACGTGCATACAACGTGCGTCATGAATAACTGTGCCACCCTGTGTATTTGATTTTCCCTTACATGTTTGACCATTAATTGTAGTGCTGTTCCCAGCCAGACTTTGTTAAACCGTTTACCTTCCATATAAGTTGTGCTACTTTACGGCGTTCTCGTCATATCACTTTATCTGTAAACAAAGTTTTATTTGATATTGTATTTATTTTTATTATGTTCTTTTATTTGTTGAAATTTTTTTATGTCAAGTAATTTTATTATAATTCACACCATACTACTTTAATTATCATTATGATACTTCATTTTGAATATATTAAATATATTTTAGTCTATGTCATTTGAAATATGAATTCGTCATTCCGTTTTGTTCTTCCAAAAATTTCATTTAATACCAAGTCATTTGGAATCTGCATTCATCATTTCATTTGCTGGGGTAGATATTTAATTTCATACTACGATATTACGTTTAATACACGTCATTTGGAATCTAACTAAATCATTTAATTTGTTGAGTTAAATATTTTCAGTTTATATTACGGCGTTTGATAAATATAATTGCAGAGGTGACGGCTACTCATAGACATGGCTTGTTTAATTCCGAAATGCTTTCTTTTCAGGCTGTATCAAGCTTTTACATAGAAACGTCTAATAGTAGCCATATATAACATTACATAATCACCTAGCTAATAGCCCCGTATATTATTGCACAACATCAATTAGCCCTATATACAAGTAAATAAGTACCTCTCACCTAACAGGCCGATGTAACATTAAATAACTATATATATATATATATATATATATATATATATATATATATATATATATATATATATATATATATATATATATATATATATATAACATTAAAATGATCACATATTAGCCCTGTATAACATTAACTAGTCACCTATTAGCTTCGTACAACATTGAATAATCACCTATTCTGGATTATGAATAATATAATACACAGCTCAGTGCTTCTTATACAATTTGGAACTGTCTCTTGAAAAGCAGTAACAATGTACAGCAAGGGTCTCATCGAAAACATCATGTAGGTAAATACCAACAAGAAAAGATAAACCGAAAATACAAGTAAGTTTAACAATGAAGCCAACTATCAGTTGTGGATCTAATTAAAGTGAACATTTCCGACGTATCGAGGTAACGTTCGACAATGCTACATTACATAAAAACTCCATACTGTAAGAATGGGAATATTAAATTCGAATAAACCCCGTGCGGTTCCAAATGTACTGTTAAATTCCTATAAACTCTTGCCGTTCCAAACGTAATGTTCAATTCCTATAAATTCTTGCCATTCCAAACTTAATGTTCAATTCCTATAAATTCTTGCCGTTCCAAACTTAATGTTCAATTTCTGTAAGCTCTATAATGTCCCATCCACCGTGTCACATTCCAAAAAGCCCCGTAGCGAGATCAGTTATGGTATGTTCTAAAAATCCCCGTGCCGTTAAACATGATGTTAAATTCCCATAACATTCGCAGTTAATGGTGAAACTACAAGAAGCACCACTTCGTAAATGTTCATAAATGTTTACTTTGCAGTGTGTGTGTGTGTGTGTGTTTTATTATTACCGTTCGATTCGCAATTTGCGGTCCAAAAATCATTAAATTAAGATTGTACTTGTTTAAAATAATGTCCAATCTAATCAGATTGTAATCACAATCCGATTTCTGCTGTCCTATACGAAGAGCGGTCGCCGTCAGATTGTCACTTAAATCAGTGATCTGATTTAAATCAGAGTGAAGTAATGTAGGGGTTATCTAGCCTAAACAGAGCTGGATCACGAATGACGCCTCAAAGTTCATGGGTGCCATTTAACTTTTTTTTCACGTTTTTTTTATGTGGTAAAAAAGAATATATACTGATGTCGCCGATGCGAAGATATAGTGTAATGAATATTTAATTTGCATTGTTTGTTACATTAGATGGCTTTATATTTATAATCTTGTTTATCTAAAATTATTAATTTGTGATGTAAGATGTTGAAGCTAAATCAGTACTACTGTTGTGTTCAGTATTTCATTTGGGCTGGAATTTATCTATTAAAATTATTTTTCCATTGTCATGCAAAGATTTCATCAATAGTGTGTGTGTGTGTGTGTGTGTGTGTGTGTGTGTGTGTGTGTGTGTGTGTGCAGAGACATTAACTTGGAATGATAGTAATTCTGCCAAAACTATGTTGGATAATAGTTTTATGATTCATCAAAAGATTGTTGACACATCATCACACTCCCAGGTCATTGCTACTTCAGTACATTTGACGCTACACCAGCATCTTCAGCGATAGATCATATTTAGAATACAAATATAATTTAATTAGAACTGTATTCATTTGGACTGATAATACTTCTTTTGCAGTATTTGGGATTTAATCTGTACTACTTTAAGTTCTTTGCAATTTGTCACTTTGTACTCTGGGGAAATAAGTTATTTGTTCAATTTTAATAATAGTTTCAATGCACAGAAACCTATTCTCCTAGAAGCGTGTTTGATTTGAGTTTCAGGGTAATATATATATATATATATATATATATATATATATATATATATATATATATATATATATATATATATATATATATCAGTTGTGGATCTAATTAAAGTGAACATTTCCGACGTATCGAGGTAACGTTCGACAATGCTACATTACATAAAAACTCCATACTGTATGAATGGGAATATTAAATTCGAATAAACCCCGCGCGGTTCCAAATGTACTGTTAAATTCCTATAAACTCTTGCCGTTCCAAACGTAATGATAGTAATTCTGCCAAAACTATGTTGGATAATAGTTTTATGATTCATCAAAAGATTGTTGACACATCATCACATTCCCATATATATATATGTATAGTATATATATATATATATATATATATATATATATATATATATATATATATATATATATATATATATATATATATATATATATATATATATATATAAAGCAGGTCGTTTGTTTGTTGTACATGTAATGAGATAATGGGGGCAGTCAGTGTGTCACAATATGAAACTACTCGCTAATTCTCTCTCTCTCTCTCTCTCTCTCTCTCTCTCTCTCTCTCTCTCTCTCTCTCTCTCTCTCTCTCTCTCTCTCTCTCTCTCGTTGTTTTGATGCTTTACGGCCCAGCACAAACGTGTGTGCGTGATTTGTACCTTTAACAATTTTTCAGTCATATCGCTACGATGTCCAGTGTGCCAGTTTATAGTGATGTCTAGCACTGGGACGTCATGCCGCAGACATGTAGCATCATGTCCCACCCAGTAACATTATCCTGACACCAGGTTTACCAGTCCTAGCACTAACCTCGTAATGCTGAGCGCCAAGCATGGCTACTGATAGTACTTGTTCTGTTTTTGGTGCAAATGCAGCATGAATGAACAGCCTTGTCCAAGGACACAGTATAGTAGCTGACTCGGGCTAGTCTAATGGTTGGATTCAAATCCGAACCATTTCGGTTGTGAGTTAGAGTCCTGATCACTAACCAGTACGACTCCGCCACGGAACATGTTTCACATACTGTAGTAAGAACAATCCGATTAAAATCGATCTCTGCTGTCCAACGTATAGTCTGTTTCTAAATTCTTTAGTATTTTTTTTTTTCGTTATAAACAATATGTTGTAAACAACATTACATCCTATTCATTATTCATTGTTCTTTCTCTTCCAGATCACAACTATTTTTATTTGTATTTTATCAATTGTTGAACTTCACAAAAAAGTACAAGAGCGGTTTCATTTTTTTAATATCTCTTGCCATTGTTTTGCATTGTTATGTTGAATTTGTAAAACTAGCTATAAGCATGACATAATTACTAAACAACTACTACCAGAAACAGTCCAAAGTAATTTATATAGCCGTATGGATAACATTATATCTTTTCAATGCTGTGCGTAGAATCGCGAGTCATGAAACACGGTGTGTGTGTGTGTGTGTGTGTGATTATGATTTTTAACGTAACTTTAAAAACAATTCAGTCATATCACTATGATTTCTGCAGTGAGGCAGCTCAAATGGTAAGAATTGCGGTATATTATTTTCGCCAATCGGACGAATTTGATATCACAGCTAGTCTGACGTTTTATCAATGTACGGCGAGATATCTGACAAAATGAAATACCCTGACAAATCTGACAAAATGAATTATATATATATATATATATATATATATATATATATATATATATATATATATATATATATATATATATATATATATATATATATATATATATATATATATATACACATATTATTGATAGGGTATTTCATTTTGTCAGACATTTCGCCGTACTTTATTGATAAAACGTCAGACTCCTGTGTTTGATATGCACTTTACTTCATTATTGGTGCGTATAAATGTCAGACAGCATTCTATATATCTCACGTGAATCAAAATGTTAACATCTTTTGTAATCTCAGTCCAGGCCCCGCCCACAAACTCTTCTTGACCTGTTGAAACAACCCGGAAGCTTAGCTTTTGACTATATTGTTTTTCTCTCTCTTCCCTTTCAGTGTCCTTTAGCAATGCCGCATGCGCAGTTATCATCTACAGTAAAGATGTCAACGTTTTTCAAGTGATCGCCAGAGCATGTTATAATTGATATATTCCACATATAAGTGTGATAAGCTCTGTCAGCGTTGGGTTTAATGAGACCATGTATGCTTTACTGGTCTATTGATGTTCTGTTTAATCGCACGACAAAACTATTGATTGTCCGGCTATACTGTTGTCATAATCAAACTGCATAAATAGGTAAGTTCAGCAGTGTTTACAACTTACTAAAATTTCACAAAGTTGGTGGGAGGGCATAGACTGGTGCTACGTACTTCCGTATAAATATGTTTTTTTTCCCCATAGCTCCCAGGATGAGGGTGCTTGGCTAGGGATGGTAGGTCTTAGTTGGATGATGGCGACATTATAATTGAGGAAAATAGCATGCGGACAGATTGTTTATTTTATTTTTATTTTTTAAACATCTGTTAATGTAATGTTTTCATTCAAAAATCTGAAACTAACAAGTCATTCCAGCTTGTTTGATTGTATGCATAAGGCATAACATGATTTCTCCCAGTCATTGCTAATCAATCAGATAAACATTATGTTTAAGTTTTGGATAGTGGTTTTGGTTTGATGTCTATAATAGCATGATTTTGTTCTCTTTTTTTTGTCCATTATTATTATTATTTCTATGTCCAGTTCACTATAATGACACTGTGAGGTTTACAGCATGTTGTGTACCATGGAATCCATGTACATTTGTATCCTATTTGAAGTAGTAATTTTACATAGATATACTTTGACAACCAGATACCAATTTAAAATGTTTCAGTGGAATATTTGACAAAGCCTTATTATAATTTTGGATGCCAGTTTTACCAGGGTTCTCTTATCTTCCACAGTCCAGGTATCCATAATTCACAGCACTATTGCTAAGTTTAGTATTAGAAACGAACAACCACACAGTGGAAGATTTTTTTTTTTTTTCAAATAAATGTAATGGATTATAGTTCTAGAAATCAGAGGAAAAATGTACTGTTCAAGCAATTCAGGATCGGAAACTCAACAAATTTTTAGGATTGATCGAGTGGGAAGAAGGAAGTTAAAATGACCAGCACAATTTATTTTGTTCTAATGCCACAGCATTCTGCTCCCACAACCGGAAAACGAGTCCAGTTTTGTTGATTGGTTTATTGCACATGTGGTACATATTATTTTCTAAGAAAATAACAAATGACATGTATTTCTCCTGCAAATACAATAAAATACATCGAATAGAAATGTACGTAATAATACTTTGTATCAGTGCATTACACTATTTGCATGTACATATTAATTAATACTACCTCTTATTCAATTGATTATCCATATTGAGAGATAGGAAACCAAATAAATCTAAAGGCAAGCGATGTCTGCAGTGTAGCAGTTTACAGTGATGTTTAGCACTTTGGCATCATGCTGCAGACATGTAGACTGATGTACCACCCAGTCATATTATCCTGACACCAGGATAAAAAAAAATATCTAATTCTGCCTAATTAAAACATGAATATATAAAATGCAAAAATGTATGATCAATGCAATTAGCCCTCAAAATTGTATGTTTTCAGTGGCATTGCTAGGGGGGTGCGAACCACACTGGGTGACACCATCTCAGAGGGGTGACACCAAAATGAAAAATTGCAAATTTTACAGAGCACACACTGCTCGGTCTAGTCAGATTTCATAAGCGGATAACCGATCATAGTTAAATACATGACTAGCAGGCATAGGGTGCCACTTTTATACTGTGGACTTATTTTAAGAAGAAGAAATCCATGGTTGAAGTCTGGAGGGATGACACCATGAGTTTACCGCACTGGGTGATACCAACCCTAGCGACGACACTGTATGTTTTATCTTATTAATTAATTTTTGCTGGTGAAATGCTGCATCATTATCTATGCAGTTATTAACTTTTTACATACTCTTATTGTGTGTGGATGTATTCATTCCAGTCTGATGGAGTTCACATATAAAAGAAAACCAGCATGTGAATAACTATTAAATTAGGGCTTGCTACATTCGAGTCTTGGGCCTTGAGTGGCAGTGGTCTAAAGTGCTCTTCATTACAGATTACTGCCATCTCACCTCTGTGTGGGTTTTGAGACTCAGATTCAGCCAATGTGGTTAACCGTTATGTGAGAAAGCTTGCAAGTAGCTTCTCGTGGATCACTGGTTCTTTCCAGGGGTTGTCCTGGGTTCTTCATCCACCATTAATACTGGCCACCATGTATAGCCTATTGTGTGCTGAAAAATGGCATTAAACCCTACAATAACAACAACAATAACAACAACATTTGAGTACAATCTTAAAATGATTAAAATTATGTTTTGCGGCAAAAAGTTGTTATATTTACATGTACATATGTTTAAGATGTCATTTGAATACCTATCTACATATTCAAGTTACATACCTATATGATATACTACATACAATTATTATGGACAGTACTTTAATGGCAGTGTAATTATTATGGACAGTACTTTAATGGCAGTGTAAGAAAAGAGCATACAAAACTACTTTTCAGTCAACCATCTATGAATAGAGGATTCTACATAATGAATATACATGAAATCCATCAATGGAGAGGGGTGACAACTTTCAAAGTTGGGGTAGTATTATGCTTCTTATGTAGATAACATATTTACCTGACTAAAACCTACTGAGGGGAAAGGAGTACATGTAATTGATATATCATATATTGATACAAGGGGTGAAAAAATCAATACAAAAATATACTTCCTTATACAAGTTACTTTACTCTTCAGCAGACATGATTAGTTACTAGTTGTTTTCCATTTTAGTCTTTAAATTGAGAATTCATCTTATACAGCCCTACCAGGCACTTGTAGTTAGCTATATCAGACAAATATAAAAATTATTGTTAGCACCCACTTTTATTCACCTGGTTGAAATATGTACCCTCATCGCAAATCCAAGTTGATGATTTTGTCCAATCAGCATGCTCAGCTTCAAATAGCATATATTAACTTAAAAAGAAGATTATAGTGACTTGTTTTAACTGCAAGGGAGGGGGGGGGAGAAGTGCATAAGCCGGCATTGAGAAACAGGACAGTCTGCAGACTGGAAACACATATTTTTATTTTGCCTAACGGGGTTCAGGTCACTCTTCAAATTCAAATTGGCAAGTATGTCGAGACCAACTTTGTTCCCTCAGGTTTCCTTACACATTGCTGACTATAATGGCAATTTTTTTTTGTGTCCAACATCTTATGGGTCATTAATTGTTATTACAGTTGTCTCTTGTAAGTTTAGGGCTGGAAGCTAGTTTCATTTAAAAATTAAATGTTGACTTAAATCTGTGCTACATATTTTCCTAGAATGAACTAAGATTCCATCTCTCCTTATACTTCAGGATACTGGATCAACTTTACATCAAATACTTAACTTCTAATATGGTTGCAGATCACAACCTTGCATTCCATATTGTATTTGTTTACACACTATCTCTTCCCATAAACATTCACAGTGTACAGGAAACTTAATATATTTCTCAAATAGATTGAGTTATCATTACTAATTGATTGATAACATAGTCTGCTCTAGCCTAATAAAATAAAGCCCCTGCAGTGTGAATTATTATTCAATAGTTCATCAGCTAAAACATCCTACAAGCCTAAGACTATTAAATTCTAAGCATACGAATGACATTTAAATGAAAATATTCAAACAGTTATCTTAAGACTTGTACCAGTGAAAAATCATGTATGAAATTAAGACACAGTACCTTCTGCTTGAGATTCACTTCTCTTTTGTACTTTAGTGGAATCTTTACACCTCATAAGATTCAAATAATCTTATGTAATCAAAATTACCCAAATTGTACTCAAATGAAACAACAATTAGAATAAACTAAATGACCCAAATTGTACTCGAATGAAACAACAATCAATTAGAATAAACTAAATGACCCAAATTGTACTCGAATGAAACAACAATTAGAATAAACTAAATGATCCAAATTGTACTTGAATGAAACAGCAATCAATTAGAATAAACATATGACTCTGTCATTTGTACAGCAGTATAATTCATAAATATTTGTTAAAACTTGCAATTGTGTCCGCTGAAAAACCACACAGTTATTCCAAATTTTTGAGTTGGCCCACACATATATCAGTCACTAATGCACTTCATGGATCCACCATGCTCACAAGTTTACAAATTGGCAGTTTTGTCTTTGTATTGCTTTGATTGTTACATTATCTTCCATATCCATATAGACACACAGATGGCCAGACAGCCTGTTAAACCCGCACACATGCATACAGACAAGCACACAGTTCTTCTGAATTGGGTTAGCACACTTGTATTGGCCATGTCCACCTTTCATGGATCCACCATGAACACAGACATACATATAGACATACCTATAGACAGCTACAGACAGCTAAAGACAGCTACAATGAAACCAAACTGATCATAATATCTAGTGTGGAAAAAAGTCTATAGCAACTTGTACAGTAATAACAAAATAATAATAAGTCTACATAGTAGTAAAAACATCATTTCACAATATAAAACTGAATATGCTGCACATATAAAATAAAATACGAAGGTAACATATACCCATATGGCTGGAGAACAAAAATGGAGAATGTTCACTCCTTGACAAGATCCAAAGACCAGTGTGTCAGTTAAACAAAAGACTTGCCTTAAATCCACAGGAGAGTGAATATTAGGGTGAAATAACCGTGTATACTGTGCTTTTAGTGTATCTCTCCTCAAGTGATATATGACAAGATACATGCTAGTTCATTTGCTTAACTAGAAAAACAATTGTTCACTCTAGGTAACACTGTATGCATATACGAGAAATGGACTAATTGTTCTAAGGCGTAAAAGAGTTATTTCTTGCCTTATTCTGTGACAGTTATCCTTTCTAATTTGTAATGATCCTGCTAAATCAAACAGACACCTGTTCAGTTTTTATTTCAGCATTTATTATTTATTATTATCAGCTCAAAACAATAGCAACTGTATTTCATCTATAGAACTCGTGAAGTACCTTGCACACTAAAATATTTCTCTGAATACACAATGCAGAAAGTAATCAACATCACGGCCTCTCCAGGGTCATACTATTTTGGAGGTATCTAGTTCTTCTGGCCAGTGATGCCATGTTAACATCACACTATTTATCCATAGCTGGAAGACTTGGGGGGGGGGGCAGGAGTATCTACCTTCCCGAGCAAGTCTTGAGACAGTTTGATGTTAACATGCCATCACTGGGCAGAAGAACTTCCATGATGAAGTCGACGGCCAATCGGAAAGGCTGCCAAACAGCTCAACGGCCATGTGTTCATGACCAAGGTGAGCCACCAAGTTGGAGAGAATCGGATGTGGTCAGGTCTGGAGAGAGTTGGGCTCTGCCAGGCGGCAGCTGTCCTAGACACACCATATGAAAAATGACAACCATTAGTCACCTCATTCTGGCTTGGTCATTGCCTGGTTCAGCTAGGGCCACATCTTCTGCAATGTACCAGGACAGAGGTGGAAAGTATGTGACACTGGTGCTCAGAGTAGCAAAATTCGTGTAAAGAACAACATCACCATTGGCAGCTGGAATGTGAGAACACTGAGAGCAGCAGGAAAACTTGAGGAACTTACATATAAAATGAACAGATACCGCAGGAACATCAATGGACTCTGAGATACAATGGAAAAAGATTGGAAACAACGACCTTAGAAGGCCACAAACTGTACTTAAGTGGCTGAGAAGACAAACATGAGCAGGGAGTTGGGTCCCTGTAGTGTAGTGTAGATATTTCATGGGATGTCCACCATTATCCAGCTGACTCATCACCATCCATATCAGGGCAACTCCATTCAACATCACCACAATACAGGCATACATCCTAGCATCAGACTGAATGACGCAGATGTGGAAGACTTCTATGACCAGCAACATGAAGTTGTGTATAAAACACAGAAAGACATTCTGGTTGTGCAAGGTGATTGGAATGCCAAGATTTTCGAGGACACTTGCATGAACTGGAAAACATATGGGCACTGCTGCAATGTACAGACAAAAAAGAGAGGATTGAGGTGCTAGTTTCAATGCCCTAATGCTGGCAAACACCTTTGGCCAACACAAAGTATCCAAAAGATGGACATGGCACAGTCCTATTGGTGACCATAACAGTCAGACCAACTACAGTGTACATCATGGAGAAGAGGCATGGCAAGTGTAAACATCGCCAAGACTCGATGCTTTAGCATGGAAATCAGTGTAGAGAAGATCAAAATGATGACCTACAATACCAAAGGCATCAGCAGTGAGGTCCAAGGTATGAAGCTAGAAACAGTCCACAGATTCAAGTATTTTGTGGCAACAATAGCACATGAAGAATCAAATCCTGAAGTACTCTCCAGGATTGTACAGACAACAACAACAGTACTGATAAAGCTAAAGCCCATCTGGAATGACAAGAACATCGCACTCACTTGAAAGGTCAGACTGATGCACTCACTGGTGATCTCCATATTTCTCTACTCCTGTGAATCATGGACCAAAACAGCTGACTTAGAGATAAGGATTTATGCCATAGAGATGAGCTGTTTCTGAAAGATCCTCTGCATCACATACAAAGACTGTCACCAATGAAGAAATACAACGGAGAATCAGACGAGCCCAATGCCTCACGACGATCGCCTGATCACAGTGGAAAAACATAATCTGCAGTGGTATGGGCTTGTCTCACGATCATAAGGACTTGCCAAGACAATCCTGCAAGGCACTGTACAAGGAAGAAGAGAAAGAGGTGGGAAGATAATATTCAAGAGTGGACAGGCTTGATATTGAGCGACTCAAAGAGAAAGGTGGAAAATCTAGAGGAATGGAGGAAGCTGCTTGTTCGGTCTTCTGTGGTGCTCCAGCGGTCAACTAGTTTTTGGAACTGATGATGATGAGTACTTTCACATTTCTTGGTCATATTTGTGATTTTGCTCTTGCTTGTCATCTTCTAATTTATTTTGTTTCTGTGACAGCATTGAACATAGAAGATACTAGTACATGTTTAAAAGTGTCACTGCTCATTGCATTGAATGTTTATCAACAACAATATAAATGCTAGAACACATTTTTTGGTATCATTCTTGGGTTTTTGTTTAAGTTGAGTTGGCAAATGTAACCTTTTTCAATTGGTCATTATTAGCCCAAGACCTTGTACCTTTAGTTAACTTCTGTATTGAATTCAGCACTTTCACAGTACACCAGACTATTTTGTGTGCATGTTTTGACAATAATCACATATTTTATGAGATGTTTGACACCTGTCTGTTTGCACTATTTAATAGCAATAGCTTGGCCCATTAACCTATTCTTTATGTAGAGTGAAAAATTGTTAAAAGCCTTTACTTTTTGTAGAGTGAAGAATTGTCAAAAGCCTTTTCTTTTTGTAGAGTGAAGAATTGTCAATAAGAACAGTATACATGTACACCTTGCGCACACTTGCATAGAAACAGCCATCTTTGTCAAGGACACCATGTAGCTGGTTTTGTCATTTGTAATGTAATCAGAGAAAAATTTTAAGTTTCAACCACATTCGTTTCTTCCTTCAACAATATTTCTTCTAGTACTGCATTCATCCGTCTTGTCTCTTTTCTATGCTTACAATCCATGCCCTTTTTCAGTATTTATGTTTAGAAAGGTCTTTTGGTTTTTTTTTCCTATCCTTTAGGGGTTAGGGTACATCCCTCCTCCTTTCAAAATTCAATTATTTTACAGGCTTACCACATTGTATCCTGTCCTCCCATTCTATCTTTCAAAATACTTGTTTCATGCGTAAATCCTGTGTTAAATTCAGTATAGCCCCAACCACAATACATTCATAATTCATATATTGGGGGTACAGAAAACCTAGATTCCTCTCATTGGCTGAATTTTCAGATTGTTATCCTATGTATCCTTTAAAAGTAATACATTTTAAAAAGACTACATCCTCTGCCCAAGCAAACACTCCATGGTCTTGGGAAATGGGAAAGTCCATTCCTGTATAATGGAATGAATGATTGAGTAGATTGCCTCCCCTGAAAGGGGCACTCTAATATCCCTCAATAGTATGATGATGCTACCCGTGAGGAAGAAACGTGCTTCTCTGGATTCAGGGTAATACATTTATGCCTGCTACGAATAATGGTAGGATACTTTCACATTGAATATATGTGATATTTTGACATGAAAAAATATTAGCTGAGCAGTGTCATTGGATAAGTATTGCATAATTAAATGTTTTACCACCGCCCTTTCAAAAACTTTTATATTTTATTGTGCTTTGTCAAGTGCTGCATATTGGTAGTTATTCAAGTAACTCAAATAACAGATTACTTACACATTAAAGGGAATTCCTCTTCATTACCACATCTTAACTGTTATGATGACAATCGTTTGCATTATTCATTGCTCAAGTAGATTAGTGACGACTTGGTTTAGTGATCCTTGGCAAAAATATCACTGAATGGAGGATGGCTGATTTAAATTTATTTGAGCCTTGTGTGATATGATCAGCTCCAATTTTGAGTCTTGTCCTTTTCTCAGCTTGTCTTTGATTTGTTTATTCATGAAACCACCAAAGGTTAGTTTAGTTTACAAATCTTTGTCAAACAATTAAATGAAGAGATGTGTTGTTAACAGAACATGTTTAGTTATTATATTTTCCCAGTTGTGTCTAAGCTTTAAAGGCATGAAACATAAAAGCTGAACTCCTGGACTTGTCAAAACCCCTATTGAACAATTGCTTCAGAAACTTTATCATTGACATTACATAAGTTTCATGCCACATGGTTTTCTTTGCAGTGTTAGCTTTAGAAGAAAAAATGTGAATCCTGAAAATAATTTAAAAAGAGATAATAGCAACAACAATAAAACTTTCATTACCATTCTCCATGACTTATTTCAAAACATAATAAAGTATCATGGCTTGAATTTAATGAACTGCCTACTAATAAGTTGTTACATATTTCAGAGGTAGAAAGACAGTTTGTTGGCAGTTAATTAATTTAAAAAAAGTTGAAGTAAATAAACTACAGTTGCTGGACAGTTATTTAAAAGATGTTTTTTTTAATGAATACTTAGTTTGAGAGGAATTAGTCATGGAAGGATGATACTAATACAACATCAAATCATGAACAAAAAATTTTCAGTACATTATATATATACCTTTATACCTGGGATGGAATTTTACACATGGGTAATAATAATAATAATGAGGACTTTGTATTTTACACATGTGTTGGGAATTTTACACATGGGATGGGAGTTTTACACATGGGTAATAATAATAATAATGAGGACTTTGCATTTTACACATGGGTAATAATAATAATAATGAGGACTTTGTATTTTACACATGAGTAATAATAATAATAATAATAATAATAATAATAATAATAATGAGGACTTTATATTTTACACATGGGTAATAATAATAATAATAATAATGAGGACTTTGTATTTTACACATGGGTAATAATAATAATAATGAGGACTTTGTATTTTACACATGAGTAGGGAATTTTACACATGGGATGGAAGTTTTACACATGGGTAATAATAATAATAATAATGAGGACTTTGTATTTTACACATGTGTTGGGAATTTTCCACATGGGATGGGAGTTTTGCACATGGGATAGAATTTTTGGTAGTCTCAGCACATTTTGATGTCTGCACTGCAAATTCCCTTGGCAAAGTTAGGAATATGGTAATATCAATGTTTACCAAATTTTTTTACACAAGTTACAATATCCAAAATGTTGCTGTTTCATTGCAGTGATTAAAATCTCAGCCATTCCATCTTTCTACCAGTTAGGCTTACAAAACAGCCAAATGCTGTTATAATATGCAGGCTGTGACTCAATTTGTTGCTTCATTTGCTGTCTGTCTTTTATCACATATTGCAGGTATCTCATGGTTTAATATATCTTTCACTTCGGGCATAAAATCACTTGTCATATTGTTCACCAATGGTAAAACATCCCTAGAATTATCAGAATGTTGTTTACTAGTGGCAAAACATCCCTAGAATAATCAGGATATTGTTTACTAGTGGCAAAACATCCCTAGAATTCTCAGGATATTGTTTACTAGTGGCAAAACATCTCTAGGATTGTCAGGATATTGTTTACTAATGGCAAAACATCCCAAGAATTATCAGAATATTGTTTACTAGTGGCAAAACATCCCTAAGGATTGTCAGGATATTGTTTACTAGTGGCAAAACATCCCTAGGATTGTCAGGATATTGTTTACTAGTGGCAAAACATCCCTTGGTTTACAGGATATTGTTTACTAGTGGCAAAACATCCCTTGGTTTACAGGATATTGTTTACTAGTGGCAAAACATCCCTAGGATTGTTAGGATATTGTTTACTAGTGGCAAAACATCCCTTGGTTTACAGGATATTGTTTACTAGTGGCAAAACATCCCTTGGTTTACAGGATATTGTTTACTAATGGCAAAACATCCCAAGAATTATCAGAATATTGTTTACTAGTGGCAAAACATCCCTAAGGATTGTCAGGATATTGTTTACTAGTGGCAAAACATCCCTAGGATTGTCAGGATATTGTTTACTAGTGGCAAAACATCCCTTGGTTTACAGGATATTGTTTACTAGTGGCAAAACATCCCTTGGTTTACAGGATATTGTTTACTAGTGGCAAAACATCCCTAGGATTGTTAGGATATTGTTTACTAGTGGCAAAACATCCCTTGGTTTACAGGATATTGTTTACTAGTGGCAAAACATCCCTAAGGATTGTCAGGATATTGTTTACTAGTAGCAAAACATCCCTAGGATTGTCAGGATATTGTTTACTAGTGGCAAAACATCCCTTGGTTTACAGGATATTGTTTACTAGTGGCAAAACATCCCTAAGGATTGTCAGGATATTGTTTACTAGTGGCAAAACATCCCTTGGTTTACAGGATATTGTTTACTAGTGGCAAAACATCCCTAGGATTGTCAGGATATTGTTTACTAGTGGCAAAACATCCCTTGGTTTACAGGATATTGTTTACTAGTGGCAAAACATCCCTAGGATTGTCAGGATATTGTTTACTAGTGGCAAAGCATCCCTTGGTTTACAGGATATTGTTTACTAGTGGCAAAACATCCCCTGGTTTACAGGATATTGTTTACTAGTGGCAAAACATCCCTAGGATTGTCAGGATATTGTTTACTAGTGGCAAAACATCCCTTGGTTTACAGGATATTGTTTACTAGTGGCAAAACATCCCCTGGTTTACAGGATATTGTTTACTAGTGGCAAAACATCCCTAGGATTGTCAGGATATTGTTTACTAGTGGCAAAACATCCCTTGGTTTACAGGATATTGTTTACTAGTGGCAAAACATCCCCTGGTTTACAGGATATTGTTTACTAGTGGCAAAACATCCCTAGGATTGTCAGGATATTGTTTACTAGTGGCAAAACATCCCCTGGTTTACAGGATATTGTTTACTAGTGGCAAAACATCCCTAGGATTGTCAGGATATTGTTTACTAGTGGCAAAACATCCCTTGGTTTACAGGATATTGTTTACTAGTGGCAAAACATCCTTGGGATTGTCAGGATATTGTTTACTAATGGCAAAACATCCCTAGGATTGTCAGGATATTGTTTACTAGTGGCAAAACATCCCTAGGATTGTCATGATAATGTTTGCTAGTGGCAAAACATCCCTAGGATTGTCAGAATATTGTTTACTAGAAGATTTTCAGGATATCCATTATTGTTATGATATTGTTTCCTGCTGGTACATATATGTAGATAATAAAACAAATAAATCATGCAGCTATGCACATGGGATGCTTTCATAGGATCCACAAAAAACTGTATGATGGCCTAAAAACTTGAAACTGTTTCTTTTAAAGTAAAATTGTATGTATCAAAGTTTATAGCAGCAAATATGTTTAGTAAGGTACTTTATATACTTGCTTTTAAGTGCAGTCGAATTACAAAGATCCTGATCTGCTTCAAACCAGGGTCTGTGTTGTTTATTATACTAATTACTAATTACTCCTAACTACCTGCACAGATCCAGATCTGCAAGCACAGTATGTGATGGTAGATCTGGGCATGTGCAGCTTGCAGATGGGCTTGTCTTATAAGTGAGTAAATACACTGTAATGAAATTTAAAATTTTATAAGCATTATAAGTAAGTCAGTTGAATGTGTAGTGTAATGTAATTATACTACAACAGATTCTCATATCAGCTTTGGCGTTTTCATTAAATGCAACAGTTCTATTTAAAAGTTGATTAAATAATTGAAAAACAAGGTGGAAATATATCCTTAATTGGAATGGGTAGTTCCTAATATATCATTGATGGTAATGTGCATGTTTATTTACATCCTTAGCAGTTTTGTAAATGTTTACAGGCCTAAACTAACCTACACCCATTACATGTGCAAAGGGGCCTCGCGTGGCAGAGTGGTCTAGTGCTCTTTGTTATGGATCACTGACATTTCACCTCTATCTGCGTAGGTTCAAGTCTCAGAATTGGCCAATTCAATCTTTCTCGTGGTTTTCCCAAGTACTTCCTCCGCCATTAATACTGGCTGTTATGTATAGCCTATTGTGCACTGAAAAATGGTTAAACCTGCAACAACAATATGTGCAAAGATTGTAGCATTATAAATACTGTATATATACAATTATTATGAATAAAATAAAACTGATAAGTTAAAATAAAAATATTTATTTCCTTTTTGTTAGAACTTGCTTAAGATGGCATCTATAAGTGAAAAATGAAAAAGAGCTAATAAAATCAAAGACTTTTATTTGCTTATTCACTGAATGCACAACCTAGCAGTAGGGAATTTTCAATTCAAAGTATTAAAAAAAACACATGTGCACACACACACACACACACACACACACAGTTTCAGTCTCTAATTTTAGTACAATATCTCTTGTACATATTGTACAAAAATCTACTTTCAATTATCAGTATGATTTCTTCTCAATATGGAAAATACCAATTTCAATTAAATAATTACCAGGCACACTAATTAGTGGGATAATCATTGTCCATAACTTTAAGAGGACAGTTAAATATAGGTCAAAAATAAAACACGCTTATATTTGTTGTAATCTTTATTTCCCTGTTTAAAAAACCCCATTCTTTAGATATACATCTGAGTTTAAGAAAACATCTCTTTAAAATCATGACTGATTTATTTCCTTGACAACATGTTAATTGTTAATTGACTTGTAACACAAAAGACAGCTTGGGAAGCTCAATAAAAGTATCAGTTTTGAGGAAGAAATATAGGGAACAAAACGTTTGAAATGAGAGAAAATAAACTTCCTCATTTTATGAAGTATCATAAAGTTTGAGTCCAAAAATAGTATATATTCAACTGACTTTAAACTTGTAACTTCATCATGGGTATTTGTTTACCTTTTTCCAAGTAGAAACTTTAAGATGTAACATATCTTTGGAAGATATTTTGATTTGTAAGGATTGCTGCACATTTGGGAGTTAAATTTATTCACAGGTGCTGACTTTTGGACTTCAGGGTATGTCATAGACATAGTTTCAATAAAATTGATGTTGAAAATATATGCAGTGAAACTCCTCAAATCTATAACCATTTGGGACCAAATTTAATTTTGAGTTTTGAGAAGTTTTCAGGTTGGAGAATTTTGCAACCTCAAAAATTGTTACTTACAAGCATACCATCATCGGTCATTTTCCCTGATTTTTTTTTATCATACAGATAAATCCTATGATGCACATCAACATGACAGAAGACAAATTACAGTCTTGGTTATTGAAATATGTTTATGTAACAATTTTTTTCCTCTGAAAATGAATTGAGTGAATCTGATTTGTAGAATATTATTTTGTAGGTTTCAGTAGAGCATCAGAAGTGAAGCCTTGTTATTGTTGTCTGTGTATTTAATTAAAGAGCAAACAATTTCTGTTGTTTCTATAAATGATGTGTTATTGAGCAGTGAAGTCTCATCTTTCTTAACCCATTAAGCCCTGGAGGTTTTTGTTGTTTATGCATGAAATGTAAATTGGAAACTCATTTTGGGTGCTTTGATTTAATACATCCTAATACATTGACTTCCAAGCACTTTTCCATTAGCCTAATGCCTAGTTGTGTTAGAAATTGGTTATTTTGCTTGTGCATTAGCAGAAGGGAAAAAGCTTGGAGTTCCTTTTCTTTTTGTTTGCTTAACTAACCCATCATTTTTGTATCGAGACCACTCTTTATTCCAAATGCCCACCTAATCCTACTGTTTGCATAGGTTCACCTGTCTGTGTGCAGTTCAGACCAGTCTGCCTTAGATCTGAGGCCAAAAAGTATAAAATCTGGACACAAAATTGGATTCCAACCACAGGTGAATTTTTGGTAAAAAAAAACATGGGTCCAATAAATTAGTTTTTTTCTCTGTATTTTCTAGTGCAACTAAAACATTCAGATTATTTGGTATCATTGTAGAGCTAAATCTGTCTACCTTTCTATAATACCACCCACTTTAGTGCATCATGCATGACATTGATGCTACAGAGTTTGGAAGTAGGCTACTACCTCATGCTCCATAAACGCGGCACCCAGGGTTATGTTAAGTGGTTTATCTTCAGGTACTTTACCTTATCTTCTTTAGCAGCTTATCTTAGAGTGCTTAGTTATTATCATTCAAAAGTTGGACTTTTTTCAATCCCTAAGTTTTAGGATTAGAATATAGATGTCCCTAACGTGTTAGCATTCATGTTGTACTGTTTTATCTTACATGACCTCAGGACATTTTGACTCCCCGTTTAGCCTAATACAGTATTTGGTGATGGTAAATATTCTGACAAAGTGTATGATGTCTCATATGTATTTTGCTTACACACAAACATGGATTATTTTTGGAGTATAAATAGCAACTGATAGTAGAATTTAGCAGCAGAAACACATTTCCAGTTTCGAATTTAATTTTGTTGGGTTTTTTTAAGGTAAATTTGGGATCCAGATTATCTATTGGATTCCAGAGTGGAGGGTTTCTGTTTACTGGGGAAAACAATTTGAAGGCTGAAAAATTGGGGCAAAGCACAAAATTTGATCTATGGGGATTGTGGCATACCATGGGATCAGTTTTGAGGATTTTGCACACAAACACACACACACACACACAAAGACAGACAGATAGGCATGCATGCATGCATGCACACACACACACACACACACACACATACATACATACATACATACATAATGAGGTGGCTATTTTAGTAATTCAGAGGTGATTTCCAGGTGTTGCTAGACCTGAACATGTTCTGCTTGTTTTTTTTTTTTTTTTTTTTGTTTTTTTTTAAATTGGATGTCAGAGGGTATATTCATAAATATTGTTCTTGTATAATAAGTTTCCTTTCAAAATGTGAAAATCTGCTCTGACACACACTTACAAAAGGACAAAAAGGAATTTCCTCCTTTTGTGTTAAATCTTCGAAAAATCAATGGGTGGAGAATATTAATCACACAAAATTTGTATCATCTTAAAGAACAGGAAATTTAATGAGCATAATTGGGATATTTTTACTTTAATACACATAACTGCATGTTCTTAGTCATTTCCTAACCATGTTTTTCTGTCATGAATCTGTTTATATATATGAACAGACACTTCACATACTATTATGAGCAATTTTGTTTCCTATGCACTAATGAGCTTCAAAGGTCAAGCGGTCATTCATGGTAAAATGGCCTTCAGTTACATGGGTTTTTGGTAGTAACAGATTTAAATATAGCATAGTTTTTAATTTGTTGTGTTAAAAGTTTATAAATAAATTAAGACCAAGTTTTTGCATGTTTTGTACCATTTATACTTGGTTGAAGTCCAGTCCAACTGTGAATAAAATAAACCCAGATACATGTATTTCTGTCATGTAATATAATAGCAGATCAGGCTTAAAGTTATTTGTTCTTTTCCTTACTCCTAACAAACTGCAAGGACCCAGATATGCCAATGCATTTTATGATTGTCAGTCTGGGTCGTTGCAGTTTGCAGTTGAATCTGACTCATAAGCGAGTATATACGGTACTTATTTTTTATGATGACTGTGAATGAACATCCTGTAGAGTGTTATTTTGCCCTGAATGGCCCCTGACCATATGAAAGAGATTTGGCTTGTATCTTTTCTTGGAGAAAGTTTACTTTTTTTAAGTGGCTCAGAGTGGGTGAGTGGACTAAAGTGCTCACTATTATGGGTCATTGCCATCTCACCTCTGTTTGCATGGGTTCGAATGTTGGGATCGGTCAATGTGGGTATGTGAGAAAGCTTGCCAGTAGCTTCTTTAGGGTCAGTGGTTCTTTCCATGGTTTTTCCAGATTCTTGTTCCCCCAACCACCCACATTAAAATCTTTTTAGAAAAAATGTTGATGCGTAGTTGTGTTTTTTATTTGTTATTTTCCATTTAAGTTTATTTTTTCCCATAGGATATATATATATATATAGAATTTTATATGGGGTATTTTTTATTTTTTCCTATTATTTCTATAGGGTTATTCTTCCAAGCTGGTTTTATTTACCAAATCTCTGAGTTTTTTCCCCGTTTTTTTTTTTTCGACCTTTGGTATAGGTCACCTATATCCCATGTGTGTTATTTATGTTGGTGATGTGTGTTATTTATGTTGGTGCTATATGTCAATATGCTATATGTAAATATATACATTGGTTTGTTGTGTGTAGGGACAGCCATGTTATATCAAATCTTTCCCAGTTGTCTTGTTTGGTATGTAATTCCAAGTCGGGTCATTACTTTTTTTTTCTTCAATATATATGTTTTATTTATTTAAATTTTGGAATTTGAGCAAAGTCCGGTGTATTAGATTTAATTTGAATTATATACATCTGTTGATATAATGAATGTATTTCCCTGTGTCGTTCAATGCATTACATATATTTATTTCTATTGAGCAGCATGACTGTGTTCGAGTTGTGGTCTGTACATTTTTTAAATTGTAAATTGTACTTCTCCCAACTCAAATTGGGTCACCTCCCTTTTACATTTATTTATCACTATCAAAATTTTAAAAAATTGTCTATCGTACCCATAAGTTGGGTTCTCTTGTGCAGTGTGGGAACTGCACAAGGAGAGTAGTAAGTACAGCATAGTAGTTTGTTTATTTGATTTATTAATGGCGCACCAACATTTTTAGGCTATTTACCGCCATACAATAAGTTGTACATGTATGTATACATGTTTAAAAATACTAAAATGTTTAATATCGACCAGTGATATAAAAAACTAAATAGTTCAAAGTTAAATGGTAAGATGTTAGTAACAGTAAAATATGAAACTTCCCAATCAATGGGAGATGTAAATGGTGTATGTTAATGAAGACAGATGAAAAGATTTTGAAAACTAGGGACGGTACTTACCAGGGCCGGCGCTTCTGCTAGGCGAACTAGGTAATTGCTTAGGGCGCAGGGCTAAGGGTATATTTCATGATGGGTGGGTGGGGGAGGGCGTGAGTGGAAGGGGGCGCCAGATATCTGATCTCACCTAGGGCGCCAAAATGCCTAGCACTGACCCTGGTACTTACAATACATAAAAGTACTTTAGGTGATTACTTCCTTCAGGAAGTGTATAATGCGAGTCATATTTATAGTATCAAAAAGTTCCGTCATGTCATGCACATTATAATACTTATGATGCGTAGGTTGCAGGTCGGTAATACTGTCATAAATTGCTCAACAGTGAATGGTTCATTGCAAGTAACACATTCTGGTGGATCTTCACATTTTAGTATGTGGGAATGTACATATGACCAATTCAGATTCTTGCATTGACTACCTCCTCTCTACAGATGGTTCTGTAGGAGGGACTCCATTCTCCTAGGGTTGGTTTGATGGTGTGAAGTTTGTTATTCACTGCATCATTCCACAATACCTGTCTCTTCAGGCGTAAATACTCATTGATATGAGGTTCAAAATCAGTAAACAGTACTATTTTAAAATCAGATGGTTCTTGGAATAGGGCCATTTTTGTGGTGTGATCTGCTTCACCATTACCTTTAATACCAATATGGCTAGGTAACCAACAGTAATCAAATTTTTTCTAAATTGTTTATGATACCCATAAGTTGGGTTATCTTGTGCAGTGTGGGAGCTGCGCAAGGAGAGTAGTAAGTATAGCATAGTAGAAGATTCGTTATAATCTGTTGATATATTAGTGTTTGTGTTTGTATGTTTGAATTCCCTTAATGGGGCCTTTTCCAAAACTCTTCATAGGCCTGTTCACTTAGCGACGCGCCATGTGACATAGCCCAATGACGTCCTCATCATGTACTTCCCCCATTAAGGGTCCCTGTTCCCCCTTAGAACGTGTTTTTGTTAGATGAGAGCCGTATAAAATAAAAAAGAGAAAGGTTTCTACATTAATTTTGCCTAGTTATTTCTTTTTTCATTATAGTGATAACTATTCAGAGTTTCCTCTGACCCTTGCCACCCCATTTTTGATATTTGGACATTCATGTTGGGGTGTCCAAATATCAAAAAATGAGGTGGCAAGGGTCGTAAACTCGGACTAAGTGATAACCTTCCCGCATGCTAGCAACGTCTTTGTAATGTGGTCCGTTATCTGTCGTATTAGGTTTTTATCGAAATTCCCATCAAGGAAGAGTATTTGTCGTCCGTCGTATTTGTCCACTTGATAAATTTCTCGTATCAGTTGTAGTCTCCCTTACTTTGTCTCGTCACATTGTGTCATCGCATGGTAATTTGTAAAGGGAGCTTTTTTAATTAGCCGGCAGTTCACTTTGGTTCTTATCAAATCTCTTCGAATAGCAACTTCTCCTGTTAACCAGGAGTTGTGTAGATATTTGATAGTTAAGCTTTTTATTTTCGTCGATGGTATTCTCTACCAGTGCCTCCAAACTCTGTCCCAGGTAACTGCAATAAATTCCATATTCCTTATGTCTTTGTTTACATTCTCTCTGATCCAGTTGTATGTCTTTTCTGTTGTAATTCCCCATAATCCCCTTTTGTCCCTATATTTATATAATAGTTCTTTAATGTTCCCAAGGTGTTTGGGTGCTTCTAATTGTTTGCTTAGTTAAGTTTGTGGTTGGTGTATCTGTCTATTTCTCATCCCGAATCCAAACCAAAATATGTATAGTGCTTCCCAGGGTGTTTGTGATGGACTATCTAATTTTTTTAAACCTATTTACTATATTTTTTACATTTAATTAGGATTGAGCTGGGTAAGGCTAGCCAGTTTAGACCAATATAGTGATGCTTTTTTATGTAATGTGTTTTGAAATTCCATATGTAGTAGATTATTTCATTATCTAATGTTTCCAGTATTTTATTTGTTATGTCCTTAGAGTTAATAAGGTATGTCAAATTTGATTACATATATGTTTTTCCAACATGTGAACATTCTATTATACTTAATGGCGTTAGTGCCCAGATTTTTATAATTTCCCTTATTTTTGTTTTAACTTTTTTGCAGCTTTCCTTTCCTTCATTTGCCTCGAAGAAAATCCCCAGGGCTTTTATTCTGTCTTTGATCAGTTTCGGGGGGCAATCCAGGATGATTCCCCTTCCAGTTTCCTATTTTTAATATTTCCGTTTTATCGTGGTTGATTTTGGACCCCTGTGCTTTTCCAAATAATTCATATTCCTTTTCAAGATGTTTGAAAGAATTATGGTCTCTTATAAAGTTCGTGCAATTATCAGCATGTTGTAGCATCGTAAATTCCTCCCTCAGGTTCGGAATTTTTATACCTTCTATGTTGTTGTTATTCCTAATATTTATACTTAAAATTTCAATAGCTAATATGTATAATGGCATTGATAGTGGGCATCCTTGCCGCACCGATCTTTGTATTTAAAAAAAATTCCGTGATCGCTCCATTTACCTGTATACTTGCAGTTATATCGTTGTACAGAATCTTAGTCCAATTTAGGAAGTTTAATCCAAAGCCAAATTTTTCCAGTACTTTTTGTATAATTATGTTCTAATCTGTCGAAAGCTTTTTCTTGATCGAAAAGTACCACGGCTCATTTCGCTCCTGTTCCATTTAAGAAATCTATAATTGTCCTAATGTTTAATAGGTTATTTTGTATGTTCCTACCTTTACCCCCGCAAGTTTGGTTTATATTTACTATTTTATCTATCCCCTTTTTAACCCTGTTGGCTAAAATCCTACTTAATATTTTATAATCCGTGTTTAGGAGGGAGATGGGCCTCCGATTTTTAAAATCTATTCTATTATCTTTCCCCATTGTAGATAATTGTAACGAATCCCTCCCTCATTGAATCAGTCATCGTGTCATTTTTTTTAAAGTATATTATTATATAAACTGTCCAAAATGGGTGCCACCTCACTTTGGAATTCGGTAGAACTCGTCAGTGAGGCCATCTCTACCTGGGGGTTTCCCTTTAGCTATTTATTTTAGTGAAATTAAGTAATCACACATGTCCCTGTGTTCTGGCGTTATCATTTTACATTGTATTCCCTCTAAGTATTTTGTTATTATTTGTGTGTCTATGTTTTGTGATGTATATAGTGATGTATTGTAGTTTTTAATTTCCCTCATTATTTCCTCTTTATGTATGAATTCGTTTCCAATTGTATTCACTTTCTCTATCGTTTAAACACCTATTTTCTTAGTTTCTCCCTCTTGAAAAGTCTCTCTGCTTTTTTGTATATATAATTAAATATTCCTGTCTTATTTCATTGCCCATTCTTTGTGCCTCAGCTTTAGGTATTTGTCGCTGTAGCTTTTAGTTATGGATGTATTTTTAATTCTTATATTTATTTCATGTGCTTCCATTTAGTGAATTCTTCTTTAATTTATTTTATTAGGTGTGCGTCTGTTAAAATAGATTTGTTCAATTTCCATACCCCATTTCCCCATTTATTCCTATTTTTGTGATCATTTACATTGATATTAGTTTGTGGTCCGAAATTTTTACATCTAGAATTTCTGCTTTTTTGTATATTTTATGATAAAAAATTTGTGCCATACAATTTATCCAGTCTACTTGTTTTATTATTCTTATATTCATAAGTGTATTCAGTTTTCAGTACATTTAGTCTTATATAAATATCAACAAGGTTGTGATCTTTTAATAACTTTCCCTTAATTCCCCTTAGACCTAAATCGTTTGTTGTGAGTTTCCCTATTCTATTTACATCCTCCACAACCAAATTAAAATTTCCACCCAGCACTAAGTATTGTGTTGTGTTGTGTAGTTGTTTATGAGTTTACTTATGTTTTCGATGAATTCATATTTTTTTATATCTAGTTGCTGGACTGTATATGTTTGAAATGTGTAGTTTATTTAGTACTATATGCGTTACCCACCCTTTTAAATTTTCTCCTTCTTCTATTTGTTCCCAGTTAAGATTATTTTTTATTTTTAATGATTGTGGTTTTTCCTGCTCTAACATCATCTCCTTTATAGTTGTTTAGAATTACTATTGTGTTCACATTATCTTCAATTCTACTAATCATTTCTTTGCTGATGTTGTTGTCTATTTCTTGGATTAAGATTATATTGTATTGTTTAAGTGTAAGTATTTGTTATTTTATCATTCTCTAATCCATTCATGTTTATGCGAAAGTTTTGTCTCTACATTTTTTTTTGGGGGGGGGGGCTAATTACCTCCAGGTGGCTCTTATAAATGTAGTTACATTTATGAATTAAATTAAGCTATTTTGTTTGGGACACTGGCCCTTCTTCTGTTAATAATGTGTCTACTGTTTTGTCATTCGTTGAGTCTTGTTCGATTTGTGTATCCATATTCGCCTCGTTGTTTATTGCGTTTAGGTTTTCTTTTATTCGTTCCCAAACATTTCCGTCATTAGTTTTGTCTTTCTCTTGGTCATGTTTGTCATTCCCAGTGTCATTTTTGTCTCTATCCTGTTCGTTTTCTGTTTCCTCGTTGTTTGTTTGCATATCCTTCCTACTTCCACCTTTGTTTTGTGTCTCCTCTTTTACTGTGACGTCACTCGACGAGGAGTTGGATAAAGTTTTCCCTATTTTTCTTTTCCTTACAGAGGGTATGGGTGGGGTGGTCAGAGGCAGCAAACCACTGAGTTAAATTTCCCCCTGCTCCGCTTGAGTTCCTCCTCGTCTTGCATGATTTCAAACCTTCTGTATGTTGAAGTTTCTATCCCTATTGGGGTGGTCCTATTATTGAAATACAATTTTAGCGTTGTGCCCATTTGGCGTACTGCCAACTTCTCACGCTCTATTGTGTGAACATCACTCTCTTTTATTGCTTTGCTTGGTTGTCCTTTTCGACCACTGAATTAGTCGTTCAGTCTCTTAGTCAAACAAAAACACTGGTGTGGTGAACTCACACCATAATTTATACACAATTCCTAATCAGTTTCAATAATTAGTCTCTGGTTTGCCGCAAAGTCAAAATAAAAAAAAAGGCGGAGAAAAATTTGTTGGTCTAAATCACATTATAAATCCGATGACTTTCTTGCGGTCTGTTTCGTACTTGCTATTGTGATTATAAACGCTTAGTTTACTTCTCAAGAACATGTATTAGAATTTTCATTCGTACACTTTCCCCGTTTGTTTATACATCTAGCAATGTAATATATACAAATAGCGATAAGGTTATAAGAAAGGAAGCAATGTAAATCAGTTTTGTCATATTCATAACTTATAAAAATTATAATGTGAAGTTGAAGATTTTTTTCTTCATACAATATATGTGGTGTCGTGTGGGAATAATAAACTGATGCAGGAAACCAAAAGACAAATTGAGCTAACGTGCGCTAAGCGACTGCACGTGATGTCATTCATGTGAACAGCATGGAAGGGCTTTAGTACATGCTGAAAGATCGATATACTGTACTCTCTCATTGACGTTTTTCCAACTTCTGTGCAATGTTAAAAATTACTTATTTCTCTTCATCTTTAAATAAATGAAGACAAAAACATAAATTAACTAATAATGTATTAGCTGATGCAGTTCAAGTTTAAAAATGTATATACATAAATTTTAAAATCTGTTTCAAATACTGAAAGTTTTTATTTGTATTAGTCACAAACTTTGTATCCACCTTACAAACTCTAAACTCTACCCCTCCCCCCCCCCAGCAATGCGTCTTGTAAAGAGTTTTTATTATTTTTATATAATATGCATGTAAATACGTTAAGTCAAAAGGAACTCTTCTATACATGTAGTAATAAAGCAAAGATAAATGAGCAAAGCAAAGACACATGGACATAAAATAAATATCAGATAATTTGTCTATGTATGTATGTATGTATGTATGTATATATGTATGTATGCAGGCCCGCACCTAGGAAATTCTGGGCCCCAGGCAGCTGACAGAGTTTGGGCCCCTTTCGTGTTTCAAATATGTGCGTATATTTTAAAATCGTAAAAGGACGACCCCCTATCTAGTTCGGGCCCCAGACAAGTGCCATGGTTGTCCCTCCCCCACCCCCCGAGGTGCGGGCCTGATGTATGTATGTTTACTCCATCAACTAATACATCAAGTCTAAATAAAAGTAAAAATATTTGCAATTTGGATGTAGTATAAATTTTCATATCATATTATGTGTAAATAGGAGAAATTTTATTGCCCAGCAGTTTTGAACTTCTCTTAATCTGCTGAAGAATGAATTAGCTATGTCTTAGGAAAGAGGATTAAACAGTATGTTAAACAAGAAGTGTTAAAGCATGCCACTTCTGTGTTTCCCCAAAGTAAAGAAGTTAATTACCGTACTTATTTCCCTTTAAAGTATGGAGCGATGGTGGCATCCGTGGTTAGATTAGAGACCAGAAGGATACTATTTTGACAATTGCTTTGTACAGAAGTCATTAACATTTTATATAGTATGCCACTTTTTCTGGATTAATTACAAAATGAACAAGCGCATGCCACCAGTAAGAGAGTAACACTGTTAAAATACAAAATTTTGGCTGCCCTTCGCATGCTACACAAAACCTTTTGATGTTACACCTTGTGGCACAAATGCCATAAGTTGCCAACCCTGGCCTAGAAGATGTCTTGTAGCTTGGGTCAGTTGCCTGGCTGTGTCCTAAAATTCTTAAACCACTTAACTTCAAGTACCTTCACATGATATATAAGTTTTCATGTGTTAATGTGCTGGTAAACTCTAGCAGATAAATCAATAAACCCATTTAGAAAAATGTGTTCATCTTCCCCATCATTCTTATGCATGATTTGAATGCGAGAGCCTTTATTCCTATGTACTGCTCTGGTGGCTTAGTGGTTAGAGTGTCTCCCACGGAAGTGGGTTTGATTCCCGGCCGAGTCATACCAAAGACTTACAAAAATGGTACTAACAGCTGCCTTGCTTGGCACTCAGCATTAAGAGGTAAGTGTTAGGTCTGGTCAGCCTGGTGTCAGGATAATGTGACTGGGTGGGACATCATGCTACATGTCTGCGGCATGATGCCCCAGTGCTGGATATCACTATAAACTGCCTCACTGCTGACATCGTAGCGATATGACTGAAAAATTGTTAAAGCTATATTAAAAATCCTAATCAAACAAACAAACAAACAAACATTCCCATGTTCTCAGTGTGAGGTACTAATTTCCCCAATCCTGTATGCTAAGATGATTTCAGGGCATTACCCTGTAGTGTTCACGAGTTCTCATTTCCCAGTTTCAGATATTGCTTCTGTTCAAGGCATCTGTTCAAGTGGTTGACTCTTTTCAGAAAGGGTTTAGTGGCCATTATGGATTGAAATTTATTCTGTTGATCTCCTATAACAGTACAGTAGAAACATTTACATGTATATGGAGTCTCAAGGAATCCAGAATGACTTTTTGTTGTATATTGTGAATTTACCATTTTATCAAACACCTTATTAACAGTACCGTTAGTTTCATGTTGCTGCTTTTTTCAATATCAGACTATTAGTGGTTTGGTGTTAAGTGTAAATCAGATAGAGCCATGTGAATTAGCTGATATAGCCACATACAGTTTGGGCCACCCTACAAGGACAATTTTGACACCCTCATAGCTTTTGGTGTCACTAGAGCCATGATCTCTTGGCCCCATCTGGCCATCACACCACTGCCAACAGTATCGAATGTACATGTAGTTAAATGTATAAAATGTATGGCTTCTTTTTGTGGTAAATACATGCCGATGTTTAAGGAACCGTTTTTGGCAGGAGCAAAATTAAAAAAGTGATAGCAGTATAAAATGCTATTGATGAAAAGATATATTTATTTCTTCAAGCAGTTGAGAAAGTGATCAGGGTGGAGGCTGCCATGACTCACAGAGTCAGACACCAACACATACAGGAGCATTTTTTTTTTACCTGACACCAATGTCAGAAAATCAACTGAGAATTTCAATTTGTAGCTCTGCTTTTTATCTTCAATAGACCATTCTGTCATCCAAATTAAATAAAGAAAATGTCTAGCTATGATAAAAAAATTAAATAAAGATGTCTTGCTATGAAAAAAATTTAATAAATAAAATGTCTAGCTATAATTTTAAAAAATTAAATAAAGAAAATGTCTAGCTATGATAAAAAAAATAAAGATGTCTAGCTATGATAAAAAATTATAAAGAAATTGTAGAGTTACCAATAATTATTGTTGACAACAAACTTGATTTAGACATATCCCTTTATATCTTAAAATAAAAACACTTTTCTAACAATGACAATGACAAGTTTTTCATTACACTCGGGTTACAGTATATAACATATCAGGAAAATATTAGTATCTCATTTTGCATGTGTGTGCATCAACCACATTGCCATTTGCTTATCATTGCAAAATGGGGCAAAACCCTGGGAAATTCCAAGTGAGAAAGCTATTGTGCAAACTCCCAGAGAAAGTGAATACCTCAATAGTCACCAAGTACAAATTTGTTGCACAATTTACAATGCAATCCTCGATGAAAAAAAAAAATAAAATATAACAGCATCCACCAGTTTTGTTGTTAAAAGTTTATACACATGCTCAAAACCAGAAAATTGCCCCTGTACTTTCTTTCATAACCAATTGTAATGATTGTAAAGATTCCCTGCAGTGTAGTCACTCCATTTGGAAAACAGATTTTGAGACTGAAGTCGAGTCTTACCTGCCAAAATTATGTTGATCATTGACACAAGTGTATCTAAAAATTTCAAAGCTAATTTCACTATCCTAAGCACAAAGGAGCAGAAATCATATTCAATCCTGACCCACACACACCTACTAAATATACAAGCTACAAATCTTGCTTCCACCATGGTGTCTACATTGAATAAAGACTAAAGACTAAGCCTTCCACAACAACTACATATTCTGGCACATCCACTTGTTGTACATGTACTTGTATGCAAAAGTTTCACTGATATGTTACGTTTATTGATAAAATGAACAGCATGTAGAATGTTCACTAACATTTCGAAGGTATTATTTTTTTCAGTTGTGTTATTCCAATCACACTGGAAGAGTGATCACCTGTAATAAACGTGTTTTTAAGTATGCAATATAAAGGGTATTGACAGCATTTATTGCCACATGACCTCAGACCCTGTGTTTCACTTTACCAGTGCTCTGTCAATAACCATTATGTTTCCATGTTACACTGTATGTATCATGAAGGATGTCAATTAATTGTCATTGTATATGCTTATTTTTATATATATATATATATATATATATATATATATATATATATATATATATATATATATATATATTTTATAGTCGTTGTATGGGTGATTCTTACTCACCAGTTTGTATTTCATAAGGAACATACATCAAGAGTAACAACACATGAACAGTAACAACACACATCAACAGTAACAACGACTGTGTTATGTTAAGCATCCATATTAGTAATTTGTTCATTAATTTTGTATCAGTATCATTTGTTCACAATTTCAATATTTGGGTGACATGTCATATCACCTTTGAAGCAGTCTTTTTTTAATTCAGTTTTTAACAGAATATTAAATGGTTATATAAAAAAAATTGTAAGTTTCTTTCATGCTTCCTTGGTTACAATAAGTTTTTATATTTCATTCTGTTTCTCTGACACTATTGTTTGTAGTGATGAAGGTTAATTGTGCATTCTTCTCTTGGGAGGGGATATGATGGGAAAAATTAGGCCACAGTGAATTTTCTTACTCTAGTGACTTGAAAAACTTTTGGAACTATGTCATACTGGAGAAGGTATTGAGCAGAATCCTTGTTTATGTACATGGCTATAATTGTAATCTTAATTTTTAATGTGTCATGCTACTGTTTTGATATTTCTCTGTTGTATTTTCACAAATATTTCAACTAGTCATACATTTTCTGACTGCTCTTGTGGCCTAGTGGTTTGAGTGTCCGCCACAGGAGTGGGATCCCTGGCTGTATCATACCAATGACTTACAAAATTGGTACTAACAGCTGCCTCACTTGGCACTCAGACAATTAGAGGTTATTGTTAGGATTGGTCAGTCTGGTGTCAGGATAATGTGACTGGTTGGGACACCATCCTACATGTCTGCGGCATGATGCCCCAGTGCTAGATATCACTATGAACTGCCTCCCTGTCGACATCATAGTGATATGACCGATTTTTTTCAAAAGCTGTGTTAAAAATCCTATTCACACACACATACATTTTCTGCACAGTATATACCAATCTGATGATGATATTTTATATTTTAATTGTTGGGAGTCGGGGATCTTTTTTGAAACAAATTCTCCCCCCCCCCCTTCCCAACCATATTTTCAATAAACTATACTCTGGTTTGTAAAAGAAATTTGTTATCCATCATATTAGTTGCAGATTAGAAAAATCCTTGAAAGCCACATACATCATGATTTTACGATTTAAATTTCCCCATTCAGAATTATTCTCAGATTTCCCCCACCAGAAATTAATACTCATGGCTTAAATGTTTCATGGTGTAATGCTTTCTTCACCAGGTAAAACTAATTTTTTAAAAAACAATTTAGTATACATGCTGGCATTGTTACCTGTAAAATGTTACATTGGGTTTGTAGACTTAACGACTCATTACCCATTGATGATCAGTAGAATTTGTGGGTACAAATTATGAATATGTCATATAACTGACTCCTTTCTTTCCAAACAATGTCAGCTGTTTCTGAATAATAATATTATGTTTCAAGAAATCACTCATCTTTTGTTACATTAAAAGCAGTGAATCGCAAAATTAAATCTCGTATATAAATTTAGAACTGTTGAAAATTGTGCAGTGATTTAACAATACTGTTTGAATAGCAGTGATTTAACAATACTGTTTGAATAGCAGTGATTTAACAATACTGTTTGAATAGCAGTGATTTAACAATACTGTTTGAATAGCAGTGATTTAACAATACTGTTTGAATAGCAGCAGTATCAAACCTTTGAGAAAAATATGTTTGAAGTCACTAAACTATAAAAAAATATCTGCATGCAAGTTTTCTAATAATGATGGACAAATAAACACATAAATATGTACTAAAAATATGTTATGAAAGAGAGAGAGAGAGAGAGAGAGAGAGAGAGAGAGAGAGAGAGAGAGAGAGAGAGAGAGAGAGAGATCAGTTCTCTCTTTTATATCAATTATATATATATAATCTCTCCATCCTCTCTCCAATAAATATATTTTGTAATGACTTTAAACAAGAATGTTGTGCATACATTTCATTTCTGCTTAGATCTACAAAAATCTGGCATGCAGTAAAGTTTACATAAGTAATAAAACGCTAGGTACAAAAGTATGGAGAAATACTTTTAAACACTTTAGTTATATATATATATATATATATATATATATATATATATATATATATATATATATATATATATATATATATATATATATATATATATATATATATATGTATATATATATATATATACATGTATATACATGTATATATGTGTATATATATATATATATATATATATATATATATATATATATATGTATATACATGTATATACATGTATATATGTATATATATATATATATATATATATATATATATATATATATATATATATATATATATATATATATACTTGTATATACATGTATATACATATATATATGTATATGTATATATATATATATATATATATATATATATATATATATATATATATATATATATATATATATATATATATATATATATATATATATATATATATATATATATATATATATATATAAATTAAATGTGAGCAGTTCCATATTATAGCCCCTGAATACTATAGACTTTAATCCTTTGAATTGTTCATTGCAAGTTTTGATCATTCTAAATTGTTATTAAAATTCAATCTTAGATTATAGGTAGATCTTGTGTAGAATACTTTAGTCATTTTAAAACCAGAATTGCTTTCAGAATTTTTTTCCCTCATCTATTTCTAACCATTTTAATTTTGTGAACCAGTCTGATGATTATGCATCTAAAGGGATATAAAGAATCGCCCCTTTTAAGCTTGTGAATTATGTTTTGTTGGGAACGAGTAGTTTTCCTATACTGTTGAACAGTAGTGAGTCATTGAAAGTATATAAGTATTGTAGTAAATTTCCCATTTTTTTAAGTTCATACACCTGAGTGTCCGGAAAATTCTCATTTTGAGGCTAGATGTTTGGTCTTGCATTTAGCAAATGAAATCCTCTGGATTGAGATAGGTTAATAGTGTTTTGCATTTTTTTATAATCTGTTTCTGATTAAATGTGCTGTAAAAATTAAATGATTATATTGCAAGAATTCTTTGACTTCAGTTCATTGGTGTGAAGAATCATCCAAGTATTATCCAAAACTTTTTTATTCATGTTTATTCATCTTTTCTCCAATGCTTTTTTCAAGGGATGATTAAACTACATTCCAACATTCCATAAGAGTCACCTATCAAATTCAGTCACCTTTACATATATAAAACCTCTCTTTGCAGCCACCAACATTGAACAGGCAAAATATATCCATCCCTGGGTAGACATAAAAAAGGTTGCATGTTACATAAGAACAGAAAATTACACTAGATCCATATCTGTATAAAATCTCTTGTATTGAATTACGTAGCTGTGATGGATAGATAAATATAATTTTTCATGCTGACATTGTTATTTTGGTGTCAGATAAAATTTCACTCCCATTAAATTTGTATTCCTGCATGAAATTTTACTTTGCTGCAGTGGGTACAAAAATTTATGACTTTTTGCTTGAAGTGGCAAACTTCACATGGCCCTGAGTACTCAAACCTGTGGTCATTTATGGCTTTGTCTCTTACTGGGTCAGTTTGTGGATTTAATGCCATTTTTCAGCACATGATAGGCTTTACCTGGCAGTTAGTATATTTGGTGGAGGAAAAGCCCAAGAAGATCGAGGGAAGAACAAGACCCATGAGAAGCTACTGGTCAATTTTCTAACATACCCACATTGTCTTTGTCAGAGACTTCATCCCATGCAAACAGAGATGATATATGAGTGATCTGTAAATCTAAGCACCTTAGATGTCTCAGCCACCTAGGGCACCAGTAACGTTAGAGCACACACCTACTCGAGTTATAATGTCCAGACACTTATGAAAATTAAAATACAAAAATATTGGTTCATTTTCAATTGATAAAAAGTTATATTGAGCAAAGACATCCTAAAAGCAGCATATCCGTTAGAAAAATAGTCATGTGTTTTAAATACTATTTGTTAAGTACTCTTGTATTATAGTTGGACTGGAGTATATTAAGTACTCAACCTGTACTCGCCACTTGTTGCAGTATTCATTTTCAGCCAAACCCAATCCCACTTATTTTCATCTAGCTTAAAAAGTAGTACTCTAAAGATTTTTAAATATTTATATAATGTGCAAAATAAAAGAAAGTTATTACCATTCTGTGTTTAATTAAGGAATTAATTGATATTTTTGTGTTGGACAAAATGGTTGGTGTGCCAGACGTGCAGCCAAAATGGAACAATTCATAACCATGCCTAAACCAAGCCAGGTTATTGCTGTGTTATGTGTACGGGCAAGACTCTTTACTCAGATATATTTTTGGGTTAGACCCTTTACTCAGATTATACAATATAACCTTTTATGTGTTGATATACCACAAGACACCAATCAAAATCCACTGTTTTTTAATTTACCCTATTCTGATTGCATTTCTGTGTGAAAATTTACTTATCTTCCACTCTATCCAAAACAATTTGAGTCTTATTAATTAATTCATTAACTTAAAGAGGGTATATTTATAGCACAGTTTGCTGAAGAACTAATGTACCTTAAGCCCCTGTTGCAATGGAACTTAGTTATATACAGACATAAACACATTTGCATACAAATATAACAATATCTACACATCCTTTCTGGAGGACCGAGTGACCGAGTGGTCTAAAGTGCTTTCTGTTACGGAACACTGCCGTCTCACCTCTGTCTATGTGGGTTCAAGCCTAAGATTCAGCTAATGTAGTTATGTGAGAAAGCTTGCCAGTAGTTTTCCCAGGTTCTTTCTCCACCAATAATACTGGCAGCCATGTATAGCTTATCATGTGCTGAAAAATGGTGTTAAACCCTAAAAACAAACAAACAAACACATCCTTTTCTTTCTCTCCCCTACATTTACACTTGCCCATTTAACCCTATTAGTCAATATACTATATAATTAGTATCAGATATATGGGTAGTATATTTAATGATGTCCTGAGGCACAATTGTTTACAGTCTCAGTTTAAGTACATATCTAACCCCACTAAATATATTGAATTTGGAAGAAGGAAATAGAATGGACATTTGTAATATCAACTGGGATACTGTTCCAGTGCAAAATTCCTCCGCATTGGAAACTTCATTTGAATCTATCCATATTTTGGTTTGGGAATTTGATAAAGTTTGGTTGACGTGGATATCAGGCAGAGGGTCATCGCTACTTGGTAGCCCTTTCTGGAATAGTGATTGTAAAATGACAAAGAGCAGTTACTGGATATCTTGTACATTAATGTTTCTGGATTTGGTCTTGAATATGTAATAATTTTAACTTGCCATCTGAATTGTCACTTTTTTCTATTTATATCCTTCCATATTACAATGTATAGTATTATAATAGTTCATCAATGCCCTAATTTTATTTTTTTTACTGTGTTGAGATATTTTGGTTTACCAGTATCAACTACTATGCCATTGCATGTACACGTGCTGTCCAGTTTATACAGCGCAGCATGTACAGGAATCTTCAGTTCGTGCTTTGTGTTTTGGATATCTGATAATGCTGCATCCTCTGCATTCAGATCTGTAGATGAAATTGAGGTCCCCAGTAAATGTGGTAGATAAATAACATAAATAGTAATTAACCTAGCAATGAATCTTGTGAAATTCATGTCTAATTTCATGTATTGGAAGTTCAGAGAGAGCACCATTTATATAGACATGTTATATTCGCTCATTTAAGTGTGAAGTAAACTATTTAGTTGTGCTGTCATCACATTGGTAAATTTTAACTCAGCTCAAAGATATTTCATGATCCACCACCATGTCAAAAGCTTTCCTAAAATCTTCAAGTTCTGAGTCTATAAATCTGCCTGGATCATTGCAGGTGATAAATGCAAAATGCACTGGCAGATATTTGATATACTGATTACTCTTTTTAAACTGCACAGGCCAACATCTGTTAGCACATTGTGTGACATTAAATTTGGCTCTATACAGTTTGCATTTGGACCTGATTTAGAAGACTTGGAAGAAATCAAGGACACATCAAAAATGTACAAGTATATACATATGTTATAATAAATAGCAATATACAGTGACATAATTCAACAGAAAGGTGTAGTTTAACCTTTTTGTGTGTGCAATGTTGGCAATTATATAGCCTCATATATCACATTGCTATCTATTTCAACATCGTATTTCTTATGTTTTGCTTTTGAACAGAACCCTAAGGGTTTAACTGAAGTCAAACAAAATAATTGTGTGGAAAGTAACCTGTCAAAACAAAGTAAATAACTCCTTTTGCTGTTTGACAGCCAACTGCTCAGGATAACCACACTAGTGAAAGTGGGTCACTGTTGTTCAGTATACAGGCTTGGATTTAATTAACTGGACTAATGTCTTGACTTAAATTTAAGTCATTATTCCAGTGATTTGATTGGTTGCATTATGACCTAAAACTTGACCCATTAAATAACTTAAATCTTGACATGAAAAAAACCTTCATTCAACTAAAGTGAAGACCGTCTTTTTCACAGACATTATGAAAGCTAGGTAGTTTACTGATGTATATGCTATTAGGGTTATCGGGTAGTTTTGGTTTACAGCACATAAACACATGTAGGTTATTTAGAGCTCAGCTAATTGATTAACTTCCCTTGCTGAAGAAAGCACCACAATGCACGGGGCAAAAGCAGGACAAAAAAAAAAACAGTAGACTTACAAACTTTGATCAGTATATTGGCTACTAACTCAGTAGATATGTTTAGACATGATTACATTCAATTGGCATCTAATCCAGTACATGTTTTATAGTCATAATAGCTTTTAATACTGTAGATTTTGTTTAGACATAATTACAATAGATTGGCTTCTAACCAAGTAGTTTTGTTATAGTTATAATTGCAACAGATTTGCTTCTAATGCAACAGATTTTTTTAAATTACATAACAAAATACATATTCTTTAATTCTATGATAAAATAACAACTTTTGAACATGAATGAGATTCTTAAAGCAAAATATTACAATAATAATGAACATGAACACTGTTATGTGTATTATCAACTAAATGAAAAAGGAAGAGTTATATGTCCCACAGTTTGCAGCAAAGATTTTTTTAAAAAAGGATCCACAAGCACTTTTAGTTTCCATCATAAGATATTGATTGGTTTGTAGCAAAGATTTTTATGAAAAAAAGTTCCACAAGCACTTTTAGTTTCCATTATAAGATATTGACTGGTTTGCAGCAAAGATTTATAATATATAAAAAAAAATATCCACAAGCACTTTTAGTTCCAATCATTCGATATTGACTGGTGACCACTAACGATATTCACTATGATTATTTGTCTGTAGTGGCATTTTACGTGGAGTGACAAAATAACCAAATGGCAGCTTGTTAAGAAGTTTGTTTTCCTATTTCCTGGCTTTTTAAGGCTGCTGACTGCTTTTCAAATACATCTTCAGAAAGTTCAAAACACAGCTGCACGGATCATCTTTAGAGTACCTCGATCAGAGCACACCTCACCACTGCTCTGTACCCTACATTGGCTATCAATTCAATACAGAATCAAACACAAAATTTGTTCTCTGTGCTATATTTCAATGACAGACTCCAGTCCAACATACCTATCCAGCCTCACCCATGTGTATACACCAGCTAGATCCTTATGCTCTTCTTCTGATAATTGTATACTCATTGTTCCCAAATTGAAAACAAAGTCATATGGATAACGTTCATTTGCACACCAGGGCCCGGCGACGTGGAACGAATTGCCAATTGAAATTAGACACAAAGACACAGTGGTCCCTTTTAAGAGTGCTCTTAAGACTCATCTGTTTTGACTGCAGGGACAAACTTACCGACCTAATCATGTTTTGTATATTATATGATTTCAGCATGTTTTTATGTTTTCCAATTTCATTGTTTTTGTCATTTGTTGTTCTGTAGTGTAGTCATATTATTATTGATGTTGTAAAGCACTTAGAGCTTCTTAAGATTAGGCGCTATACAAAGTCCTCATTATTATTATTATTATCATCTCAAACTTAAAATCACCCTGTGGATTTCTTCTGGGCTTGACCTCAGATGTATTCCTCAGTCTCTTATTTTCAGGGGGTGTTTTGTTTTAGTAATCAGATAATGCAATTGTTTCAGTAGTGACATGACTTGACCAAAAAATAGGTGTTACCCATTGTATTATAAAAATAGGTGCTGCCCATAGCTTTATTATTATTATTATTATTATTATTATTATTATTATTATTATTATTATTATTATTATTATTATTATTATTAAGTAGAAACAAAAACCAATACATTCTTCAATGATTCTATAAATAATACCTGTAGTTCATTCTGGAGATAAAACAGAGGAAGTACAGTCTAATGTCAATTCAAGTCATAAACACATGATGCATTATTGAGAAAAGATATAATCATCACCAAAAGCCAACTGCAGGTGTAAACCCATCCCTGGAGGAATAGGTCAAAAACCAGTCATGTTACCAACAAAACAAAAGGTCACCCATGTATAAAGACTAAAGAAGCATTCATGTCTCCATGGGACTGAGCCAGAATTAGAAATAATACAAAGGCTTTGACAAAGGGGTATTTAACTAAATACAAGATTGTGATAGTGATTGTGGGTGGCAACCATTACAGATGCAGTCATTCTTTAGAGACAATTAAGGAAAATTTTGAAACTTTTTTTTAAAATGTCCAGTCATAAATTAGTGCCAACATTACACAAATTGTGCTTATGTCTGAACTAGTGCTGCCACTCCACACAAAGATGCTGATGTGGATGTAGTCCATTTGCTACAATTTCTGGCTGCTCTTCATCAATCATAATGAAGTCTTCAGCAATCATAATGAAGTCTTCAGGAATCATATTGAGGTCTTCAGCAATCATATTGAGGTCTTCAGCAATCATATTGAGGTCTTCAGCAATCATAATGAGGTCTTCAGCAATCATATTGAGGTCTTCAGCAATCATATTGAGGTCTTCCACAACCATAATGAAATCTTCCTCAATCTTGATGGTGGTGTACTTAATTACTTTAATCTAGATCAGCTAAAACATTCCTCAAAGGCATTGGGATTTACATCGACAACATCTCCATAATGTATTTACTAATGGAATTTAATATTTTAATACTAAACATTTTAAATAGAACAGTAATTAGTGCTATCTTCATAAATTGTGCATTGTTATACTCTTATTAAGAGGGCCTCAAGGGAGAATAGTCCTTGACTAATGAGTCATCCTCTATAAATAAAGCATTAATATTATTATTATTATATTTATTATTATTTCCTCACTTTTCTTCATCAGTTTTGGGATTGGTGTTGTTTTTGACATTTTAGATAATGTATTGGGCTTTTTTTGTACACGGGCATTCTTCTGGTCTCTCTTTGATTTTAGCATATTGTTTAATTGATTTTGGAGCATGTAGATTTGGCTTTGTGGTTCACTAATTGTGTCATGTAGTTTACTTACCTTGAACTAACAGTCTCTGTGTATTGAGAAATCAAAACTGTTTTGCTGCATATATAATGGTCAGTATTCTCTATAATGTATTTATTGTAATGGTCAGTATTCTCCATAATGTATTTAATGTAATGGTCAGTATTCTCCATTTATAATGGTGAGTATTGTCCATAGTGTATCTATTGCAATGGTCAGTATTTTCCATAATGTATTATTGCAATGGTCAGCATTCTCCCTAATGTTTATTGTTATGGTCAGTATTTTCCATAATATATTTATTGCAATGGTCAGTCTTCTCCATTGGGGCCCTGAGTGGTCTAAGTGCTGTCCGTTACAGTTCACTACCATCTCACCTATTTCTGTGTGGGTTTGAGTCTCAGATTCGGCCAATGTGTGTATGTGAGAAAGCTTGCCAGTAGCTTCTCATGGGTCAGTGGTTCTTTCCAGGGGTTTTCCAGAGTTCTTCCTCCACCATTAATATTGGCCACCATGTATAGCGTATCGTATGCTGAAAAATGGAATTAAACCATACAACAACAACAAGTTTTCTCCATTGTGTGTTTATTGTAACGGTCAATATTCTCCATATATATTTTCATGGTCATTATTCTCCATTATATATTTAATGTAATGGTCAGTATTCTCCAGTTATAATGATCAGTATTTTCTGTAATCTTTTTGTTATAGTTATTATCTCTAATGTTTCGTGATGGTCAGTGTTCTCCCTAATGTATTTATTGTAATAGTCAGTATTTCTACCTAATGTATTTATTGTAATTGTCAGTATTCTCCCTTAAATTTATTTATTGCAATGGTCAGTATTTTCCCTAATTTATTTATTGTAATTGTCAGTATTTCTCCCTAATGTATTTATTGTAATGGTATGTTTTCTCCCTAATGTATTTATTGTAATGGTATGTTTTCTCCCTAATTTATTTAGTGCAATGGTCAGTATTCTCCCTAATTTATTTATTGCAATGGTCAGTATTCTCCATAACATATGTATTGTAATGGTCAGTATTCTCCATAACATATTTATTGTAAGGGTCAGTATTCTCCATAACATATTTATTCCAATGGTCAGTATTCTCCCTTATGTATTTATTACAATGATCAGTATTTCTACCTAATGTATTTATTGTAATTGTCAGTATTCTCCCTTAAATTTATTTATTGCAATGGTCAGTATTTTCCCGAATGTATTTATTGTAATGGTCAGTATTTCTCCCGTATGTATTTATTGCAATGGTCAGTATTCTCCATAACATATTTATTGTGATGGTCAGTATTTCTCCCTAATGTATCTGTTATAATGGTCAGTATTTTTCCCTAATGTATCCATTGCAACGGTCGGTATTCTCTCTAACATATTTATTGTAATGGTCAGTATTCTCAGTAATATATTTATTTACAGCTCACAGATCAATATATGAATTGTCTATCTGTTGTGACAGCATGTATGGTAAGGCAGTTGGTTCAGAGTAGTCCAGAATAAATAGTTGTTGAAATAACTCAGATCCTTTTCTGAGGTCAAAATTATATTTTTAGTACTCAGAGTAAAATGCATTGCTGTTAATTCTGTCTTATGCAAATATGAAAGGGAGATAATTTATGTTTTGTGCATTGTTTAGCAGTTTCCTTTGTATCTTTTATTTAGTGCTTATTTCAAGATATACTGTGCTTGTTACATAACTATTGATTTGGTACATACGAAATTGAAATGGAATTATAACATTTCCTACTATGCAGTTTATCACATGCTGGGTAAAACATGTATTGTGCCACTGACCTGCTTTTCCATATGGTGAGTTGTACACTTCAAAATGAATGTGATGAGTATCATTAAGGTTTTCATTACTCTAATTATTAGTGTTGGAGAAATTGAGCTAAATGTAAAATGTTGGCACATCTCTCATTGACATTGACAATAACATTGTCAGAAAAGTGATTCTTCTCTCTCCTATGCTTTATGATCAGGAAAATAATAATAAAAAAGCAGTTCTTGATTATTTTTTTTTTTTTTTGTGCATTTTCTTTTACCAAGTAAAGTTTGGGTGACTATATAATAGTAACAAACAATACAGTCACACTATAACAAAGGAAAAGCTTCACTGTCCTTTGAGGTCAAGTTTTTATATATCAAGTGAAGCAACTCAAATTTTATTTCCAATTCAATCTGATACTAGTTATCTCCCTTATATATATATATAAATATATATATATATATATATATATATATATATATATATATATATATATATATATATATATATATATATATATATATATATATATATATATATATAACACACACAGTGGAGCCTTGTTAAACCGGACTCCATTTATGCGGATACCTTGCTATCCGGACATAATTCAATGGGAATGTAATTCCTAAACATTAATTTGCTCCGTTAATCAAGAAATCCGCGTTCCTGATCTAGAATTCAAGATCGGGGACCTAAGTGTGAAATTACATTAAAACTTGTCTCAATAATTCGGAAATAATCTGTCCAAACATAAGAAATTTCGAAAATGTATATGAAAATACAGTCAGTAGAATAACACATAAAATTCAATAATGAAGCCCTTGCGAATTTATGGCCACTATCAATAACTATGTAGCATGACCATATTGTAACCAGCGAATGTATAAATGATGTCTGTTTTAGCTAGTCACCATATGGGGTGTTAGTACAATGTAATTAAATAAACACACTGGAATAAAATCGTCCACGCTTTTTGACATAACATATGGTAAATAAATTGAAAGTGTCATTAAACCTCTTTGTTGTTTACTAATTGAGACATTTAAGAAATGGTTATAAATCAGCATTCCTTTTCATGTTTAATTGATATGTTTATTGTTTTTAAGTAAATATTTGATGGTTCAGATAGACTCATCAAGTGTGTTTGCTAATTCAGGACATTGTGCTTTGAGTACATGTCAACATATTTACAAGGTGGGCAGACACCACCAAAATGGTAAAAATAAGATTATGATCGCAAATATGATCAAGAGAGAAGAGATTCAAAACATATCACAAATATGATCAAGAGAAGAGAGAAATGCTGAAAAAATTAACTTAATGGCTTAAATATGAATCTTTAAGGCCTTAATGTTGTGCGGTTTCTAAACTGCAAATTTGGAGTGCATGGGGTACTTCATTCATGATTCTTGGTAAAATGTTATTGTTTTGAGTTGATTTTAATGAGTAAAATGTGTTTAATCAGCAGTTGAATGGGCTTTTGTTTTATTTTAGCAGGATCAGTAAATTTAGGCAAGATCAGTGAAAGTATTATTTTGGTGACCTGTTGGGTTAATGAAAACGTTTGTTGTTGTTGTTATTGTTGTTGTTGTTATAGGGTTATGCGCCATTTTTCAGCACATGATTGGCTATACATGTCGGCCAGTATTAACGGTGGAGGAAGAACCTGGGAAAATCCCCAGAACCTGGAAAATCACCAACCCACGAGAAACTACTGGCAAGCTTTCTTACATACCCACATTGGCTGAATCTGAGGCTGAACCCACCTAGACAGAGGTGAGATGGCAGTGATATGTAACGGAGAGAGCTTTAGACCACTCAGCCAGTTGGGGCCCCTGAAAATGTTTGAGACTTGAGATCAAGGATCTTTGAAATAATTCATGGTCAACTATGATACACTGCTTTTAGGAAGAAAAACAATTCCAGGTTGGAGTCTGTTGTATCAGTTTGACAGTTATCCACAAGCAGAATGATATTTGTACAATTTAAACTTTAATGTGATTGGATTGAGCTATTTCTTTTGTTAAACAAAGTCGGTATGTCATTGTAACTGTAACACAACATTAAATTGACATGCCATAAGCAAACTTTATAAATGTATTAGAGCAAAAATTGTTTTGAAAAGCAACACAAAGTTTTCTACCTGATGGCATACAGTTGTTTTTTTTTTTCTTTTAATTTTTTTGGTAATACTTCGTATACAATTTTGCGTCTCTTGTATAAGTACATGTATCACTTTTTATTCATATTATATGTGTTGCTATCTGACCTCTGTATTAAGATATTTTATTGAAACCTTTTTCAAAACGAATTTGGTAGACAGCATTTGTTGTTCCTTGTAAACATGTTTACAGTAGTGTGACAGCCCCGTTTTTAAAGAAAGATCATATGTAATCTAGTTTGCTAAAGATGTGATATTTTCTTGTATAATGCAGATTGCTGATTTATAACAGTCTCTAGAACCAGTCTATCCATTTTCTGGAACCAGACTAACCAAAGTAGAAATGGGCACGGAGGAGACAGAAGATTGGAAGGCCAAATATGAGGCCTGCAATGAAAAACTAGGCACCTTGGAAAAGCTGTCATTAAACGGTAAAACTGTGTCCATCGAATAATAATTTGCTAAGTTTATGGGCTGGAGAAAAAGAATTGACCAGAAAACACCAGCAATGATAAGATTTTAGGAATTTGGCATGGCAAATAATATTTTGTGTAACATGCACAGAATTGCGTATGGAATATAAAGAAAATATTTTTGAAGATTTTTATAATGTTTCTGGAAATTGCAATTCTATGCAGGTAAAACCTTGGACTTTTAGCGCACCTTGCCTTAAGAGCTTTGTGTGTCTTCAACCATTGTGTATTATTTAGTTGTGCTCTGTTTTAAAATTTTAACCAACAGAGTTTCCTGGCATGAATGGCTTTCAGATTTTTGTACAAATGTTGCTAATTTCCCTAAAATATGGCACTGTTACTAAAGGTAGTAAAAGCCCTTTAAATGACTATTTATATGTTTAAAAAAAACAGGATTTGATCAGTTTTTATAGAACATTTAAATTACTTTTTCTCAAAAACCACTTTAATGAATGTTACAAATTTGAAAGAAAGCATTCTGGCATAATGGGCAGTAAATTTGATAGAAAGCATCAGGGTTTAGACGGCTTTCAGATTTAATTCTGGCATATTGGGAATTCAAATTGGATTGAATCATTCTGGCATAATGGGCATTCAAATTTGATAGAATCATTCTGGCATAATGGGCATTCAAATTTGATAGAAAACATCCTTATGGAGAGTGCTTTCAAATTCTGTACAGCCAATTCACCATATGCACCATTTCTGAATATAAAAATAACTTTTGACCATTTTCAAAAAATACCTACTCAACAAAAGTTTGACCAATTTTGATAGAATGCATATGGGATTAGGGTACATTTAGTTTTGCACAATCATGCAGATGTTTCTTCAAATATGGCCACAGATGTTAAAATTGAAATACACATCAACTGCATCATATGAAACACCTTTAACAGAATTTGATCAATTATGGCATAAAGGGCTCTCAGATTGTATACAAATGATGCCATTTACTGATGTAAGTAGAAAAACACTGACACAGCCTTATAGATGACAAAATGGATGAACAGAATTTAACCAACTTTGACACAAAACATGCTGGTATATGGAGAACCGCTCCAGTGGCCTAGTGGTTATAAACTGTCTCACTGCAGACATCGTAGCGATATGACTGGAAAATTGTTAAAAGCTATGTTAAAAATCCTAATCAAACAATCAAATGCTGGCATATGGTCTTTCATTATTGAAGAAATTATACTGATGTGCCATTAAATATGGATGGATATAAAAAAAAAAATGTCAACCTGCTATTATTGTAACATTTTAACTTGATAGCGTTGATAGAAATTCAACAGAAAACATTATTATTCACCAGAATTTTCTTGCCCTCGCATTTAGCCATTTGTTAGAAACAACCATTTGAGCCAGTTTAGGCACACTTGGGTATCTTGTATACACCTGTTATTTTTTAAATCAAGTTTTCCATAAATTTATTTGTTTTCCCCTGATTTTGAATTAGCACAAGTGCTAATAAAAAAAAAAGTCCACTTGTTGTAGGTAAAGAAAATTTGCTTGGTTTTGACCCTAAGAATATATATACAATTGGAACTTAGCTTCTTTTGTTCAAATTTGACAAGGCTAGGACCTTTTTTTTTTTCTCACCTAGTGAAGTTGGCATGTGATATAGAAATGAGTCCCTTGTGTATGTAATTTCCTAAATATATCCCTCTGCTTTCTGTCATCCTTTTAGATCTGGATCAAAACTTCCAAACCATTTGATATATTGTATGAAACATAGTATTCCAAACAAGAATTTGTGAATATTAGTATTTTTAATATTCTCATGGAAATCATTTGTGACTTAAATATTATTAGAGTTTTGTCAGGGTTATTGCACACACAAAATTGTTATTGAAATGTTTTTCGTCAGTTTTCACATCTTGCTTCCAGTGTGGTATATTCATGGTAGCAATGTGGCCTGGGGTCATGTGACTCAGAATTAGTAAGACAAAGTTGCTAATCTCAAGCAGAATAAAACAAGTTAGTATCATTTTTTATTCTGTCTGCAAGGTCAGTTTGTTTCAGAGTTTGAAATTTGTTGACTGGGATTATACTTTGTGTAATCCAAATTAATTCTAGAATGATTAAAAGACATTAATTAACATTTTTTAAATTACTCAATGTGTTTAGTTCAATCAGCACACATAAAAATAATTGACAATTTTTTATTTGATTCTCTCTGCAGGTTTTGTTCTGCATCAGCGTTTAAAGCCCAGATTGATTAGAGTCCATACTACATTTCATCAAATGTTATTCAAACATTATTAAAGATGTTAATTGATTATGGTTGGATTACAAAAAGGCTTAATTGCATAAAACAGGGTCAGTTTAGCTTGGTATTTAAAGTTGAGAGTGTCTTGTGATGCTAAAGTACCAAGATCTAAGCAAATGAAATACTACACAAAAATCAATGATAGATAGAAACAAAAACATCATTGCTTGTAATCAGGTTCAAAGGATGTGTATATTCATTCTGCCCTTCACATAAAGCTGATTTTAAAATCTGCAGTGGAGACAAGATTGACATTATACATCATGTAGCAAATTATAGCATATTAAATGTGACAAGTAAACCATCACTGAAATCCTTGTGTCTCGCATCATATGTGGATAAAGATTACATGCTGAGATACTGAAATCCATGCAGAGATAATGATACACATGCAGAGATAATGAAGTCCAATTTTATGTTATATTCCATATCTTCCTTTTGATAATTACAGTTGCAAGAGTTCATATTTTTCCCCCATTATGATTCCAAAAATTTCATGATGACAGAAGCACACATACAGATGCCTCACTTACTGCACAAATCAGATGTTACTTCATGTAGAATTTACACAGATAAATCCAGTCCATAATCAGTAGAATCACCAAAAATACCAAATCTGTTCATTCCAGTCCAATTGGAAATATTGTTGCAATGTGCATTTATTCACAATATGACTCTATATTTCAATGTTAAGTAGACCAAAATGAGTTTCTTTGAAAAGTGATGTCGATCGCATGACTAAGTTCAAATTTACCTGGACAAAGTTATGTGCGTATTAATATTGTGGTTGTGTCCTGATGAATCTGTGCTTGTTTATTTAGTTTAAAATAGATCATAAATTTAGTCCCAAGGTCATGCAGCATATTTCTATAAAAGAATCCTCATTCATATTTTCCCATACAAATGCAGTGACCTATAAATATTAACCCTGGGCCTGTATGAGAATGTATAGTTAGTATGGAAATGTATAGTTTGTGTCTATAGACTAGACATATTAACCCTGAAATATGGGAACAAATAGTTTGTATGGGAATGTGTAGTTTTTGTCTATAGACTAGACATATTAACCCTGAAATAGGGGAACAAATAGTTTGTATGGGAATGTGTAGTTTTTGTCTATAGACTAGACATATTAACCCTGAAATAGGGGAACAAATAGTTTGTATGGGAATGTGTAGTTTTTGTCTTTAGACTAGACATATTAACCCTGAAATAGGGGAACAAATAGTTTGTATGGGAATGTGTAGTTTTTATGCATATTAACCCTTGGCCAGCATGGGAATGTATTGTTTGAGTGCATGTCACATGGATATTTTAGGCAGCTGTCCCATGACCATTTATTATGCATATTTCTTATGGATATTTGTCAGCAGATATGACATGTATACTTTTTTATTCAGATGTTGAAGGGATATGTTTAGGCAGATTCCACATGGATATATTTTAGGCAGATTCCACATGGATATGTTTTAGGCAGATTCCATGTGGATATGTTTTAGGCAGATTCCACATAGATATGTTTTAGGCAGATTCCATGTGGATTTGTTTTAGGCAGATTCCATGTGGATATGTTTTAGGCATGTTCTTTGAGCATATTCCACATTATATTTTAGGCAGATTCCACATGGATATGTTTTAGGCAGATTCCACATGGATATATTTTAGGCAGATTCCACATGGATATGTTTTATGCAGATGTCTCATGGATATTATTTAGGCAGATTCCGCAATAATATCCACATGGATATTTTTTAGGCAGATTCCACATGGATATTGTTTAGGCAGATTCCACAGTAATATTCACATGGATATTTTTTAGGCAGATGTTGAACATATTTTTTAGGTAGATGGTGAATGATGGCTTGTGGCTTTGAGACAAGTGCATGTACACTACCATGTTAGAAAGTTAATTTACTTCTTAATTACTTTGCTCTTTTTTAATTTATGGGAGAATTTGGTATAGCAATATGCGAAAAAAATGTATCAGAATTAATGCATCATTTTACCAACGATTTTATTTTCAGCTGTAAAGGAATATGAAGATGCTCTCAAAGTGTTGGCTGAGACAGATCATGAGGTAAGATTATGCTAACTACTAAAAATTACATTCCTATTTTAGTTATAATACTAATAATGAGACAGATCATGAGGTAAGATTATGCTAACTACTAAAAATTACATTCCTATTTTAGTTATAATACTAATAATGAGACAGATCATGAGGAAAGATTATGCTAACTATTAAAAATTACATTCCTATTTTAGTTATAATACTAATAATGAGACAGATCATGAGGTAAGATTATGCTAACTATTAAAAATTACTTTCCTATTTTAGTTATAATACTAATAATGAGACGGATCATGAGGTAAGATTATGCTAACTACTAAAAATTACATTCCTTTTTTAGTTATAATACTAAGAATGAGACAGATCATGAGGTGAGATTATGCTAACTATTAAAAATTACTTTCCTATTTTAGTTATAATACTAATAATGAGACAGATCATGAGGTAAGATTATGCTAACTATTAAAACTTACATTCCTATTTTAGCTATAATACTAATACTGAGACAGATCATGAGGTAAGATTATGCTAACTATTAAAACTTACATTCCTATTTTAGTTATAATACTAATAATGAGACAGATCATGAGGTAAGATTATGCTAACTATTAAAAATTACATTCCTTTTTTAGTTATAATACTAATAATGAGACAGACCATGAGGTAAGATTATGCTAACTATTAAAAATTACATTCCTATTTTAGCTATAATACTAATAATGATAAGGTAAAAACATGAAACAAAACATCAGAAAAACATTAAGCAGTTCACTATGTTGTAATACCTAACTCAACAAATCAAAATACTTGGCGCTATTAAGAACTACATTCCTTTTCAAATAGTAATACAATACTAATAATGATAAGGTAAAAACATGAAACAAAGTCAGAAAAACATGAGACAGTTCACTATGTTGTAAAACCATAATGGTACTGTGAATGGAGTTTTGCATGCACAAATGTTGTCCATTTAATGTGTGAAGATTATTTGATGTTAAACATTGAGATGTGAGATGATGTTTAAACGACAAGACTTGGGCGTATTTGATCATGTCAATTTTATCTATCACTGAAAACATCTCCCATGTGTAAATTACTTCTTCCATTCCTGAACCTATGCCACCCACCCACCATTGCTTAGATTGCTGTCTGCATCTCTTATAAATGCATACTATGTTTTTATGCTAAATTGTGAGTATAAAACCCTGCTCTGATCCTGGTAATGTCACGCTGTTGTTACGAGTAATAATGAATTCATCAAGGAATTCATCTAAAAACATCAACAGTTCTACAAGCCCTGGGACACGAATATTAAGTAGAAAGAAGTTTGAGTGTTAGCCATTATTGTGCCATATTCATTTCCATGTAGGTCATGCGTGCGTCATGCTGGAATTTCACATGAATAGTTTAGGAAATTACTTATCTTACCTTCGATGATTTAGGAATATCAAAGCCAGATATATGATGTTAGTCCATGACTTATTGACTTCCAGTGGAGTTTTATTACTATTATTATTTGTGTGCAGGATAGAGATGGAATCAATGTACCCAGCCGAAGAATCACATTTCTCTTGTAAGACTTTAGTTTTAGCTAACCCTGAGAAGGACAAACATTGATTGGCTAACTAAGGTCATGTATATAGCATATATATAGTAAGCCTTATACAAGTTTAATGTTTAATTAATTCATATGACCATTTACAAGAGTTATGGACCTTTGTTACTCCTTTTCATTTGGTTTCCACAAATTTATTGTTTTTCAACCAGCATTCCATATCCTCATTTTGAGGAGTTATATGCCCTGATTACCCACTCCACTAACTTTGGTTTCCCAATGTAAATTTTTCATTTTAAGGCTGTGCAGTGTAAACTATAGTATGACAAGTTCTTTGTGATTGACCCATTGTTAAAATGCTCATATTGAGATAAATGTTGCTGATGCGGCATCAACAAAGGATAATAGGTTTATTAATGTATGGCATAGTAATACAAGTATTTTATTATTACCAATGTACTTGGAATAAAGTGCCTTTTTCAATGACACACCACAGTAGCTGACCCAGACTCATCTCAAAGTAGGATTAAAATGTCTTCACCATTTTGGTCACATGTCCAGCTTGTCAACCATTGTGCTGCAGCAGTTGCAACCTCAATTAGTTGTCACTTATGATATGCAGGAGAGAAAATCTGGCCTATTCTACATAGCTGAGTCAGTAGGGGAGCTAATATAGATAAAGATATAAAATACAGATACAATCTTGAAACATTTGTTTTCATAACATACCTATGCAATCAACAACATTGGAAGAGATTTATAAGAAAGCATCCAACTGACCCAGATTTCAAGGTCAGTTCTTGCATTTGGCTTTAGGCAGATATTAGTAAAGTGATGTCATGTAGATGATTGGTTTAAATGTATCTTTTCAGTTAAAAGAATGTATGAGGAAACTGGAGGAAAAAGAGAGGGAAATAAAGGAGCTCAGCCAGTGTAAGTGAAGTAGAATAATTTAAGAAAATATTCCATCAGATTTGGCATTCAGAATTTGACATCCCAATTAAATGTAGGATATTGACTTGTATTTAGTGAATAATAGATATGTTTCATCAGGTGGATGAAAGTTCTGGTGTTTTCACCAGTGAGTCTATTATTCACTTTGGACAAGATATTTTCTTTTTATTTTATTCTCTAATGTGTTTGCTAGCTAAATTGTTTACCATTTAAAAAAAGAAGAGATGTTAAGAGTAATGTCAGTTGTGAACTATTTTTGTTCTGTGTTTTGTGTATACATTTGTACAGAAAATATTATTAACATAATATTATTGACATAATTCCTTCCCTAATTCATGATAAGTAAGCACATATTTGGAAGAATTTTAAAAAATAAAACAAGGTTTTATTTTTAGTGGAATTTGAACCTAGTTTTCTTGCATGACAGGTTTCCACTGCATCATGTGACTTTTCAATTGAAATTTCTTTGGTCATTATATTTTTTATATCTGTTGTGGAGTGAAAAAATTCAAATGATAATCTACTCTTGCACATTATCAAAATATTTCCCTTGGAAATCAACTGATTTACAGACCAACATAAAGTAAATGGTACTTTCATTTCATTATTTTTTGTGGGATACCAATTTTCATGGATTTTGTGGATGTTTTTAAACCAATTATTTAATGACCCAACAAACAGTTATCCAGTTGTTGAAATAATATGACTAATTTTCCTATCCATGATTCTGAATAACTTACAAAACTGTAAGGTTTTAAAAAAAACCTCTTAATTTCATATAAATGAAAATTTGTATGCTTTTTAGCCTAAAATATAAACATGTCATGTAAATTGGCATAATACATGAAAAATTGACACAGGAAAACCTTATTATTAATTTATTATTAATTTATTATTAATTTATTATTAATTTATTATTAATTTATTATTAATTTATTATTAATTTGCAGTGATTGAGCCAGCTGTTGTGGAATATGATAAACTGCAGGAAGAAATCCTGATTGAAAAGGAGTGTAAAGAAGAAGCAGTAAAGTATGCCACACAGGTAAAACACCTAGTGTTGTATGTTACACAGGTAGACATTTTTGCATGCCACACAGATAAAACACACCTAGTATTGTATGTCATACAGGTAAACATTATTGTATGCCACACAGGTAAAGCACTTATTATAGGCACAATACAAAGTCCTCCTCATTATTATTATTATTATTATTATTATTATTATTATTATTATTATTATTATTATTATTATTATTATTATTAAAACAAATGTTGCAAACAGAAAAATTGCATTGAAAGCAAGTTATATAAAATGTAATCTTGTTTTTTAATTTACTTAACTTTAAACTGAATTTCTTTTGCATATGAAATGTTGAATGAAAAACTATGACTTTAAAGGACATTTTGTGCTTTTTAAAATGTTATATAACTTTGAAAACTTATTTGAAAAACTTGTCTGTAAAAGCACATTTGCTGATACGCTAAATAAAGGGTTGAGATCTGTACCATATGCCTGTATTCAACATTGCAAATGCCTTGTATCTGAACCCAGCAAGACATTGAAATTTTGGTAAAAAGGTCAGATGTCAAATGGAGTCCAAGAAGGCAAACAGTTTACGCAAAATTAATTCCTGTGCCACAAACCAAGCTTTATGCATGACAACATTTGGGATCAAAAGTACAAAATAGACCAAAAGTCAACGTGTCCAAGACTAAAATAAGAAAAACGGTTACCATAAAAAGACTCGAATTCTTATACCTTGACTAAATTTTGTGGATGGCTTATTCTTAGTTAAGTAAGGCACCTGTTGATTTGGATTCAAACGGTCAGGTATCCATCCAACGAAAGTGGGGTTTAAATAAACGGTCTAATATCCGTTCTTACAATGTTTATTTGACATTTGATATTGATGTTCAGTCTGTATTTCTGTAATGGGGACTGAACCTTTTATTGACATCCACATGTCAGTACTTTTAGCTTCATAGAAATTTAACCTTTTTGATTCCCATATTTTCTATAATTCCATTTAGATTCTGTAAACAAGCACTATTTGGAAGGTACAAAAAAGGGGTAGATGTAATACATAGAAACCACATTCATGTTTTGATTAAAACTAAATGAAGGAACTCATTTTATACAGCGTTTAAATGTCTTAGACTGAAGGCTTTTTGATGTATCTGAATCAGACTCTTCCTTTCCACATACTCATAATATAGCACCTGTAGTTTGTGTATATATAGTTATAGACTATCTGTTGTAGTAAATATAAAAATTTATGAAGCAGTAAATGAAATTTTGCAAAATTTTGAAATTGAACTAGTTTCAGCATAGTAAAAATATAATTTCAGCTGCACACAATTCCACAAAAATACCCTTATTACATAATGACAGTGCAGGATCAGAAATTTCAGCAAATCACACTTTGTCAGCCAGTGAATAGCATCTCTTGCAGGAATCATTTAATTAATGATGTATTGCCATCAAAAAAGGGCAAACACATCAGTGCATGATGACAGAATGATATAATTATTTACACATGTTAACCTCATATTGTTTTTTTTAATTTCAAAACAATTCATCTAAAGTTATGAGGCTAGTGAAAACAAGCAGCTGTTTAGAGTATGTACAATAACACCAGTAGGGGACATAACTCCTAAAAAGGACTTGAAGTAGCAACCAGAGTAACATCCACATGTGGACTTCATTTTAATAATGTCTGCTGAATTTCGGGACAATTCATCAGATGTTTTGGAACTAGCTGAAACAGAGAGATTATCACATATAGCTTGTACACTTAATTAGTGCTGAACAAAATAGTTCATCAGTCAACTTTTGATACATACTCGGGCAAGAAAGTTGACTACAAAATTGCTGCTGGACTAGTGCCTCCACACAACCCTATACTTTGAATAGTTTTCATTTGTAAATGTATTTGCTTATACACTAAAGAAAACTCAATGTTTATGTATATTATCCATTGACAACAATGTGTATGAAATTAGCATTACATCATTGGTTGTGGCATCTTTCCAGCTTGACATGTTTTAATGCCTCATAGACACATGTCTAAGATAGAATAAGGGAACAAATACAATGAACATCTGTTAGAGTGTATATGGCATAGACTGTGCCCAAATATAATAAGGGAACAAATACAATGAAGATCTGTTAGAGTGTAAATTGCAATTTCCAAATAGAACAATGGAACCAATTACAATAAAGATGTGTTAGAGTGTATGTGGCACAGTTTGTGTTCAAATAGAACAATGGAACCAATAATAATGAAGATCTTTTATAAAAGGGTATACAGATGATATGAGATTTACAATGAATAAGGTGGCATGGCATTCAAAATAAATACACATGACATGGTATTCACAGTGAATACAGATGACATGGTATTCACAGTGAATACAGATGACATGGTATTCACAGTGAATACAGATGACATGGTATTCACAGTGAATACAGATGACATGGTTTCCACACTAAATAATTATGGCATAGTATACACAGTGAAAACCTACAGCACAGTATTCATTTTTATTATCAGCTTAGGTACATAATTCAAACTAAAAAAATTTGTATCCCTTCCCCAATGCTGATGAGGTATTTACTGTTTCTTTAATCTGTGCAACTTTATGGGTCTCTTTACTTATAGATCAGTTTTCAGGCACAATGGTGGGGTATTTATATTCAGTGAACACATTTCAAGTTCTGTTACTGGTTTGACATTTTATGAGTCATCTTAAGTTGAAATATCCATATGTAATGGCTTTCACCATTATGTAAATTATTACACTTATTGCATTTTTAATGAAAAGTGATTAGTTTGTGTGTGCTTGATCCAGGAGCTTAGTGAATACATTGCTTTATTGTTTACATAATTTGTGAAGTTTTTATCAGAAATTTGATGTTTATTTCTAGGTGGTACAGGAGAACAAAAAACTGAAACGGCAAAGTCAGGATCTGTTGAAGTATTTGGGAAATAATTCACCACTGGACATACCAGTTGCCATTTTTGAGGCTTCAGAGGAAGATGATTCATCAGCACAATATGCCAACACACTCAATGAAAAAATCAATGGTAATCATTCCACCATTACATAACACCAACCCCATTCTTGATCCCTTCCTGCTTTGGTCATATTTTGGATTGAGCTGGAGTTTTGGTTGGAACATGTACCAGCAGACCTGCATCAGGAAAATATGTCATGTGATCAATAACTTTCTGGATTTCTCAGAAGTACATGTCAGGTTGTCATAACAATAATGATATTACTGAGTGATATATTTTATTGACACTTCCTTTTGGGTCCTTTTGATCAGACTTGAAATACGGGCATAATGTCATCTTGATATTGGATGGGTTTCATAAGGACTAAGACTCCTGCGTATTAATGAGGTTATCTTGTACTTAATTGGCTGACCTTGTTTTCACTCTGAAGGTCAAATTTTTCAAATCTGACTTTGATCAAACTTAGAATAATTGCTTGTTTTATCAGTTTTGATATTAAGCATGATACAAGCATAGTAATGACTTGATTTTGCATTTCACTGGCTGAGCTTGTTTCCACTCTGGAAATCATGTATTGTCATCTGATTTTCATAAAACTTGGGATATTTGTATATGACATCTAGATAAAACTTGGAATAATTGTTTATTTCATCTATATAAAACTTTGAATATTTATGTATGTCATCTAGATAAAACGTGGAATATTTGTGTATGTCATCTAGATAAAACGTGGAATATTTATTTATGTCATCTAGATAAAATTTGTTATATTTGATACAAATGTTTTCATTTTCAGAGTTGACAGAAGAAGTTACAACTTTGAAGGCAAACCTGAAGTGGACACAAGAACAGCTGGCAACAGAGAATTACAACAATAAGCAACTGAACCTAAAGGTATTATTTCCAAAACTTTCAAAATAAATAAGTTGATATTGGCACTGGCTTTGCTTACAAAACTGTAACCTGCATGCAGGGATCGCGCTGGGCTTCGCCAATGTCGCAAATTGCGATTTTTTTCCCTTATTGGCGACAAAAATATCCCATCTGGCGATTTTTTTGGCGACAGACTTTTTGGTTATTTAATTTGTACATACAATCATGGATTTGGACTGAATAAATTAAATGGGAGAACGAAAGGAAGCCACAAACCTGACTAAGCAATGCATTGGAATTAATTTGTTACACAAACAATCCTTTGTTCGTATTGATCATCCCATCTTTACAGTGCATTGTTACATCATAATCTGCTTATGCCGACATCTGGGCTGAGTACTGTATGCTGTGATACAGTCAATCATGCTACCGTACTATACCTACAACTGACCGACTTCTGAAGACGCGAATAGAACAGAAACAATTTAATTGAATGGCTAATCCTTCTGTTGTTTTTTTACATATACCAATACAATAGTTTTTCTGAACCTTCATAGAAAACTGATAACCTTTGAAGTACCGACTACGGTGTATAAATAGAAAGCAAATGGAAAAAAATCTAAATTATAATTATATCTTCGCCAGTGCAACATTATCATGAGCAAACGCAAGTTAGACGTTGCGATTTCATTATCTCATCCTAAGTTACAAAAATTAACAGCGTTTGGATTTAGTGCAAATTCATCAGAGAAAACAATCACTGGACCCGATGATAAACCTTGCAGTCCAACATCATCTACATGTAGCGCTTCAAGTGCAACACCACATTACGATGAACGGGGCAACAAGTCCCGAAAATTTCAAGACAGTTGGAAACTTGGGCGTCCGTGGCTCAGATATGATCCAAAGTTAAAACAGATGTTCTGTGATGTATGTATCAAGGCAAAGTTTGTAAATTCATTTACAACTGGCTGTGATATTTTGAAGAAGGAGTGCGTCACCAAACATGAATCCAGGCGGGGTAAGTAATATTTTTGCATTTTACTCATTGACCTTTTTCTTTGCCATCAATCCCACAGAGACTTAAACTCCACAACAAGAAATAGCAACAAAAAAAATCAAGTTTGCATAATTAAAAATAATTATTTATTTCTCAAAATACAGGAGTGAAAGAATCCATAAATTGGGTGTGAATTTATGCTTATATATACGGTCCAATATTGCCAAGTTGTTAACTCGTGTAAGTTTCATTCGTGGGAATGGAGATCCTATTTTGCTTGTTGAGAAAATTTATACAGCATTCAGTGATCATTCTTGGGATTTAGGAAGCAATTCACTACAAGCTCTTGGGAGGGGGGGGGTGCATTTAATTATGGAATGCATGCAATCGACGGCCGCATTATACGTCAATTATCTTATATTGCAATGTACGATCATAGGGTTTTATTGTTATTAAAATGTCAACTAAAGTTGATAATGCATTTTTTTTTTCTTCAGGAAACAACAGTCATACATGTGCACAAACGGTGATGCGGGATGCCAGCACCATGAAAGCAGCGAAGATCACTGCCATTAGCAAAAGCAAAATTGCTATTATTAGTGCTATGCGGAACACTTTCTTTGCGGCTTACTACAACCTGGCTAATACAATTGTCCCAAAGCTGCACCAGTTGTGTATCACACAGGTATTGAGAATATTATATTATAGCTTGTTAACAGTAATATTCTATGTATTTAAATGACAGTAACATAAGGAAAAACACACATGTATAACCTTAATATATTCAATGTGATATTACTGTAGTACACCGTGATTGTTGTATAAATGCCACTTTTTGTTAATCATATATATATATATATATATATATATATATATATATATATATATATATATATATATATACACACACACACACACGCACACACGGTCAGAACATGTATAATAATAAATGAAATATTTATGGCATACAAAATTAATGATTATTTCTATTTCAGGGCGCCACCTAACTCTCAGACCTCAAAGTAGATAAGCACACATCGTATGACGGTCACGGAAGCACCAGTGAGTTTCAGCAGTCGTTGGCTGATGTAATAGTTGATGAGATGGCTACCGAGGTCAAGGAATCTCGTGTTTACAGCGTCATGCTTGACGAGAGCACAGATGTTTCAGTACATCAGAATTTGATTGTTTATGTTAGGTACCTAACTAATTTGGCTGGCAGTGTTCAACCAGTGACTCAATTTCTAGGTATTCGTCAGCTTCAAACCGCAAATGCAGAATCTATATATTCAGAGTTGTTAGGTTTAATTCAATCATTTGGTTTTAGTCTGGACAATCTGATTGGTGTATCAACGGATGGTGCTGCAGTCATGTTGGGTTGCAAGAGTGGTGTTGTTACCAGGTTGAAGGAGGCTACTAAAGGTTTGCTTGCAACTCACTGCATTGCACATTGGTTAGCTCTGGGTACAGGCGCTGCAGCTGACGAGGTTAGATACTTGGTTAAGTTTCAAGATATACTGAATAATATGTACAAGTATTTTGCCTATTCCCCTCGTAATATGTGTAGACTTGAGGCAATTTAGTCAGTGTTAGAGTCTTCTCACACTCGCTTGCATCAGGTATTCCACACAAGGTGGCTGAGTTTTGAAGGTAGTGAACAGGCAGTTGTTGATAATTTTCAAGCTCTAGTTAGTGTCTTCTTGGAAGACAACTTTGCAAAGGCTCTTGCAATGTATAAGCCCATTGCTTGTTTCAAATTTGTTTATACAGCACACTATATGGCTGACATTCTCAGGCCTTTGGCAGTTCTGTGTCAAGCTTGTCAGAGATCTGATATTGACTTTACCGAGGTTAATCCCCTTCTCCACTCCACTGTTGAGCTTCTTGAAAATCTGAGGTTAGAGTCTGGTAGTAACGTTTCTAGGTTTCTTTCTGAGATTCCAGCAGAACCAAGTTTAGATTCATCAGGTTTATGTACTTTTGAGTACAAAGGCCATACAATTAGTGATAATGCTAAGCAAAGGTCAGAGGCTGCATTGTCTTGTGCCAAATTTATAGATATTGTTATAGATAATCTAAAAGCAAGGTTCACGGAGGAGGGTGATTCGATAGTTTTGAGTGCTCTAACCAAGTTGTTTGATCCCTATTTGTATGGTTCACAGGCTATCAGTTCCATTCTTTCAGAGGTTTCAGGGATTGTTTCAGATTACTTGTCTACTTGTGGGCTAGGTAATCAGTCAGAGGTTAGTCAGGACTTGGCTGGCTTTGTGGCTTATGCTAGGGTTCAAGTTCTCAGGAATGGTAAGGTGTATAGAGGTGTTAAGGATTTGATTCAGTTGGCAGTGAGATCCAGGACAATATACCCTTGCGCATCTGCGGCTGCTGAGAGACTACTGGTGTCACCTGTCAGCACTGTTGACTGTGAACGAGGATTCAGTAAGATGAACCTCATAAAAACTGACATCAGAAATAAACTCGGCATCTCATCTCTCGAGAATTTAATGAGAATCAGCATGTACTGATATGAAAATTTTGACTTTGAAACTGCATTCAGCAAGTGGGCAGCCGTAAAATCGCGACGGATCTTCACGTAACACTTTGTAACATTTTGTTAATGCTTGTTGTAATTAAAGTATTCATTTAATTAATCCATCTTTTGTCATTTTCATTGCCTTTTACATTAATAGACTAAATTAACACTTGGAAAAATGTACACTACTTGTTATGGCGACACTTTTTGAAAATTGGCGACAAAATATTGATGTTGGCGATTTTTTTGGCGACAGCTTTTTAAAAGCCAGGACCATCCCTGTGCATGCATTTCATTTTTTTGCAAAAATGAAGCAATTAATCTTGCTCTTTTTTCATCTTGTTTAACTAGATGGAATGACTAACAAGCTTCATCACAAAATGTAGAATTTATTAAGGATATCAAAACTCATCATCATTTTATCCATATAATTTTTAAAAAGTTAAAGAAAAAAGACAGACATTTTAAAATGTGGCATTGTTTAGAGAAAAGATTGCTAAATTGAGATTTTATTTCAGTTTCCTGACTTGACAATAACATGTGGCATTTCTGGGATATTTGAACGTGATTACCCAGTCTTTATCGCCCAGACTCTGTTAATGTTTATTGTTGCAAGATTTGTATTATTTCTGACTGTGTTAATGTTTATTGTTACAAGATTTGTACTATTTCTGACTGTGTTAATGTTTATTGTTACAAGATGTGTGATATTTCGTCTGCTTAAGAAGAAAATGATAGATTGGTTGTGGATCTGTGCTTATGTTAAGGGAAACTCCCGGCTGTTTAATCTGTAGTGCATGACCCATTGCTTGATTAAATGGTCCAATTATATGATGGTAGGGACATTATTTTGGATATGTTACAGACTACAGTTAATGATATGATCGTAGGATAATGGTCTTGGATATATTACAGACTAAAAAAATGGTATGATGGAATGGTCATGGTATTGGATATATTACAGACTACAATTAATGTTATGATAGTAGGATCATAGCCGTGGATATGTTGCAGACTACAATTAATGTCAGGATGGTAATGTCATGGTTTTGGATATATTACAGACTACAATTAATGTTATCATGTTATGGTCATGGTCTTGGATATGTTACAGAGTAAAATAATGGTATGATGGTATGGTCATGGTATTGGATATATTACAGGCTACAATTAATGGTATGATAAAATGGTCATGGTTTAGGATATATTTAGTTAAATGTATGATGGTCGGGTCATGGTCTTGGATATGTTACAGACTACATAATGGTCCAATTATGTTATGGTAAGGTCATAATATTGGATACATTACAGACTGATTAAATGGTCCAATTAAATTTTTTTTTATTGTCATTGTTTTGTCTATATTACAGACTCTGATTATATGGTCCAATTATATGATGTAGGGTTATAGAATGGGATGCAAGTAGAATGCAAATAAAATGGCATTCAAATACATATCAAATCCAAATGAAGTGCACAAATAAAATGCAGAGTAAGTAAAATGACATATTAGTTTTCATTCAAATTGTTTGTATATTGGGCATAAGCAAAGTTTTAAGGTGTAGATCCATCATCCACTGTGTCATTATAAGAGAAATTTGTGATTTCAGTAAGTGATGTTAAGTAAAGAGAAACCCTTACATTTTCTATGAATATCAGGCTCTTTTATTGCTGTGTATGACCTTCAAAAAAGTCTGTACTTTTTATCACTGAATCTAAATCAGACATTGAGTAAAAAATGTGAATATTGCAGCCCACAAATTCTGAGCATGGAGTACTACTACTACTACTACTACTACTACTACTACTACTACTACTACTACTACTACTAATAATAATAATATTGATGATGAAATTACTGTTTTCTTGATTCTAGTGTGAGAACCTGAAGGTCCGACTTCAACAGACAGAAACCTCCCTAAATCAACACAGAGATGCCCTCAAGGATCTTGCTAAGAGTAAGTTAGGGTATATCTCAAAGTTTATTTAAAGTGCAAATTAGTGTCAAAGTTAAGTGCATACTAGATGCATGATCAATGTAAAGTGTGTGCTAGATTCAAAGTTAAATGCATACAAGTGTCAAGGTCATTGTCAAAGATAATGAAAACACCAAGGTCATGCACAGTCACTTTTATAGTAGAACAATGCAAGAATACAAGCAAGTATCGTTTGATATTCTATCTCATTTAGGATGTAGTGTTAAGGCAGAAAATGACAGTCATACAGGATGTAATTTAATATTAGAAAATGACAGTCATACAGGATGTAATTTAATAGTAGAAAATGACAGTCATACAAGATGTAATATATTGGATTAAATGACAGTCATACAGGATGTAATTTAATAGTAGAAAATGACAGTCATACAAGATGTAATATATTGTATTAAATGACAGTCATACAGGATGTAATTTAATAGTAGAAAATGACAGTCATACATGATGTAATTTAATGATAGAAAATGACAGTCATACAAGATGTAATATATTGGATTAAATGACAGTCATACAGGATGTAATTTAATGGTAGAAAATGACAGTCATACAGGATGTAATATATTGGATTAAATGACAGTCATACAGGATGTAGTTTAATAGTAGAAAATGACAGTCATACATGATGTAATTTAATGATAGAAAATGACAGTCATACAAGATGTAATATATTGGATTAAATGACAGTCATACAGGATGTAATTTAATGGTAGAAAATGACAGTCATACAGGATGTAATTTAATGGTAGAAAATGACAGTCATACAGGATGTAATATATTGGATTAAATGACAGTCATACAGGATGTAATATATTGGATTAAATGACAGTCATACAGGATGTAATTTAATAGTAGAAAATGACAGTCATACATGATGTAATTTAATGATAGAAAATGACAGTCATACAAGATGTAATATATTGGATTAAATGACAGTCATACAGGATGTAATTTAATGGTAGAAAATGACAGTCATACAGGATGTAATATATTGGATTAAATGACAGTCATACAGGATGTAGTTTAATAGTAGAAAATGACAGTCATACAGGATGTAATATATTGGATTAAATGACGGTCATACAGGATGTAATTTAATGGTAGAAAATGACAGTCATACAGGATGTAATATATTGGATTAAATGACGGTCATACAGGATGTAGTTTAATAGTAGAAAATGACAGTCATACAGGATGTAATATATTGGATTAAATGACAGTCATACAGGATGTAATTTAATGGTAGAAAATGACAGTCATACAGGATGTAATATATTGGATTAAATGACGGTCATACAGAATGTAGTTTAATAGTAGAAAATGACAGTCATACAGGATGTAATTTAATGGTAGAAAATGACAGTCATACAGGATGTAATTTAATGGTAGAAAATGACAGTCATACAGGATGTAATATATTTGATTAAATGACAGTCATACAGGATTTAATTTAATGGTAGAAAATGACAGTCATACAGGATGTAATTTAATGGTAGAAAATGACAGTCATACAGGATGTAATAGATTTGATTAAATGACAGTCATACAGGATGTAATTTAATGGTAGAAAATGACAGTCATACAGGATGTAATATATTTGATTAAATGACAGTCATACAGGATTTAATTTAATGGTAGAAAATGACAGTCATACAGGATGTAATATATTTGATTAAATGACAGTCATACAGGATTTAATTTAATGGTAGAAAATGACAGTCATACAGGATGTAATTTAATGGTAGAAAATGACAGTCATACAGGATGTAATATATTTGATTAAATGACAGTCATACAGGATTTAATTTAATGGTAGAAAATGACAGTCATACAGGGTGTAATTTAATGGTAGAAAATGGCAGTCATACAGGATGTAATATATTTGATTAAATGACAGTCATACAGGATGTAATTTAATGGTAGAAAATGACAGTCATACAGGATGTAATAGATTTGATTAAATGACAGTCATACAGGATGTAATTTAATGGTAGAAAATGACAGTCATACAGGATGTAATATATTTGATTAAATGACAGTCATACAGGATTTAATTTAATGGTAAAAACTGACAATTGTACTGGAACATTGGTGAAAGAAGCAAGATAATAAAATCATATATTAAAGCTGTTTTAAGTATATTTTTCATTGACTAAGTTATAAACATGTGAAAATGAAACTAAATGTTCATGTATAGCAAAATACTGTGAATCCCACATGCAGATTGTTCCATTTTTGTTTTTTTCTTCATTTTGTTGTCACTTTGTACACATTATTAGTTATAGCATACAGAGGAAATGGGAACAGAGTGTCTTTTCCAAAGCACCTGCTCCGGATGGTCAGGGTGGGAATCAAACCTGTGACCTTGCAATTGTGTGTCTGATGGTTTACTAACTGATCTATCGTAGCTTCTCCTGCTTAATGAAGTTGACAAAGCCCAGTAGTAAGTCATATTTGTGGATCCATCAGAAATTTGGTTTTCACAAGTTTACTTTTTGGGAATTTGTAGTCTTTTAACAAAATTTGATATGCATCTTTTTATCAATGAGATTTCAATTACATTCATATTCCAGCCTTTTCTGTTATTTTTAATTGAGTTATGGCCCCTTATTGCCTATTTACTAACTATTATTTTTAATCAGGACTTTTTATTTTTGCTTTAATGAGTATAAACTAGGATTATGACAACATATAGTGCAGATCTTTTCATCATATTCTTCATTGACTGGGATATAAATACTACTTGTGAAAGTGAAAGGAGCTGAATATGTACATGAATAATAAAATAGTGTGAATTTATTAGGGTCTCACTGGATGAAAATAGCAGAGCCAAATATTAATTACATCTGTCTGTCCATCCATCAATGATTTAGTTTCCATGAGATAAAGTTAATGGGATTTGTTTTAATTTAACTCATTCAGTCCCAACATTGTTATCATTATCACTGCTGCTCTGCTCGAGCAGCACTAAGCTGTGTCTAGCTGCTTGTGTCCCATATAGTTTTACTTGTTTAAACAGAACTTTATATGTCTGAAATTAAATCTCTCAAAATATCCAACTGTCAAACCTATTTTTCCTTTTCTTGCTCAATATTTTCGAGATCAAATCCAAGACACTTCTAATTTTTGCTCTCACTTTCATCAAAAGTCTTACGTCTGCCATCATTTATGATTTATCATGAACAAAACACATGTAGTGAAACTGCCCTCCATTTGTAACTCTTGGTTTCTGAACAATTCAGATTTGCACAATAGAGAGTAAAATCATTTCTGACTGGTTAATATTGGTCTAATTCTTAAGGAAAAAAAACATTTGTAACCAATCAGAGACATTGCATCTAACACACATTCTAAACAACAAAAAGACAGGAATGAGTGCCAAATGAGTTAAACAAATTAAGTGTAAAGCTTTCAGATGAGTTTGATTTCCAGCCTTCTCTGTCATCAGGTACAGGAGCTATAGCCCCAAATTGTTAGTCACTCTAAATACAGTTTAACATTTACATTGATTTTTGGACTTAAATCTGATATTGCAGTTCTATGTTGATGAGAGTTTCCAGCTTTACACAGCATCATTTACAGGAGTTTAACCAAACAATATCTCTGAATCACTTTTCTGCAGCATGACGTGTTTCAAAACAATTGTTGGATTTCAAACATAGTTGTTTTGCATCTTTATATTCATAAGACCTAGATTGTTGTTTAATTTTAGTGTTAACACATGCATCATTGCAGCACTTATACACAGTAATTGCCCAACCTCCTCACCTGGGTTTCTGCAATGCAACTTGACTAAGTTTTGTTGAATTTCAACCACATATATTATTGACACTTTCAGTGAGTTTGACTTCATAGTTCTGCACTATCTTTTCTAGGAGTTATAGCTTCTGATTTTTTTCTGCAATAAAACTTGAATAAATATTTATTTTTATGTTCTCAAAGATTGATGTGCAGCTTTGATGATAAAACCTTGAATGAATTTTTAATTTTCAGCATTCAACATCATCATTTGGAAGAGTTATTGCCCCTAGTTGCCTGTCTATAGCATAATTAAGTCTTCCACAACCTGGCACATTACCCAATCAATTTCTCTGATTGAAGTACAGGAGAGCTGTTATGCTCTCCATGAAGTTGGTGTCAGCATCTGTACATAATCCATATACAGATGTACTGCCTGATCACAACCATTCATTATGCATAGGTCCTGATCACAACCATTCATTATGCATAGGTCCTGATCACAACCATTCATTATGCATAGGTCCTGATCACAACCATTCATTATGCTTAGGTCCTGATCACAACCATTCATTATGCATAGGTCCTGATCACAACCATTCATTATGCATAGGTCCTGATCACAACCATTCATTATGCATAGGTCCTAGGCAACAGTTTGAAGTACTGTTTGATTGTACCCCCACCAGGAAGGAAGTCAAGTGGTTATGTTTGCACAGATACATTAGTTGTACATTCTAGGTAAACAATTTTTCCTTTAGCTAAGGTATTTTACATACTGTATAATTACTGTTACACCTGAAATTGTGTGTGTGTGTGTGTGTGTGTGTGTGTGTGTGTGTGTGTTATTGAGAGTTTTATCGTAGCTTTAAAAACAATTGTCATATTGCTACCATGTCTGCAGTGTGGCGGTTTATAGTAATGTCTAGCACTAGGGCATCATGCCGCAGACATGTAGCATGATGTCCCACCCAGTCACATTACACTGACACCAGGCTGACCAGTCCTAACACTAACCTCTTAATGCTGAATGCCAAGCGAGGTAGCTGTTAGTACCATTTTTGTAAGTCTTGGGTATGACTCGGCCAGGGCTTGAACCCATAACCTCCCGCTTCTGTGGCGGACGCTCTAACCACTAGGCTACCATTGCAGTTTTCCTGGAATTGTGAATCATGATCAGGGCTATGCACTTTAATGAGTACCGCATGCTCATTACAAATGTTGGTCTCTGTGACCCATATTTCATGCTTCACTCACGTTGGTTAATTTTTCTGTTCTGTTTATGCTAGAATCAACAAAAGAGATGATTATATACATCTTTTTTAGTATGATACCTTTACACTAAAAGACAGTCATTGTGATATTGAAGTAATACAGTGCTCATGTTTTCAACAGTTGCATTAAATGTTTTTACATCATTAGAAGTTGAATTTTATCAGACAAGCATGGGCTAGACATACCAGCCCTTGATCTTGGTTATTTAACTGATTATTCATCTTGATGAATGAAAGACTGTCATGCTTTTTCTTTATATTTGTTGACAGTGTCAGAGGAGGCCCTGAAAGAATATGAATCTCTCCAAGAACAGTTTGAGCAGGAAGTTCAGCGTCGGAATGATATGGAGCAAGATGTTAAAGTGGTAGGTTGCCTGATCATCCTGCACAAAATAAGAATTCAGTGACACACTGATGTCGACAGAATTGTATCCATGATTATATCATTTGAGATATACAATGTTCTTTGATATTAGAAGTTTAGTTGTATAGTATTTATGGTAATAGCATGGTATTAGAAGATTAGTTAGTTATAGTACTCATGACTGCTATGGTGGTCAAACTGATTAGACCTTATGCCTCACATTTGGATAGGGGTGTGTGGATTTAAAGCCAACCCAAGTCATACCAAAGACTTTAAAAATGTAATCTTTTTCTTTATGTGCTAAAATTTGTGCCATCCAAAAGGTTGGTGAAACTGTTGGCTTCAGAAAATGAATAAAACAATCCATTACAAAAAATCAAAGCCAGCCAAACTTGCCAATCACTACAACTCCACTGAACATTTAATAGAATCTTTTGAATTTATGTGTATTATCCATTATCATGAACATCAAATAGAATCCAGCATATATATGTGTATTACCCTGAACATTTAATATAATGTTTTGAATTTATGTGTATTACCTATTATCAAAAACATTTAGTACAGTCCAGCATATATATGTGTATTACCCTGAACATTTAATGTAATGTTTTGAATTTATGTGTATTACCTATTATCATGAAAATTGTTTAGTCAAACATATTTATGTTCATTACCCTGAACATTTAATAGAATCTTTTGAAGTTATGTGTATTACCTATTATCATAATCATTTAATACAGTCCAGCATATATATGTGTATTACCTGTTATCATAATCATTTAATACAGTCCAGCATATATATGTGTATTAGCCAGTCTTAGATCACATTTGATAAACTTATGAGATTCTGTCTCAAACCAAAATGAGAAATGTCACTTACACATTTTTATTGTTTTTCCTCATTTCTTTTTTCATCATTTACCACATTTTCTGTAAATTTTCCCATCATTGAGAAATGCAAATAACATTAATGCAGTTTGTTTTTGTCACCTGAATTGAAGGTACAACATCCATGATGTTTTTATCTACAGGTTCCAATCTTTGCACCAAAGTACTGTACACATGTATTCATAAAAACATGACCAGTCTTTATATATATATATATATATATATATATATATATATATATATATATATATATATATATATATATATATATATATATATATAAAAGAATTCAGATTCAATTACTTGAAATTAGAACATTATTTTTTTTAAAACTATATAATGCAATGCACACACTAAAAATAATTTGTATCTGACTGAGAAAAGAATATTATGGAATATTAAATTTGAAAGCTATTCATCCTGTTATAGACAAAGTCAGTGTTAGGACCTTTTTTTTGCATATAAAGAGCAGATTTAATACATCAAAGAAAAACACATTGTCCAGTGAAATCCAGAATCCAAGCATTTGATTTGACTAAGATAAACGGAAAGCAACCAATATGAAAATTGACATTAAAATTTGTTATAATAGGCAAAAAAGGATATGTGTTTGCCTTTTGCCCACATATTTGTTTGCCTTGTCTGTATGTCTGTTCTAAGAGCTGCATCAGCACTAAGTAAGTTATTCACATATTTGTATATCTAGCTCTCCTCTTTACCTTTATTCGTTATGTTTCAAATCTAATTCATGTATGTAATGTAAATAAGATTAGTCGTTCTTATTTGTTTTAGTCCTTACATTTTTGTAAATGCAAATAGTCTCAGAGTTTTATACGGGAAGCTTGAGACATATAATGGTCAGCTGAAAATTTTCATATCATCAAATCACTATTCTCCAGTGTTTTTTTATAATCCTTCATAAGGTGGTACATATTATATTGTACATCCTACAATGAACCTGTCGCCAATTTAGTTTACACACAAAAACTTAAGTTGTTTACAATCAGAAGTTACCATATATCTTTATATCATCCTTTTGTGGTGAAGCAAATTGTTCTAGGGGTCCAAAGCTGATGGTCACTGACTGAAAGAAGAAGAATGGTTTCTGACAATGCTCCATCTGTTACCAAACTTTCTGTGTGTAGCTTGCACATTTTGTCAGAAAGATCCCTAATGATTTTGGGGTCAAGAGGTCAGATATCAGAATCACTGTGACTGCAAGAATACAAATGATTTCTGCACAATAACATAAAGTTTAAATCACAGATCTGGACCAAACTTTGTGGATGTCTTGCACATGGAAAAAAAACTAATTGATTTAGGGTCAAACGTTCTCGATTTAATGTTGCTATGACTAAAAAAGAAAAATGGTTCCTGCATGATGCAGTTAGTTCTGCATTGCATACCTGGACCAGACTTTGTGGATGGCATGCAGTTTGTCAGGAAGAAGCTTGTCAAGTTTTGGGGTTCAATTGTTAGGGTTATTCTGATGAAAGAAGAAATTTAAAATGGTTTCTGCACAATAATTTCAGTTATCACATGTATATTCACCAAAGTTTTCTGGATGTTTCACAAGTTGGGTAGGAAAGAATTCTGTTATGTGATATAGTAAAGCCTTAGGACTACCTATACATTAGTCTGGTTTATGACAGAATCTATAAAACACTATAAGTATAGCTAAACAATTTAGACATTGGTAACCAGCCTATTGTTTTTTTAAATTTATTATTTAGAATGGTATGAGCTGTCATTCTTACAGGGAAGAAATAATGTTCGGTGGAAGTTATGCTTGTTTTTGTGATGCAGTCATTCATAGCAGTGTTGAAATGCATATTTTACCAAGATATTGTGGTCTGATTGTGTTCAGCAGGTGGTTGCTCATAGCAGAGTGTTTATATAACAAAATCAATCTGTGCATTACGATTGTGGTTGAGAATGACAGGTGATTGTTCATAGAAGTGGTCAGTCATAGCAGTTTTTACTGTAGAAGAATTTAATGTGTCCAAAGTAAAGGTTGACAAAGGAGAGATTCTGACTCAATACTGCCATTGAGCTATAAATAACCTTTTTCTATGGACCAGGTCTGAAATTCGCCCCTTCATCTTGCATATGTAAATAGCAGCAGGAAAATAGTTTTAAAGGTAAGGTTCCCAAAAGAATCTCCACCCAACAGTTAGGGCTGTCCACGGCTACCCAGGTAATCGGGTACCTGACCGTAGTGAAAAACCTGTGCATTGAAAATTAATGACGAGTACCCGTTCACAAAAATATGTCGACAACACTATCAAAATATCATATATCATCATCAGTACGCTGGTCTGAGTTGCAGCTCCAGTCTATATTTAGGAGTAGGGCCACCCGTTATGCATCAGCGGCCCACTACTAAATGGCGGCTGCACTCTGGACTGTGCAAACAGCTTCACAGTTCAAAACAACACTAATTTATAGACTACTCATGTTAACATATCACTTTAGTGACTGCGTGGTCATGTGGTATCACTGGTACATACTAGTGACACCACGTGACCACGCAGTTGCTGTTGCCCTGTTTGTGTGGACAATTCAAATCCGAGATCAACAGCCAATGAATACACAGGTGTTCTGTTCTGACAGTGATTTATACAAAAAAATATAAATATATAAAATATATAAAAGTGAGTGTAGTAAAGGATTTAATGCAGTGGATTATTAGAAGAGGAATTATACTTACCGTCTGCATACATGCCAACCCCTGATGAGGAAAACGCGAAATCCAAGTGGTCAAAAAGCGGAATCCAGGCAGAAAAAGCTTAATCCACATACAACACGCTAAAATTTTAATGAACAATGATTATTTGCCCTTCTTGTCTTTTAACTTCCTATGCTGTTTCAAGTTTTCATATGTAGCACTTTTAGTTGTACACACATCAACTAGAATCTTAAGACTAGCGCCAAATATTAAAATTCTTTCCACACAGCCTGAAATAGATGTCACCTGAGGCTGCACTCGTGTTTTCATATTTAGAGGATTGGTTTTTTTTGTGTGGCTTTTTCTAATCCATCTGTGACTGTGAGAAAATGGGAATAAGATATAGATTTGTTCTCCAGCATTTTTGTACAGATTTGTCAGAGCTGCTGAAAAGTCCAGAATTTTCAGACAGCACATTTAGCTGGATCATTAGCAGGAGAAATATGTTACAAGTCATACTTTTATTGATTATGAATTTGTTGATTTGAGTTACTGCAAGTTTCTGAAGTTCGACAAGGCTTCTATTAGAATTTCCTTGTACCTTCCCACCACCTTTGAGGTATTTGGACAGTTATGCTTTTCCCAGCTGGGACTTTTGGAAAAAACAAAAACATTAGTTTTGCACAGTTAGTTAAAGTTATGGAAAAAACAGGAACTGAAATATCTGAGAAACCTAAACTTCTCTACAATCAGATATTCTACTGAGTTATGTACCATGTCCTGTCAACTATTCAAATGCAAGTATATTTTAGAAACTGCACAAATGACCTCTAAGACAGTCTATAAAAATGACATCTAAGGCAATGTCCAAAGATTCTTACCAATGAGTGACAGTAATTAAAGAAACACATGTCACATGTAATCTCAGTCTTTCAAAGCAAAGTGGCCAAAGTGAAAGAGGTGAACACCCATCAAAGAAAGATGATGGATTGCATATGCATAGGGTTATATTCTCATGTCTAAAGTTTTTATAAAAAGTCTTACCATTTTTTTTCTATAAATTATACTGGATGATCATTTTAAGATTAAGACATCTACCTAAATTCAGGAATGCAGTCTGATCAAACAACATGGCAGTCTCCACATATTTCAGAGATGCTTGTCTTCACCTCTTCATCTTCCCAGACCACAAACATTCATGGGAGTTTATTTTAGTTAGGATATCATCAGTTTTGGGTTCTTTTGTAAGTCTAGCTTCCACTCCCAGAGTCTTCACCTGGGTACTGAGTGTTATAGCAATTAATTTTAGAGCCATAGGGGTCCTCATCCTACAGTACTTAAGCAACTGGTTGATGTACAACATCCTTAGATGTGCCCTTCTAATTGATCTGTCTTACAGTTGGGAGATAGTGACCTGTCTATGTCTGATCCCCATCAAGGAGAAGTTGGATATGATCCCTTCTTAGACTTTTTTTTACATGGAAATTAATTTTCTCACATGACAGTCCATTTTCCTCCCAATAGAATCTTACAGATGCTATCTTATAAGATGTCTCTGTGAGAAGACTCAATACAGTAGTCATTGCTGCATTGGTTATAGTGTATCTCAGAAGTCCTTTGCTTGGAACTGTGAAACCTGCCTTGGACAGTTTTGGAAAGATCAGTTGCAGAATCCACCAGATTCCATGCAGACAGTCTGTCCTGTCACATGGAATGGCTTTTGAACCAGTTAGTAACAGAGACACTTTTTTATCAGTTAGGAAAGCCAGTGGTAGACTTGTTCACAATGAATTTCAACATTAAGATCTATCTTTATGTCTTTTCCATTCCAGGGCATGGCTGGTGGATGTCCACTCAATACCTTTCAACCTTTCATAATAATCCCTCAAATTCTTTATAGGTTCTGCTTTTCTTCTTTTTTCTCTCCATCTTTAAGGAAAATGACCATCCAGCTTCCACCTTTAAGTCTCTAGTGGCTACATTATAGAGTTAGAGTCTCAATTTTCAGAAGTTGTAAAGTATACTGAGCTACAGAGACTAGTATTGAGCTCTATGATGCTGAGATGGAACCTTTTGTGTTTTCTTTTCGTAATTATCTAAACCCACTTACATATCTTTGACTGAAGCTTCTCTTGAGAACCTTAGCCATAAAACAGTCTTCCTTCAGTATCTAGTGTTGGCAATGCCATTCATGGCTAAATTTAGCAAATGTTTCAACCACCTCTTGCGGATCATGGAGAAATCTTGGCTCATCATGTCTTGTGGCAGGCAGGTTCTTTAAAATGTTTCAGGTCTCGTGGCAGGCAGGTTCTTTACAATGTTTCAGGTCTTGTGACAGGCAGGTTCTTTAAAAGTTTTCAGGTCTAGTGGCAGGCAGGTTCTTTAAAATGTCTCAGGTCTTGTGACAGGCAGGTTCTTCAAAATGTTTCAGGTCTTATGGCAGGCAGGTTATTTAAAATATATCAGGTCTTGCGGCAGGCAGGTTCTTTACAATGTTTCATGTCTTGTGGCTGGCAGGTTATTTAAAATGTCTCGGGTCTTGTGGCAGGCAGGTTGTTTACAATGTTTCAGGTCTTGTGGCAAGCATGTTCTTTAAAATGTTTCAGGTCTTGTGACAGGCAGGTTATTTAAAATATCTCAGGTCTTGCAGCAGGCAGGTTCTTCACAATGTTTCAGGTCTTGTGGCTGGCAGTTTCTTTAAAATGTTTCATGTCTTGTGGCTGGCAGGTTATTTAAAATGTCTCGGGTCTTGCAGCAGGCAGGTTGTTTACAATGTTTCAGGTCTTGTGGCAAGCATGTTCTTTAAAATGTTACAGGTCTTGTGACAGGCAGGTTATTTAAAATATCTCAGGTCTTGTGGCAGGCAGGTTCTTCACAATGTTTCAGGTCTTGTGGCAGGCAGGTTCTTTAAAATGTTTCCGGTTTTATTGGTGTGTGTGTTTTTCATTAACACTGATTGTAATTCACTTTGTCATTGCGCCTCAGCAATCCAGAATTTGATCCTTCATTTCAGTACTTGCCTGTTGCCAGATTCCTTATCCTCTAAAACCAGTTAGTATTGATACTGATGATGTTAATAATTGCTTTGTATGAACTTTGGAACTTGTTGTAAAACCAACAGGAATTATATTGTTTGATTATTGTAAAATTATGTTTATGTTTTTAGTTTAGCCAGGAAAATTTAAAGATGAAGCGACAGAGCAATGCACTGATAATGGAACATGCTTCAGACAAAAAAATGATGAATGCTCTGAATGAGATCGAGAAGTTGTCAGATGAGCTTAGAGACCAGAAGAAAAAGTATGAGGAAGAGGTAGTCAATTTTCTGATTATTCTTGGATATAATGGCTAATTTTGTGTCAAACATCTGTAGAATTCAAAATTTGGGAAGTTTGTGTGTGTGTGTGTGTGTTTTTCTTCTTCTTCTGGAATGATAGATTGTATGCTTTAGATCTTTGTTGTCACTAGATAATTACATGGCATGCTTCTAATGTAGTCACTTTTATTTTACTGTCGAAAGTGGAGGTGGAGACAATAGCAAAAATATTCCTAAATGAACATAGATGAACACATTCACTGGCTATTTAGCTTACATTCCTAGGACAACTAACTTTAAGGCTTTGTGGTACTTATTTTTTGTCTTGCTTGTTTTGCTTAACAAATAAAGCAATTTGGTATAATTTAAATACATGGATATGCTTCTGATGGTGTGTGTGTGTGTGTGGTGTGTGTGTGTGTGTGGTGTGTGTGTGTGTGTGGTGTGTGTGTGTGTGGTGTGTGTGTCTAATGTCTTTTGAAATTGATCATTGTATATTTGGTCTTTAAATTCATGGCTTGTGACAACCACAGAATCCTTGAAAATTGGAATAATGGTGAATTTGCAGTATTGAATAGAACCAGATTTCAGAAGAATGAATTTGTCCACTTGGATCTTTTATTTATATTTTAAATTCTTGTAAATGATACAGATTGAGAAACTCAGAGTAGAAGCTACTCATTTAAGCAAAGAAGCCCAGGAAAATAGGGAGAGAGAAAAGAACCAATTGCAGGAAGAAAGAGATGAGTTTCAAAATCAGCTGAAAGAATATGAGCAGAAGTATATAGATTTGGAGGTAAAATGTAAGTATTTCTGTGTGTAGTTCTACCTTAATGCATCATGAAATAGATTTTCATCTTGACATTTTTATTTGCATGTTCCAAATGAATGATAAGTTTTGTAACAAGTTTTGTTGAACTCATATCGGTGGGGAGTGAGACATTGCATTGAGTTTTCTATCAGCTTCATCGGCAGTTGCAACAGTTAAGGTTTAAGTTTTAAAAAATTTAATTTTCATATACTTCCTGAACCACTTACACATATTTCCTAAAGCTTTACACATATTTCCTAAACCATATATATATATATATATATATATATATATATATATATATATATATATATATATTTCCTAAACCCTATACATATTTTCAAAACCCCTTGATTGATTAGAAAGTACCACTCATGCCAAACAGAACTTACAAATTAATTGATCTTTGGCTGAAGGAAATGGATAATGGACATATGACTGGGATTGTTTTCCTTGACTTCAAGAAAGCCTTTGATCTTGTTGATCATGAAATTCTGCTGCAAAAGTTGAATTGTTACAGGTTTGACAATCCTTCTTTAAACTGGTTTAGATCATACCTAAAACAAAGGTCTCAACAAGTAAGCATTGGCAATGTTAGCTCTCAAACTCGCACTATTCATTCAGGAGTTTTGGGCCCTCTCCTCTTCCTTATCTATATCAATGATCTACCATTAAATAATGAATCCACAAATACAGATTTGTTTGCAGATGATGCAACCTTGTATACATCTAGTTCTGATACTGAAATTATCCAAACGAGATTAAACTCAGACCTTATTAGAGTCCAAAACTGGGCACAACAAAATAGGATGGTAATTAATGAAGGTGTGACATCACAAAAGCTACACAAGTCAGGGAACCCAAAACTATCAAAACATGGAACTGCACCAGAGTATCTTCAAGACTTATTTGGGCTTTTTTCAACACAATACCAGTTGAGATCAATAATCAATATCACATGGAAACCTTCTAGTACCAAAACCAAGAACAGAGCAATTTAAAAAGAGTTTTCAATACTCTGGTACAGTTCTGTGGAATAAGCTTCCACTACATGTAAAATCGGCTGAAAATATTAGAGCATTTAAGAAGAGATATCATGAGCATGCATGTGTTTCTAACAGATAATGGAATTTAGTATTTTAATATTAACATGCTAAAATAAGCACTAATTATTGCTATCATCATATAATGTACATTGTTATACTCTCCTTAAGAGGGCCTTAAAGGGGAGAATTGACCTTGACTAATGAGTCACCCTCTATAAACAAAGCATTATTATTATTATTATTATTATTATTATTATTATTATTATTATTATTATTATTCATGATACTTAAATGTGAATTATTATGAAGCTAAGACAACTCATTTTGTGATAAGTGTGCTTGCCTAATTGATCTTGAGGTCAAAGTCACCATGATCATAGAAAATCTACATTAAGGTTTTGAATAATGTTTGTTTATTTGTTTACACTTCATAAACTCCCTAATGGATTTGTTCATACATTGGATGAATCATTATGAACCTGAGGCAGTTCATTCTTTGGCATGCATGCTCAACCTTTTGACCATGGGGTCACACATTTTATGATAATGTTCTTATTATGGGCTTCATATGCAGGCCCTTACATATTTGTTGTTGATTTCATGGTTGCTACAAACCACAACCTTAAGAAACCAGCAAAAATGGCTTATCAACATGACATCCATTCTCTTAGTGATATATTGATGTATTTTACCAATGAAAATGTAATTTTCTGCAAAACCATAAACAAGCTACATCAACAACAATGAATTAATGAATTCAGTGCTCCATACCTTTGACATTTATCAATTTTATATGATTAAACCTGACCAGCCCATGATACGAGACCAAAGTCTTGAGTTACAACTAGAATGTGAAATCCCCATTTATTTCTACAAGGACTATTGATACAAGACCAGTCTTGACTATTGATACAAGACCAGTCTTGACTATTGATACAAGACCAGTCTTGACTATTGATACAAGACCAGTCTTGACTATTGATACAAGACCAGTCTTGACTATTGATACAAGACCAGTCTTGACTATTGATAGGAGACCAGTTATAAATAGCAAGTATAATGGGACATTCACATTTTTTTATCTTAGGATTGTTGATATGTGACCAATTTTGAACAGTAACTATAAGGGGACATCCCCATTTATTTCTTTTAGGACTATTAATATATCAATGCGGACTATAATTTGTTTGATAATTTTCCCAATTAAAGGGTACATATATTGAAGACTTTTTGTTGGTTTGTAACAACTTACATTTTCCAGCATATAATAGTTTTAAGAAAGCTATAATTTGCATTGTATAAATTAACTAGCAATGTTGGAATTGTATAATTTATAATTTGTACAGTATTTCCCAATATATTGTTGTATATGGTTCATGCAGTATTTACCCTTGTACAGTAGTATATGGTTTATACAGTATTTCCCTGTATGCAATATTTCCCCTATTCAGTAGTATATGGTTTATACAGTATTTCCCTGTATGCAATATTTCCCCCTATTCAGTAGTTTATGGTTTATACAGTATTTCCCCTTATACTTTAGTATATAGTTCATACAGTATTTCCCCTTATACAGTAGTATATGGTTCATACAGTATTTCCCCTTATGCAGTAGTATATGGTTCATACAGTATTCAGGCTTATATGGTGGTATAAGGTTATTACAGTATTTCCACTTATACTGTTGTGTTTGGTTTAAACATTATTTCATTTTATACCATAGTATATGGTTTAAACAGTATTTCATCTTATAACATATTATATGGTTTAAACTATTTCACCTTATAACATAGTATATGGTTTAAACAGTATTTCATCTTATAACATATTATATGGTTTAAACTATTTCACCTTATAACATAGTATATGGTTTAAACAGTATTTCATTTTATAACATAGTATATGGTTTAAACAATATTTCATTTTATAACATAGTATATGGTTTAAATAGTATTTCATTTTATACCATAGTATATGGTTTAAACAATATTTCATTTTATAACATAGTATATGGTTTAAACAGTATTTCATTTTATAACATAGTATTTGGTTTAAACATTATTTCACCTTATAACATAGTATATGGTTTAAACAGTATTTCATTTTATACCATAGTATATGTTTTAAACAGTATTTCATTTTATAACATAGCATATGGTTTAAACTATTTCACCTTATAACATAGTATATGGTTTAAACATTATTTCACCTTATAACATAGTATATGGTTTAAACAGTATTTCATTTTATACCATAGTATATGTTTTAAACAGTATTTCATTTTATAACATAGCAAATGGTTTAAACTATTTCACCTTATAACATAGTATTTGGTATAAACATTATTTCATCTTATAGTATATGGTTTAAACAGTATTTCCACTTTTATAGTAGTATACAGTTATGCAGTATTTCCCCTCATACAGTAATTTATGATTTATACAGTAATTTCCCCATACAGTCAAAATATTGAATATACTTGTAGTATTTCATATTTTCTAGAGACAGGACTTTTAGATTTACATTTACATGAGGCTGGTTTTACCTCATCTTCACTAGCCAAAGTTACGATTTATTAACATGCCTACACCTTGGCAGATCAGTAAGATATTTCAGTACTTCAGGTCTGTGAATTTCATTGGATGTAATGTCAAGCCACCTCATCCAGTCAAAACCAGGTTGTTCATAGTTGTACACAGTTCTTAACATAGGGAAGCATACAACTAGAATGGGTTCACAAATAAGCAGTTTTCCACAGCTGGTCTGTGTTTATACAGCTACATCCTTTCCTTCAAATTAAAACCTGTTGTGGCTTCCTTCTGGTACATAATCTCATTTTCATGTCAAACTTACAAAGTATCCTTTTGAAATTAATCGCCTCATCTAATTTCAGCAATGTACAATACACTGCTATTAAACACTATTTGTTATTGGGCATTACATACAAAGGGATGCAGCTTTTGAACTCCAATAAATGTTTCTAGGACAAAGCACTAAAATATCCAATCAATTGGCCAAGGTGTAGATAGGTTAACATATCAGAACTTTGGCTAGCAACACTGTTTTTACCTTTGATGCCTTTTATCATGTCAGAGACATCATTGCAAAATTATATTGGTTTCTGTTTTCCTTGAATAGATATATAAGGTAAGTAAAATTGATAGGTATGTATCTATACTGGCAAAAGGAAAGTTTTATGTTTCTATAATCATAAATTCTGTAATATTTCACTCCACAGTAAATGCTCTTCTGCATAGAATGCCTTGCCAAATATCTCAGATGCCTTGATTTGGAATCTTTTTTGTTTTCTTATTAAAGCTTTAAATTCATGTTCTCAACTGGTTATCAATTGTATATTTTCTTGTATATTATATATTTTGATATCTTGATACATGCAAATGGGTTTCAAATTAAATCTACTGATTAAAGACTATACACTAATATATTGTACTTCTGTCTCATATACAATTTCTTTTGTTACTTGCATTAGATGTCATACATGAAATAAGCACAGATTTAATAACTCATATTCTGATTATTGTTATGCTTCTTGAAAAAAAGCATGAATGTTGCTTTATTTGTAAATCCTGACAAGAATTAATTTACCACATATACTTGCTTATAGAGTCCAACTGCAAACAACATAGATCCTTATCTGTTGTAGTATAATGCTCCTGCAGATTATGGTCTATACAGTCTATTCTACTTATTGCTCCTTACATTTTGCATTTGTACTCGTGAGTACAGACTATATTTATTGTAGAATCTAACGACTTTGCCCATCTCTTGATGTCAGCAGTTCTTGAATTACATTTTTGCCTTGTTTAGAGAAAAATGTGAGATGTAGCAATTCGGATGTTGCTTGTTATGGTATTGTCAACTCAATGCTAACTTTTTTATTATTTGCAAGCTTATAACTCAAATGGTGCTAGTAGGAATTTAATACATCATGCTTCATATGTTCAGGGAGTGGCGAATGTTTTTTCTACTGATCATAGAGCTAAAGATCTAATAGGATGGACAAATGTCCATCATCCATCCATCCATCCATCCATTAGCACAATTTTGTTTTCACTACTCCTAAACTACATGGAGGATTGCCATGACATTTTACACAGCACATACACATTCATTCCATGGTCATGTTTGTCCTAAATGAAAATGGTGCAGCTGAGACATTATGGATGCCACACTGACCATATTGCAGCTGAGACATTATGGATACAACAGTGGCCATCTTGCAGCTCAGGCATTATGGATACCACAGTGGCCATCTTGCAGTGCAGACATTATGGATACCACAGTGGCCATCTTGCAGCACAGACATGGATGCCACAGTGGCCATCTTGCAGTGCAGACATTAGGGATACCACAGTGGCCATCTTGCAGCACAGACATTATGGATACCACAGTGGCCATCTTGCAGCTCAGACATTATGGATACCACAGTGGCCATCTTGCAGTGCAGACATTATGGATACCACAGTGGCCATCTTGCAGCACAGACATTATGGATGCCACAGTGGCCATCTTGTAAGCTCAGACATTATGGATGCCACAGTGGCCATCTTGCAGCTCAGACATTATGGATGCCACAGTGACCATCTTTACAATCTTGTTATGGCTTCTGAATTGATTGTTATGTCACTGAAAGTCTCTTATGCCTTCTGGTTGGTTCTAAGTGGAAATTGTGTTGATCTGATATCCTGTCTGGTCACCTTGGTGTTGCAAATCTTAACGCTACTCTTCCTGAACAATAAGTAATATTAGCATGGGGTTTTCACTAGACGACTTTGTACGATGTCTAACTGGTTCTAAATGAAAATGGTGCCTCTTGCACATCCAATATGGCTGCCACTCCTCAATGAATGGTTGGATCAACATGGGCTTTATACCAAGTGATTTCTGAAGGTATGTAGTCCAATACATCCAATACTGATTCCACCATCTTGCAAATGTTGTTATTACTACCCTTGAATGAATGGACTTACCTGTATGGATTTCTCTGAAAGACTTCTTATGATGTCTAGTTGATCATAAATGAAAATAGTACCAGTCTGACTTCCAGTATAACCATGGCAATGGCCATCTTGAAAATCATTTCACTGCATCTAGATCTTGGGTCCTATCAATATTGTGATTTCACCAACTGGCATATTATGATGTCTGGTTGGTCCTGGAAATGGAGCCAACCTGATATCTAGTTAGGCCACATGGGCATCAGTAATGAAACTCTTACTCCAAATAATGGAAGTTGTATCATCAACATGGAGTTTCCACCAGAAGACTTCTTATGATGTCTTGTTGGTCCTAATTGTAAAGGGTGCCAATCTGACATCCAGTATATTCATCAAAGCAGCTAATTTTAAATCTTATTATAGGTGAAGAATGTCATTATCAGAAGTGGTTTCAACACACAGCATTTGAAAGGACCAGAAAGTCTAATCTTGAATTGCTTTCAGTTCTTTCAGTCAATATAGCAGATGTCCCACTGAGGGACTCTTTCTTTTCATTTTCATGAAAATGAATCTCGCTCACTGCAGGATGTCAAAAATGACTCGCACATTTTTTCATATTTTGAGTCAGATCAATGTACATTTGCTTTACAGTGCATGCATCTATTAACTTGGGATTCATCTTTGGAACATTGTATTTGTAGATATTTAAGTTTATTTATCATGGGTCATAATTTGGAAACCATGGAGATCCCCACCTTCTCTAAAACGATGTTATACACTTTCTTGGCATGAAAAAGTCAAGTCATATATGCAACCGGCATTGGCATTTGGAACTGACCCCTGCATTATATAACTTTTAAGCCATTCACATGCACAGACACACACACACAATAAAATTACATGGCTACTTTTAGATTCCTTGGTTTGTCCTTATCCCACTGGTGACATAACCTGGTACCCATTGTAATAGAACATACATTTCATGGCATGAAAAAGCTCTGTTATTTATGTCACTATTTAGAACCATTACTGAAATTATATATTAACATTTACTATGCATGCTAAAAGAAAATTCATGTATAATAACCCACTGAAAGATCTTCAGCTGAGGCTGAAGAAAGTATGACAGTGTTCTTTGGTTCCTTGTGTATATATAATATTATTATATTTCCCTTCATTTTCAATTCTTTTTCTCTGCACCCCAGCAGATTTTAAAGGGGCCAGAGATTCCTTTTGTTGCATAAAAAATAAATTATAAATTATCATAAAAAGCCCATGAAATATGTATTGTCAGAGTTTGAGTACCAGATTATTGTGATTGCAAAGGAAAAAAAGTTAGGAAGTAATTAATCCTATTGACTTCAGAGGAACAGATGCAGATTATTTGTTAACTTAAGTACCAATTGAAAGTTGGAGTCAGCTATTCCTTTTTTTACTTATACATTCATTTTATTTCTGCTAAGGACATCTAGTGAAAGAATATTTTATTTTAATTAAACCTTTATATACTTAGTTGTAAATCGGACCCCGATCTTCTTTTGCATAATGTGCTAGCAGATTTTTTGTTACATGTGAGTATAGACTGACCAGAATACCTGAGTGATAATTTGCTCATAGTAGCAAAATATATGCAAGGGGCTTTGACTGTGCAGTATGCACATCATTTGCTTATGCAGTATGCACATAACATGGTTATTTTTTTCAGATAAAGAACTTGAAAAGAAGTATGATGATGCAACCAGACCACCTCCTCCACCACCTCCTCCTCCCCCTCCTCCTCTCACGGGACCTCTTAAAGGGTAGGTAACTCTTTGTGAATAATAATGATAGGTCAAATCAAAATGTTACAATTTTGATTTATGCCATGGTGTGGAAGATATACTCAGTATGTGATAGTTACAATCATGATAACTTGAAAATTAATTAGGTATGCAGTTCTTAAATTCATTTAAAAGTGGCATGTTTATAAAATTTATTTTGAAATTTTATAAACATGGCTGACTTTCAACATTAATAATTTCGGATTTTCTGGGCAGTTGGATTATCTCATTTTACATTATACAACTTATGATTTATACACAGTTGCAGAGAATGAACAAGATATGTTGTTGTTGTTGTAAGGTTTAATGCCATTTTTCAGCACACAATAGGCTATACATGGCAGCCTGTATTAATGGTGGATTAAGAACCCAGAAAACCCCCCGGAAAGAACCACCAACACACGAGAACCTACTGGCAAGCTTTCTCATATACCCACATTGAAAAACACAATGGGCCGAATTTTCCATGTATACAGGAAACATTATGATTCAAGTCAAATTACAATCGAACCAATGAAATGAATTTCTGACAGTTACTGCAAACGTATCATAATGACCGAAATGGAAAGGTGATAATACGAGAGTCTTGTATCTGCTATAATTAATCATTACAGATTCGTTTATCACAATGGATAAAATAATGCATCCTGCTCTCGCTTATGTGTGATCATATCTTGTGTTTGTAACATGTTTGAACATGTTGCAGATTTGTCTCTTATGAATTAGATCATTAGAGCATTGCTGTGCTTAAAGAAGAGAGATGTTTTTTTTGTGTATTCAAGGGGAAGACCAGGGAAATTAATAATATGAACTCAGTTGATTTACTGTATTTGTTACAGCTGTAAGGAATAATATGAACTCATTTGATAGAGTTCACTGTAATTTTTTTTACAGCTGTAAGGAATAATATGAACTCAATTAATGAAGTTCCCATACTTATTGTAGCTGTAAGGAATGATGTGAATTCAGTCAAGTTCCCATACTTATTGTAGCTGTAAGGAATGATGTGAACTCAGTCAAGTTCCCATATTTATTGTAGCTGTAAGGAATGATGTGAACTCTGTCAAGTTCCCACATTTATTGTAGCTATATGGAATGATGTGAACTCAGTCAAGTTCCCATATTTATTGTAGCTGTAAGGAATGATGTGAACTCAGTCAAGTTCCCATATTTATTGTAGCTGTAAGGAATGATGTGAACTCAGTCAAGTTCCCATATTTATTGTAGCTATATGGAATGATATGTACTTGTTTGATAGCCCTGACCTTATTTATTAGAGCTGTACAATTTTAGCACATCTGGTAGGGTAATTATGTGAGAAATTACCTTTTAATTCCTCAATTTTTACAAAGACGGATGGTTTTGGGTAATCTGCCTGGATTTCCTCTATAAGGTTTTGGATAATCAGGCTGGATTTCCCCTTTAAGATTCTAGTTAATCAAGCTGCATTTCCCCTTTAAGGTTCTGGATTATCAGGCTGGATTTCCCCTTTAAGGTTTTGGATAATCAAGCTGGATTTCCTCTTTAAGGTTCTGGTTAATCAGGCTGGATTTCCTCTTTAAGGTTCTGGTTAATCAGCCTTGATTTCCTCTTTAAGTTTCTGGATAATCAGGCTGGATTTCCCTTTTAAGGTTTTGGATAATCAGGCTGAATTTCCTCTTTAAGGTACTGGATTATCAGCCTGGATTTCCTCTTTAAGGTTTTTGGTTAATCAGGCTGGATTTCCTCTTTAAGGTTCTGGATTATCAGGTTGGATTTCCTCTTTAAGGTTTTGGATAATCAGGCTGGATTTCCCTTTTAAGGTTCTGTATAATCAGGCTTGATTTCCCCTTTAAGATTGTGGTTAATCAAGCTGGATTTCCCCATTAAGGTTCAGAGTTATCAGGCTGGATTTCCCCTTTAAAGTTTTGGATAATCAAGCTGGATTTCCTCTTTAAGGTTCTGATTAATCAGGCTGGATTTCCTCTTTAAGGTTCTGGTTAATCAGCCTTGATTTCCTCTTTAAGTTTCTGGATAATCAGGCTGGATTTCCCTTTTAAGGTTTTGGATAATCAGGCTGAATTTCCTTTTTAAGGTACTGGATTATCAGGCTGGATTTCCTCTTTAAGGTTTTGGTTAATCAGGCTGGATTTCCTCTTTAAGGTTCTGAATTATCAGGTATTATTTCCTCTTTAAGGTTTTGGATAATCAGGCTGGATTTCACCTTTAAGGTTCTGTATAATCAGGCTTGATTTCCCCTTTAAGATTCTGGTTAATCAGGCTGGATTTCCCCTTTAAGGTTCTGGATTATCAGGCTGGATTTCCTTTCTAAGGTTCTGGATTATCAGGCTGGATTTCCTCATTAAGGTTTTGGATAATCAGGCTGGATTTCCTCTTTAAGGTTCTGGATTATCAGGCTGGATTTCCTCTTTAAGGTTCTGGATTATCAGGTATTATTTCCTCTTTAAGGTTTTGGATAATCAGGCTGGATTTCACCTTTAAGGTTCTGTATAATCAGGCTTGATTTCCCCTTTAAGATTCTCGTTAATCAGGCTGGATTTCCTCTTTAAGGCTCTGAATTATCAGGCTGGATTTCCTTTCTAAGGTTATGGATTATCAGGCTGGATTTCCTCATTAAGGTTTTGGATAATCAGGCTGGATTTCCTCTTTAAGGTTCTGGATAATCAGGCTGGATTTCCCCATTAAGGTTCTGGATTATCAGGCTGGATTTCCTCTTTAAGGTTCTGGATTATCAGGCTGGATTTCCTCTTTAAGGTTCTGGATAATCAGGCTGAATATTTTGATAATAAGGCTAGATTCCCCTTTTTCGGATTTCAATAATTTGGATTTTGTTGTGTTTAAAAAGTACATTGATAATTTTAATTACAGCTGTCTTAATCGTATTTTGTAGTAATAGGCCATTTAGATGGATCAGTCATAAAAGCTTACTTGATTTTTAATCTTATTTGCAATTTGTCTTAAATCTTTACTTGATATTTCATCTTATTTGCAAACTGTCATAAATCCTTACTTGATATTTTATCTTATTTGCAATTTGTCTTAAATCCTTACTTGATATTTCATCTAATTTGCAAACTGTCATAAATCTTTCAATCTTTTTTGAGAACTGGCATAAAACCTGATTTGACTTTCATTTTATTTGAGAACAGTCTGACCAATCATTACAAAGGATGCATTTTCAGTTTCAAGTAACATTTTTGTGACTGATATAACATTTATTACTCTGAAAGTTCATACGAGATAAGGTGAAAGGACCCATAAAAGATTTCAGATGACCAATGAAGAAAATCACCAGAGTTTACATTTTTCATTGTAGTTTCAATTTCTTAATGTATGTATGGTCCATGTCATTCAAACCCAGTTTGACTGCTCTGGTGACCTAGTTGTTAGAGCATCTGCTTCAGATTTGGGAGGTTGCAGGTTCAAACCCAGGTTGAGTCGTACCAAAGACTTGTAAAATTGGTACTAACAGCGGCTCAGCATTAAGAGGTTAGTGCCAGGCCTGGTGTCATGATAATGTGACTAGGTGAGACATTATGCTAAAATGTCTGTGACATGATGCCCAGTGTTAGACATCACTATATCACACTGCAGACATTGTGGAGATATGACTGAAAGTTTTTTTTGAAGCAACATTAAAAATCTGTATATCTCTCTCTCTCTCTCTCTCTCTCTCTCTCTCTCTCTCTCTCTCTCTCTCTCTCTCTCTCTCTCTCTCTCTCTCTCTCTCACACACACACACACACACACACACACACACAGCTTAACTTGTTTTTTGGAAAGTATTTCAGACACTATCAGGATTACTGTTATTTGAATGGTGGGATTACTATTTCATGGTAAGGCAGTTCATTATCAAAGGCAGTTCTATCTTATGCTTTTCAAATTTCTCTTCTTACAGTTTCCTGGGCAGATTGAGTACCAAGAAAAAAGACACATCCAGGAAATGTGAGTGAACCATGTTATCACATTATAATTATTTTGTGTACTTTCATATATATACTTTGCATTTTGATACGTTTTAACCTGTGGGATCTCATTTTGGTGTGTCCCATAAACTCTGAGTAGAGTCCCATATCAACTTGTAAAGATACTTATAGGACACATATGAAGCTTGCTTAGTACTCATTACTTCATAAATGTTATATTTTGCACACATCAGTGTGTCTACCAATGTTTCTGAAAACCCAGCCAGTTATGTTGTTGAAGAACTCTCACAATATTTACTTTATTATCTTTAACTATTTAAAGTTTGAGTACATTCAGTAATGTGTTTTGCCAATAATACATTTATAGCTAATTTAAAGTTCTTTTAAAATATTGTATGTATGTTGGATAAATGGGAAATATATGTTAATTTTACAAAAGAGATGAAGACATGAAGGATTGTTTCTTCATCAACAGTTTAATTGTCACCATTACTATATTAAGTTTTTATGCCTCCACTGTATCTTTGGAGGGGCATATAGTGTTACCAGTATCTGTCTGTCATATCCCATCATGCCATGTGACATGTTAAATTTTTTTTTTTTAAAAAAAACAATATTTCTAAGGACATTATTGAGTGAAACCAAATCAGGTACATATAAGGCTGCATTAAGAAGGCTTGGGTCAGGTACATTTTGTACCACTTTTAAAAGAAAAACAAATTGATGGAGTTATGATTCCTGTATGAATGTCAACATTTTATTACAACATATTCGCATAAATAAAATTGATGGAGTTATGGTTCCTGTTTGAATTTTGGCATTTTATTGCATTATATTGGTATTACAAAATTGTATGTATTTATGGTTCCTGTTTGAATTGTGTCATTTTATTGCATCATTATTTGCAGTAAAAAGTGTGATAGGATTTCGGCATTTTATTAAATCATATTGGCATAACAAAATTGTATGGAGTTATGGTTCCTGTTTGACTTTTGGCATTGTTTGCATTATATTAGTAGTAGTATCTGTGTCATAGTTATTTTTATATTTCATTAATCTCCAAAGTATTCCAAGATCTTGCTTTCTGTCATGACACAAAAATAACTTGTTAACTGACGAAAGGATACTGATAGACCACAGTAGTGTATGGAATGGTCTGTCATCCATGAATCCATTAGCACAAGTTTTTTTCATCACTACTCCACCAAATCTACTTGGAAGATTACCATCAAACTTTACACACACATTCATTCCACAGTCTAGCTCAGGGGTGGGCAAACTCTAGGCCGCATGCGGCCTGCTATGGGCTTTCGTGCGGCCCGCGAAGGGTTTTCATGCAACCTAGAAACAAGTCCTATGTTCACGCTATTTAATTTTCTCAAGGTTAAAATTTCTTTCTAATTTTGAGAGAAATGTAACCACGCGATGCCAAATACCCATCCAATTGGAAAAGTCATATAAATTTCAATATAACTTTGGCTTGTTTTGCATTCTATTCATATATCTATGATTTTTTCCCATGGGTGGGTCGATCAAGGTGCGTGCATGGATGCATTGTCTTTCACTGTTCACACGCTCGTGATTGGCTGAGTGCATTGTCAGTGTGTCTTGACTGTGTGTCATTGAAACCAGCGTGGTTACGTGCCAAAAAGATTTTTTAAATAGTGTATGCACCCGCCATGGAAGACAAGTGACTGGCAGTTAACGCAAAATTGTTGAATTGAAGAATTTATGGAGATTGTCAGTTCTGTATTGATCCATACATTAAAAAAAGCTTTAATTATCTGCCAAAGTTTACCCAAAATGAGTTGTTCAAGGATATCTAGAAAGTGAAAAATTGTAGATGAATGCCGTGCGTTTAACAAGGAGTGGACTGACAAGTATTTCTTTACTGATGTTGGAGTTAAAAGCTATGTGTTTGATTTGTCAAGACACTATTGCTGTTTTCAAGGAGATCAATTTGAAACGTCACTTTCAAACTAAGCACTGTTACTTTGGAAACAATTTATCAAAACAAGAACTGCAAAAGAAAGCAACTAATTTCCTAAAAACGTTGAAACAACAGCAAGCTGTGTTTGTTAAAATTTCATCTTTACAAGAGAATGCAACAAAGGCAAATTTCATGTTGGCAAACAAAATCGCAAAGCAAAATAAACCATTTTTAGAAGCAGAATTTCTTAAAGATTTTATGGTGGATGCTGTCAGTGATGTGTCCTGAAGCCAAGTCAAAAGTAGAAGCCATATCATTATCACGAAGAACTATTGTTCGTCACATAGACACAATTGCAGTGAATCTTCAAGAACAACTGTTACAGACCAGTGATAATTTTTAGTGGTTTTCTATTGCTTTGGATGAGAGTAATGATCTTAAGGATACTGCACAGTTGCTTACTTTTATCACAGGAATTGGTGAAAACGTTGACATTACAAAAGAATTATTATCTATGGAGTCTCTTAAAGACACTTGAACTGGGAAAGATTTGTACAACAGTGTCATTAACAGTTTAATCAGATTTGGATTAAGCTTAGATAAACTGGTAAGTATTACAACTAATGGGGCTACTTCACTCACAGGTAAACATTCCGGTTAATGAAAGATAAAATTAAAGATTTCCCACTGTACAGTGTACTTTCACAGCATCATACATCAAGAAAGCTTCTGTAGGTGTTCTTTAAATCTTAAGTATGTCGTGGATCCAGTCGTGTGTGCAGTGAATGCAATAAGAGCAAGGGGACTGAAACACAGCAGCTCCAAAGTCTGTTGGAAAAAATAGAAGCTGATTTCACTGATGTGCTGTACCACATACATGTCGCTGGTTAAGCATGGGAAAAGTTCTAAAGAGGGCATGGGACCTCAAAGCAGAGATTCTCATGTTTTTTCTATGAAATATATCTCTTGTGACTTTTCAAAACAAATGCAGAGTGAAGAATGGATTTTTGATTTTGCATATGCTGTGGACATAATGCAAAAATTGAATGAGCTGAACACTAAACTTCAAGGAAAAGGTGTATTTGCTCATGAATTTTACGTTGAAGTGAAATCCTTTCAAATGAGGCTTAAACTTTTTGCCAAGCAGCTGAATGAGCAGAACTAATATGACCACCACATATACCATCTTTAAATTTTTGTATTGCTACTCCTCCAGAAAGGATGGTTAGATCAACATGGTGTGTTTATTAAAAGACTTCTTGTGATATCTAGTTGTTCCCAAATGAAAATTATGCTTATTTGAGGCTCAGTATGGCCACCACAGCAGATATCTTAAAAATGTTATTATTGTTACTCATCCTGAATGAAAAGTAATTGTATTGTAATTGGGTTTTCACTCGGAGACTTCTTATGCCCTGTTTGTCCCTAATGGTACTTCTCACATACACAATTTGGCGGTAACAGCAACCATCTTGAGAATCTTGTTATCACTACTCCTGTAAAGATGGTCATATCAACAACGAGTTTTGATTATAAGATTTCTTATGATACATGGTTGCTATGAAATGAAAAAGGTGGATATCCAATATGGACTCCACAGTGGCCATCTTAAAAATCTCATTATCACCTTTTCTGAATAACTGTTCATATCAGCATGGGGTATTCACTGAAATAGTTGTTGTGATGTTTAGTTCGACAATATATGAAAATAGAGCTGATTTAACATCCTAAATGGCTGCCACAATAGCTGTATGGAAAATCATATTTTTGCAACTTCTTCTAGATAGCTGGTCATATCAAGATTATACTTTCACAAGAAGACTTCTTATAATGGTTGATCCATAATGGAAGTGGTGTGAAGCAGTCACCACAATGGCTGCCATCAAATATCTTCATTACTCCTTCAGAATAGGAATTAATATGTACATAGGGTTTTTACCAAAAGATTTCTTATAATGTTTTGATAGTATTAAATTAAAATATACTACTGATTTGAAGTCCTTAAAAATCTTGTTATTTATATTTTCCTCTTAAATGGAAAGTAATTTTAACATAGGGTTCTCATTCGAAGAGATTTTTTTGGGTGTATAGTTAGTTCTGTATGAATATAACCCTTGGTATCACAACCATTTAGCCATTTAGGCCATCTTGAAAATATTGTTAACTCTACTCTTTCCAATTGATGGCTATATCAACAAGTAAATAAAAGGGTGCTGATCATACATCCAAAATGGCTGCCATGACAGTCATCTGGAACATGCTGTCACAACTGACCATATTGAAGACTTTTAATGATGCCTCCTTGGTTCCAAATGAAATTGATGCAAATAGAACATGTTATATATCTATCAAAGAAGCTAATTTGAAAATCTTTTTATCGCTGACCATCAAGAAAATCTTGTTATTGCTACTTGTCCTAAATAAAAAGTCTTATCGACATGGGAATGTGATCAGATGACTTCTCATGGTGTCAGGTTGGGTCTAAATGAAAATGATTCTCATCTGACACATCATTCATCAAAATGCATGGTCATAATCGCATGGAATTTCCTCAAAAAACCTCTAATGATGTCTATTTGGTCCTTAATAGAAATGGCCCCAATCTTACATCCAATATGGCCACCACATAGCTAATTTGAAAATCTTTTTATTGCTAAAAATATCACATGGTTTAAATCTGCAGCAGTTAAAGAGAAGAAAGGGTCTTAATTTGAATTCAGGTTGTTAGATTTTAATTCCCTTTGTTTTTCTTATCTGCAGTACAGTGTGCCACCAAGCGTTGCTCAGAGGATATCTGCAAGGCAATAAGTTTCTGAATAAGTAGTGTCAATTACAAAAGGTATAATCAAACTAATTCTAATAAAGGTATCCTTCAAAAGAATATGTATACAATAAATTAATATGTTATGTTATTTTTCTCATCCATAGTATCACAAGGTGGTGTCAACTTGAATGACAGCTACAGTCAAGCAGTGGCTGAAATGATGGATTCAATTAAGAAAGGCACAATCCGATTGAATCCAGCACGGACACCTATCAAAAGAGTATGTACATGGTTAGACCTATATGTAAGAAAGTATCAGGGACAAAAGAGTTTTGTCCTTTGACAGCTGAAGGTTTTTTTCAATTTATACACAAGTATGACAACCTATTTTCCTGCCTGTAATTCACGGCAATGTTAATAGTCTATGCTAATGTTTTTGAAAGCCATACATCTTTTAACATCAGTTGATATATTTATAATGTTAGTACCATATATTCTCAACTATAAACTGAGTCCAACTGCATAGACCCAGATCTAATGTCACACTGATATATTTCAGTTGAGTGTAATAACACAGCCAAAAACTTCCATAAATCAGAAATCCGATGGTTGGCATTTAATTAGATTCCCACAGAACTACTCATAGACATAGCTGTGATTGTAGGTTGACATTTTCAAGTACAGTAGTCCCCCTCTTATATGACCACGCCTTCTCACTAGGCAAAACATATAATTTGTATTAAAGTGTTGCCACCAAATTCATGTCATTTTCCCTAACGAAATTAGTGTTGAATATTGTTATTTACAGTGTACACACAATGTTTTTTGAAGGAACATTTTTAAAAATATATCATCATTTCATGATCTAGATTAAAATTTATGGTTACTTACAGCCATTTTTAATAATAAAACAAGTCTTAGAACAAGATTTCATTTATTATTTTCATCTTAATTTTCTTTATGGTCAACAGATAATGGTAAATTTTTTTCTAGTTTCTAGCAACAAAAAATGTGATGTATGCCTGACTCCACATCATAGGCAGGTTCACAAGTTCTCCAGGCATAAGTAATGGAGGGAGTAGTGTATTTTAATGAGTATGAGTAATCGAGGGAGTAGTGTATTTTAATAAATATCAATAATCGAGGGAGTAGTTTATTTTAATGAATTTGAGTAATTGAGGGAGTAGTGTATTTTAATGAGTACTAGTAATCAAGGGAGTAGTGTATTTTAATGAATATGAGTAATTGAGGGAGTAGTGTATTTTAATGAGTACAAGTAATCAAGGAAGTAGTGTATTTTAATGAATATGAGTAATCAAGGGAGTAGTGTATTTTAATGAATATCAGTAATCGAGGGAGTAGTGTATTTTAATGAGTATCAGTAATCGAGGGAGTAGTGTATTTAATGAATATTAATAATCGAGGGAGTAGTGTATTTTAATGAGTACAAGAAATCAAGGGAGTAGTGTATTTTAATGAGTATGAGTAATCATATGAGTTATCGAGGGAGTAGTGTATTTTACTCCATGACAGGGAGCTGTGGTGTGGGTTTGAATGCTACCATCAGATTAGGCTAAGTCAACTATGCCATTAACCAGACTGAACCCAAAATGGCTCTTAAACCAAAGTTTTTATTTGATATTTTCATTTAAGATATGTTCATATAATTAAGGACGATTTAACCCAGGATGAACTAATTTTGGATTCTGTTTTTTTTTTATTAACTTCTATACATTTCTTACAACCTACTCTATTTGCCCTCTCATCTGCAGCTCCAATTTATTTTACAGTTGGAGATGAATACTTTAGGGTCATAAAGTGTCTGTGAACATTTTTATCTCGTACAGTTTTCATAAATGACTGATTCCAGTATTTTATCATATATTTATTAGTGAACATATTGCATGAATGATGCAGAAAGCTTGGTCCATTTCATGCCTGTATTTTGTTATTAGAGATCAATATCTTAAAATTTCTATGAACATGTTAGTCTCATAGAATTGTCAATGGTATTTCCAGTATTGTATAATATTTTTACAAATTGCAGAAATTTTTCGTAGGTCCAGTTTATGTTTATGTTTCATAATTAGAGATAAATATTTTAGGGTCATAAAACATTTCTTTAAACACATTTATCTCATAATTTTTTTTATTTATAACTTGTTTCGAGTATTGTATTATATATTGTCTATGAATGTGAAATCCTTGAAAACAAGATTTTCATTTTGATATTCCGTACATCACTCTGAACCAACCCTGGGGAATGTAGGTAACAGTGATCAACCTTTTTACATTAATGACTGTTGCAGCCAAAGTGCAAATGTTTATTTTCCTAGGCAAATCTGCAGCTGCATGTATGTGGTGATGCTGTGTTGTATTTTTGGTCAGGATGTTCTTTGGCATCATTCTTGTTTTCTGCAGATAAGTTGGTACCAGTGACCTACTTTTCTTACACTAATGACTTTGTTATTTATAGCTTGACACCAGTGCAAATATTTTGTCCTGGAAAATCTCCTGATGAAGGCATGGAATCTTATGTAGAACTTGGTACAAGTGTTTTGTATCATTGTGCTCCTTGTAAAAATGGAATGTTGTTCACAGCAATTTACTTTTCTTATAAAGATTGCTTTGTCATATGCAGGTTTTATGCAGTGTCATGAGTTTCAGTTTCCTTCAGTTTCATGACATGATCTCTCATCATCATCATGTCTCATTGGAAACCTGTCAAGAGGAAACAGGTCACAATTACATTACCTGCATTTAATTCAAGAATCAGCGACCTTGTTATTTACAGAACATTGAATGACATCGTTCAACCACACCATGATTATGCAGATCTGTCCTCGGTATCTTATCATTTCTATCATTTTGTTTAATTCACGATTGATATTTGTAACATCAAACTGTAGTATATTAACATCAAACTGCAGTATATCAACATCAAACTGTAGTATATTAACATCAGACTGCAGTATATTAACAAGTTTTGTTTTCTTTCCAGGCAATTATTCTTTCATTTTATAACAGGTTGGATGTCTTTTGCATAAAGGTGTCTCTTGGGACAGATTTCATAACTCGCTTGATACTTTGGAGGGGTCGGAGTTTTTGCAAGTGATTTGTTATTATTATATTATTTCACCAGGTTCCAGATGATGATGGAAAACCAAAGTTTGACATGCGTTTCAAATCACACAGTTTTGACAGTCCAGATGTGAAGGTGACAGAATGCATAATTTAGTTTTGCAAAAGAGCTACACAGAATACTAGGGTGAAAGATACTGCATGATTTTCCTCATAGATGCTTGGTTTTCATCTTTTGTATAGTTTTTCTTTTACATAGACATAAATTGTAGTATGTTAATTATATACCATTTAGTATTGTAGTCTATTACAGCTTAAGCACTGTGACCTGATAGTATGTCCTTTCACTAGAATTTAATTAGTACCCAGTTCACTCAACAAATATAGTACATATGTGCTTAAACAGTGAGTTGAGAGATTTTTGCTACATGTATTATAAGATTAATTGGGATCTACATCACATGGTAAAATTACTGATTACTTGAATGTACGTGTGCTGGGCAGAAAAAGCTGGAATGAGTAAAAAAGAAGTGATATCTCCAATCAAAACATTTAAATAAATATAGTGCTTTAATGATTTCAATTTTTTAAAAATTGCATTATTTGTTCAATATTTGGAACATTCGTTTTGTTATTTTAAACTCGCCTTTTTGCCCACCAGAATGGTGACATTCTAGGAACACTGTGACATCATTATTTTGCATGCATAGTTAGCCCAACAGCATGGTGACATTCCAGGAACACTGTTTGCATGCATAGTTACTCCTGTGGTGTTGAGGTAGCTGGTGATGGGGAGCTAAACAAATTATACAAAAGTAAATTAGCATGAGATGAAAGCTAGGACTTTTCTCTGTATGAGAGATGGCTGTAGGAACATTGTTTCCATTGTGATGGGGAGCTAAACAAATTATACAAAAGTAAATTAGCATGAGATGAAAGCTAGAACTTTTCTTTGTATGAGACATGGCTATGGGAACATTGTTTCCATTGTGATGGGGAGCTAAACAAATTATACAAAAGTAAATTAGCATGAGGTGAAAGCTAGAACTTATCTCTGTATAAGAGATGGCTATGGGAACATTGTTTCCATTGTGATGGGGAGTTAAACAAATTATACAAAAGTAAATTAGAATGAGATGAAAGCTAGGACTTTTCTCTGTATAAGCGATGGCTATGGGAACATTGTTTCCATTGTTGGTTATTTTGACTATCATTGTGCACATTGTAGTCAGCAATCAGGGGTTCCATTAAATGATGGCCAGAAGTAGTTTATGTCCAATTACTGATCCAAGCTGACAAAATGAACATTTTAGAAGGTCTCATCAGCGGCCAGATTTTTTGTTTACAGGCTGAGAATCAGAGGCCTTGCTATCCAAAATTTGTCAACACATTGCTATATAAGTTCTCAGTCTAGGTTTTAAGATTGACTCATAATTGCTCATATTTCAAGGGCAAAAGGTCAAGAACAAGAGGTATTGTTTAATTTTAATCAGGTGTGGTGCTAATAAACCTTGAATAGAATTTTAGTGCTGTATCTTAGCCCTCTCCTCCCTTTTATTACACACTTTACAATATTTAATATTGTATTTATTAGTATATTTTCAATACAGGAGAAAATAATTCACATAACCTTATATACAATGTGCTTACTTCTATATGACTTGTATTTTTATTTTCCTGTGATGTCCATACTGATGAAGGCATGTAATTTGAATACTTATATTTCCTTTATCGATAATTTACAGCATAACTAATATTTTAGAAATGTGCAATGTATTACTACTTCAAAATATATATTTATTATTTATATCACATCTCTCTCTCTCTCTCCCTCTCTCTCTCTCTCTCTCTCTCTCTCTCTCTCTCTATATATATATATATATATATATTTGTTTATCTATCTTCTCATTTTATTAGCATTTACAAATTAAGTGGAAGAAAATTACAAAACATTCAAATTGTTCTAATTGTATTTTTTATGCATTAGTCATTCATCATTACTGTACATCAAGACAAAAAGTTAGGTGTATAAAACAAATTGCATTTACAATTCATATATACACTCTTATAAGTCAAGTCCCACTGCAAACTGCACAGATCCAGATCTGCCATCATGTAATGCAATGTCAGGTCTGGTTCTCTGCAGTTTATTAGTAGAACAAACAACATGGACCCTGATTCGTTAGCACTTTATGTGATTGGAGATCCTAGTCTTGTGTTGTTTGCAGTTGGGCTTTAGTTATATTTGAGTATATATGTTACTTAAATTGTCAAATAATATATTGTTATGGTACTGAAAAATATTTTTCAAATCGACTCAAATGCCTACCTTACCAGTAAAAACTAGTATGCAATTTGCTCTCATAATTATACTCCCACTTCTGCAGCATCCAACTCCCAATCCCTTGATGAAGTTGTTTCTATAGTTGAAAAAGTGCATGACTCTGCTGAAAATAGTACAATTATCATAATTGGTCTGTCTTCTGGCAATTATTGTAATTAGCAGCAATCAACGGAAAACTTGCAAGAGTAGTTGCATTCAGAAAATTCAGTCATATATTGTATTCATCTGTAAGTAAACAAGGTAGTAAACAAGGTCAATAGCTTCTAAAAAAATGGGCGAGTAAAAGGTGTCAGTATTTTCTTGATGGAAGAGACAAGATTGTATCCCACACTGCACAGTCAGCTGCAAGACAATTATGGAAGAGACAAGATTGTGTCCCACACTGCACAGTCAGCTGCAAGACAGTGATGGAAGAGACAAGATTGTGTTCCACACTGCACAGTCAGCTGCAAGACAAAAGGGCAATAACTCCACCACAATTTGTTGGAGGTCAATTTGTGCATCTGAAGACGATGACCATAACATGAACATGAAACAAGTTTTGGAAAATGTTCAGACAAGTTACATTCACAAGATTTTGTTTTAAACTACAATCAGCTGCAGGCAGGAGAGGCAGAAAAATTTTAAAAAATCATGGGAGTCATATGATTTTCTTGATATGTGCACATCAGATGGTGACAATAATATTACTAAGGATTGATAGATAAAAACAGGAATTTCTGTATTTCATTTTTATAGAGGTGGGAATATAAAAAAAACAGAGCCCAAGCTTCTTATTCATCTTGATGATGAATGAAATAAAATAGAGTCTTCAAGCTTTTAGGAAAACGGATGCTTATTTCAGTATGACTGATGTTTAACATATGAGCAACCATGATTTAGATGTAATCGGTTTTGTCAACATTGTTTACAGTTTGATTAAAGTTTAGTTATATGGTCACATATCCCAAACAAATATTCATGTGCCTCTACTCTACCCTCTGATCCTAACCAAGTCATGGTCTTTTGAAATTCTTGCAAATGTTTGGTTAAAGTTTCTTCTGCTTGATCATAAATCTCAAAAAATAGGAGGGATAGCTATTATGCTTGGCATTTGGAATTCATAAGCTCTTCATTCTTCATCCAAAACATGTATCCTCTCGCTGACCATCGTACATGGTCAAGGCCATTTGACATTTGAAAATGGGGGGTAAGTTTTTGGTTCAAGTTTTTCTCTGTGGTCATTATTCTAAAACCCTAGGAGGAATAGTTACCATATTTGAAATTTAGGACTTGAAAGCTTTGCCTTTTCTATTCATGCACCCCTACCCTTTGTTGGGAACTCATTCAAAGTAAAGATCATTGCAAAGTTAAAACAGACATCGAACAGGGGAGAGTAGGCAAGATGTAATTGTATTGAATTTATTGTCTATATTATGATTAAAATGCATCATTAAAATCCTTCAACTTCTATTCTTGAGAGGGCCTTTAGAAATTTCTACAGTTAAAGCATTTGACAGTTTTATATGAGAATGAATTCAGTATTTTAATAGCCAGATGTTTTCTCAAATAGAAATAGGACTTATGTACCTATTCTGTTTTGTGGATGGATTTTAAACAATAATTGTAGTTTTATTTTAAAATTTAAAATGTAGGTAAGTAAATAGTTAAATAAATTAAGATTCAATGTACATTTCTGATATACAAGTCATCATATATGATAATGCTTGTCTTAATTAAGTTAATGCTTATAGCCTGTCTCTCCACAGCTTCCAAAACTCGGACAGCACGAGTTTGACTAAAATGTTGATGATAAGTCTTTCAATGTAATTTATTAGTATTGACTAACAAGTGATATTGTTTATATAACAGTTGCAAGGTCTAGGTGGATGACTTTATTCTATGCAGACTGTTATGCAGTAAGTTTACATGTTCTTGAGTTAAAGCAAATACAAATGATCACATACAAGACTAACTATTCATAACCTTGTTAACAATAATTTCCACTGATGTATAATTTGACTTTTTAGTACTTAGTAGGTAGATAGAAAATATAAAAACACCTGCTTAAATCTACAAAACAGACTTGTAAAAGATCATTGATCTTGGGGCTATTTTAGTGGTCTGAATATGATCTTTGACCTTGGGGCTATTTTTAGTGGTCAAAAAGTAACTCATCTAGTATATTTGTAGTTTATTATAAATTGTGCATTCTTAATAATTATTCTTGGTTTCTTTTTCAAGTCGTCCAAAGAGAAAAAAGCTGACCAGTCTGGGGCAATGGGAGAACTGAACAATTTAATGGTGAGGACATCTGTTTAAGTGAGGACGTCTATTTAAGCATTCTCTGTACTTGCTTATAAGATGAGACTAACTACATAAAACATTGACTCTAATCCTGCAATTGCTTAATGAACCAGGAGATCAGAGTTTATGATGTTTATTTTGCTGATTATTCTTAACAGACTGCATACACCCAGTTCTGCCAGTGCATTATACAATAGCAGACCTGGGTCTGTGCAGTTTAGTGTTGGACTTGACTAATAAAGGTGAGTATGTATGGTAGGAAATCAATCTTTCTAAGTGTGAGGTTTGTAAATACTGTAAATAATATTTTAATAGATTTTCATTGTTAAATTTTATGTATCATATGAATTATGATATTTACAACATAAATAAAAGTTTTTACAAATTTCAAGATACACTTTTCACTGGAAAAAAAATGCTGGCATTAAGGCATATTATCTTTTTTAAAAACAATTATGATAATCCACCTTCTGATTGTGTCACCATTATGAAAAAAGAAAGCCTAACGAAGACCTCAGGACTTGTGAAGAAACCTCTTGACTTATTTTGATCAAATTTGATAGAAAGCCCTTGAGTTTTTAGGCCTTTCAGATTTTTAAAAAGGATGCTGACTGACCATAAAATGGCTGCCATAATAAAATATTGAAAAAAAATTTAAAGAACTACTTAAATATCTCCAAACAATGGTTAACTTAGACTAACATGCATGAAGGCCTTTCAAGTTTGTACCAATCAGGCCAATTTACCATCAAATTTGGCTGCTGTTGCTAAAATTAGAAAAATCTTTAATGCTATTTTTCTTCAAAAGTTGAAGAGCATTTTACCAGATTTGACAGAAATTATACTGTAATGAGAGCCTTTTAAATGTTATAAATTATGTGTAATCGATCATAAGCTCTGGCAGTTGTACTACTATTGCTACTACTACTACTACTACTACTACTACTACTACTACTACTAATGAGTATTTTGTATAGCCCCTAATCTCTAGAAGCTCTTAACACTTTACACATTAGAAAACACCTATAACAAAAAAAACAAAACATATTGATATGATTACAAAAGACAAACAAACACCATAATATTAGAAAACATCAAACATGCTGAAAATATTTGAGGTAGGAAATGTTATTAGCTCTTAAATTTTGTTCTTGCAGTCGAAAAATATGAGTTTTAAGAGTACTCTTCATTGTAATCACTTTTCTTTGTGTCTTAGTTCAATTCATTCCACGTTGCTGGGCCCTGGTATGCAAAAGAACATTGTCCGTATCTCTCCATTTTCATAGTGGGAATAATGAGTATACGATTGTCAGAAGAGGAGTGTAAGTAACTTGCTGGTGTGTACAAATTTTTGTTGGATTGGAGTGCGTCAGTGAAATGTAGCACAGAGAACAAATTTGGTGTTTGATTCTGGATCGAATGGATAGCCAGTGTAGGGTATAGAGTAGTGGGGAGGTGTGCTATGATCGTGGTACTCTACAGATGATCCGACCAGCTGTGTTTTGAACTTTTTGCAGTTTTTGGAGTAGATATTGTGAAGAAGCAAATAGAATTGAATTACAATAGTCATCTTGAAAGTACTAACAAGACTTATATGAATGTCACTGTGGCAGGATATAACTAAATCAATCGTAAGAAGTTTGGTTAGCCCCATGGTGATAAAACCATCCATTCAGTAAGAATAGGGATACAAATATTTTATAGATGGCTACTGTGGTAGCAATATTGTACATCAGATCAATACCATTATAAGGAGTCCTTTAGTGAAAACCACATGGCAATATTATGTTTCATTCAGCAGGATTAGCAACAAGATTTTCAAGATGGCCACTGTGGCAGCCATATTAGACATAAGACTGATGCACATCTCATTCAGGACCAACTAGGCATCAAAAGAAGTCTTCTTGCAAATATCCCAAACAAGATTGTCAAGATAGTGGTGGCTGTACTAGACATCAGATTGGAACCATTTTTTTTTCCAGAATCAACTAGAGTTCATAAGAAGTCTTCTGGTGAATAGGCAATAGAACATTTCATTCAGGAGAAATAGGGATGACAATTTTCAAGATGACTGATGACTACTGTGGCAGCCAGTTTTAATAGTAACATTGAACACACATGTATTTTAGTCATATATTTTCTGCAAGAGAAACCAGAGTAGGCTCCAGGATTGAAGATTCTAGTGAACACACAAGTGTTTTAGTGGCATCAACTGATAGATATTTGCGAATGGAGCCAATGTGTCTCGGCTCAAGATATGCAGCCTTGCATATGTTCATGACATGTTGGTGCAATGTGAGAGCACTGTCCTGAGTAACACCTATGTTTCATATTGACTGTGTGAATTTAATGTTGGTGTTGCTGATATTTATTGTTTGAGGTAAAGGATATGAATGAGAAAGTCGTTGTGTTGTGATCAGAATGGCCTCAGTTTTGTCATCATTCATCTGCACCTTGTTACATGTCATCCATGATTTCACATCAGAAATACACCTCTCTACACCTTGAATGGTAGCATCAACTTCAGTTTGGTGGCAAGATTTGGGTATTTAGATGTCATCAGCGAACAATTGGTGAGCTCCTGGCTGATGATCTATGACACTTGAGAGTGGCTGAGTGTATAGCATGAAGAAAAATGATTCAAGAAAAGACCCCCACAACATAGATCAACTGGGCTAGAGTGTATTCCATTTGCAGATACAATTTGTGTCTTGTTGACCAAGTAGGACTTTGAATCACAATAAGGCTGTATTGTGAATGCCAACTACATGCTGGAGATGGTGAAGTAATATATCATGGTCTATTGTGTCAAATGCTGCAGACATATCAAGGAGGGTGAGGACTGTAATCTTTCCACTATCCAAAGCAGAGCATGTCCTTATCTACTTTTGGAAAATGCCAGTAGCTTCTCGTGGGTCGGTGGTTCTTTCCGGGGTTTTTCCGGTTTCTTCCTCCACCACTAATACTGGCCGCCATGTATAGCCTATATATTGTGCTGAAAAATGGCGTTAAACCATAAAAAAAAAAAAAAAAAAAAAAAAAAAAAAACTTTTGGAAAAGTAGTTTCAGTACTGTTGCAAGGGCGATATGCAGACGATACATTGCTAGAAAGACTGTTTGAATTCAAATGAGATATAAGCTTGGTTAGAACAACTTTTTCTAAGATTTTTTTATATGAATGAGAGATTAGAAACTGGGCGGTAGTTCTTTAAATTTGTTATTGTCAAGTGTTGGTTTCTTCAGCATTGGCAGTTTTGAAAAATGATGATAATTCCCTGGATGAGAGAGTTTTGTATTATTAACATAAGTTAGTGAAGGCAATATTAGATCTAAGCACTCAAGCAGCAGTGATATTGGAATTGGATCAAGTTCACATGACTTTGGTGCACACTTCTTCATGATTATACATAATGAATCCATATAGACAGGTTCAAATCCTGCTAATGGTTGCCGCTGAAATTCTATATCACAACTGTATGGTGACAACGAGTCAATTGAAATTGTGTCGTCAAGCTTATCTTGAATGGTTTGTACTTTGTCAGGGAAGAAATTTGCAAACAGGTCAGGACAATCAACTGGAGAGAAGGTAGTTGTAAGTGGTGTACATTTGTTCCTTGACATTAGTTTGTTAGTTATCTTGAAGAGCTCTTTGCAGCTAAAATATTCCATGATCTTAGTAATGTAGTGGGCTGATTTCTCTGTATGCACTATGTTTGTGACATTTTTCATCGCAACTTCACGGATTTGCTAATGAATAGCTAGTCTGGATAAAAGCCAAAGCCTGTGTGCTTTACGGTGTTCTCTTTTAGCAGTGCAAAGTTGGTCCCTAACACTGTTATACCACAGAGAACACTTTTGAATTGATACACTGTGCTTGGTGGCTGGGGCATGTTTTTCAAACAATGAATGCAGGCAGTTATCAAGTTGTTCGGCTGTAGGAGGTAAGCAAGTTGTTAGGTTTGCTTTGATGTCATGCAGTAGTTTGGTTCTATTTATCATATTTCTGTTTCTCTTAGTAGCAAATAAAGGTGGAGGGTTAGGGACTTATATGTCAAGATGGCATATAATGCAGAAGTGATCTGATGCAAGATCATGGGATACCAGGGTGGACTGTAGAATATTATCATCAGGTCTATGAAAAATCCAATCTAAAATAAGACTATGTTTATGGGTGAGTTGGTTAACTTACTGTTTGAGGTTGGAAACATTAATGGAATCTAGGAGTTTTGATGTGGATGGGTTTCCAGGACAATGTGAGTGAAAGTTGAAGTCTCCAAGAATAATCCGATTGCCACTGATCACATTTCTATACTGTAGGAGATTCAGAAACTGCTCCAAAAAAGAGACTTTCAGTCAGCTTGTTTTTCCTACTAGGATGAGTGCAGTAGAGAAAAAAATGGAGTGACTTTTTTCCAGTGTGAGTGTGGTTTGGACTAGTTCAAACGATGTGTGGTAGAAATTGAAGGTTGTGGTGTGGTCAAGACGTTTGATCATAGAGTTCTTTGTGATGACAGCAATTCCATCTCTGCAAGAGTGGCAGGTGAACAACTTGATGGAGTAACCAGTGGGTGTTAGATTTGCACACTTTGGCACATTGACTGATGTTTTTATCCATGTTTCTATCAGGAAAAAGATGTCAATATTCTGATCGTTGATAAAATTAACTATTTCTGTGCACTTTTCTGGTGGTCCTAATGATTGGCATTGAATAATACAATATGCAGTGGTATAATTTGGAAAGTTGATGCAAAGGTTGTCAATTTAATAGGGATTTGAATCAGGTTATCGAATTTAATGGCCGAATATTTAAATTGTTAATAAATATAAATAAACTTTAAATATTTTCTAATTTAAAATTGTATTTTAAAAAAATTTGACCCGACAGATATAATAAAAGTAATAAAACTTTAAAATATTTTCTAATATAAAGTTGTATTTAATTTTTTTTTGACCAGACATATAATAAAAGTAAGAAATTTTTTAAAAATTTTCTATTATAAAATTGGATTTAAAAAGTTTTTGGCCAGGCAGATATAATAATAAAATAAAACCTTTAAGTATTTTCTAATATAAAATTATATTTAATTTTTTTTGGCCAGACAAAGAGCACCATGGTTTTTGCAAATGATGCTGTTCTGTCCTAGAATATTGCTGCTCCTCAAATGTCAGCAAGCATTATGCTAACCCAGATATGTTGTCCATCTGCTCTTGCATTTGGCTTTGGGTAAATCTCAGGTCAGGTGAGCAGTCACAGACCTGTTTGAGTCTCATGTTTTCTTCTTTTGTTTTGTTAACACTGTGCAAATTGATACCTTTGAAAAAAAGGCAAATTTTCTGTTTGTCTTGTAACCATCAATTTCATGTGGTCAGTTAGTATTCAGTCATCTGATGTGGCTTGTCTTGATCTCCACAATGGAAACGTGTTAACAAATTTAGCAATTTGTTTTATGTTTGAGTAACAAAATAACCCTTGGGTTAATAATACCATTTTAACAAACAATGATGTAGATTACATGTCCGTAGATAAGACCACTCGACTAAAGTAAAATTGCATTATAAAAAACATATTGCTGCAGTTGTTGCACTTGAGTTTTGCAAGCACAACATTTGTTTGTGCTTTTATTTCCTTTTCATTTTTAGACAGCTTTTTCTTAATTGCCACTGTTTTATTGTGTTTATTTTTCTGCAGAAAAAATTGAAGCGCAATCAAAGTGAGAGTGACTCCTCAGAGACACCAGAAAGCCCTGGTTTTCAACCTGATTCTGAGTTAGCCAAAGCCTTCAGTCGGGTCAGGAGTAGAAAACAATCTTGTAAGTTTTCTTCACTTCTTTAAATACAAGGTTTGGTATAATATCTAGTAAGTTTTCTTGACTCCCTTAAATACAGGGCTTGGCATAATATCTAGTAAGTTTTCTTCATTCATTTAAATACAGGGCTTGGTGTAATATCTAGTAAGTTTTCTTCATTCATTTAAATACAGGGCTTGACATAATATCTAGTAAGTTTTCTTCACTCCCTTAAATACAGGGCTTGGTATAATATCTAGTAAGTTTTCTTCATTCATTTAAATACAGGGCTTGGCATAATATCTAGTAAGTTTTCTTCACTCCTTTAAGTACAGGGCTTGGCATAATATCTGGTAAGTTTTCTTCACTCCTTTAAATACAGGGCTTGGCATAAAATCTAGTAAGTTTTCTTCATTCATTTAAATACAGGGCTTGGCATAAAATCTAGTAAGTTTTCTTCACTCCTTTAAATACAGGGCTTGGCATAAAATCTAGTAAGTTTTCTTCACTCCTTTAAATACAGGGCTTGGTATAATATCTAGTAAGTTTTCTTCACCCCTTTAAATACAGGGCTTGGCATAATATGGAATGTCCCTTTTTTTTGGTCCATTCTCCAAGCGTTACAGCTATACCATGAGTAATAGGAATAGAAATAAGGTCTTTATTTTCAGGGTAATTAGATTATGGTAAATGTCACTATCCATTGGAGTAGGCACATGCAAGCTACAACTTCCAGGACACATCAGACTCACAGACTGGTTTTGTCTGGTATTTACACCATACACTAAGTCTTTACATATCGATCTCGGGCCTGTGTCATGGAAGAAGTTACACATTCCAACCTTGAGGCCTTCATTTATGTACTATGACGTGTCCTCGAAGAAGTTACACATTCCTACCTTGTGGCCTTCATTAATGTACTATAATGTATCCTCGAAGAAGTTACACATTCCTACCTTGTGGCCTTCATTAATGTACTATGATGTGTTCTGGAAGAAGTTACACAATACTACCTTGTGGCGTGTCCTTCATTAATGTACTATAATGTGCCCTGGAAGAAGTTACACATTTCTACCCTGTGGCCATCAGTGATATACAGTGATAAATCCTGGAAGAAGTTATACATTCCCACCTCAGGACCTTTATTGATGTACTATGACATGCCCTGGACAGAGTTACACATTCCCACCTTGTTGCCATCAGTGATGTATAGTGATGTGCCCAGGAAGAAGTTACACATCCCCACCTTATTGCCATCAGTGATGTATAGTGATGTGCCCAGGAAGAAGTTACACATCCCCACCTTATTGCCATCAGTGATGTATAGTGATGTGCCCAGGAAGAAGTTACACATCCCCACCTTATTGCCATCAGTGATGTATAGTGATGTGCCCAGGAAGAAGTTCCTAACTTTAGGCCATCAGTGATGTACAGAGTGATATGCCCTGGAAGAAGTTAAGAGGGCTTCAGTGTAATGTACAGTGATATGCCCTGGAAAAATGTACACATTCCTGCCTTGAGGCCATCAGTGATGTACAGAGTGATATGCCCTGGAAGAAGTTACACATTCCTACCTTGAGGCCATCGGTGATGTACGGAGTGATATGCCCTGGAAGAAGTTATACATTCTTACCTTGATGCCATCAGTGATGTACAGTGATAAGGCCTGTAAGAAGTTACACATTCCTACCTTGAGGTCACCAGTGATGTACAGAATGATATGCCCTGGAAGAAGTTAAGAGGCCTTCAGTGTAATGTAGAGTGATATGCCCTGGAAAAATGTACACATTCCTGCCTTGAGGCCATCAGTGATGTACAGAGTGATAAGGCCTGGAAGAAGTTATACATTCCTACCTTGATGCCATCAGTGATGTACAGTGATATTGCCTGGAAGAAGTTACACATTCATACCTTGAGGTCATCAGTGATGTACAGTGATATTGCCTGGAAGAAGTTACACATTCGTACCTTGAGGTCATCAGTAATGTACAGTGATATTGCCTGGAAGAAGTTGCACATTCCTACCTTGAGGTCATCAGTGACGTACAGTGATAAGGCCTGGAAGAAATTATAAATTCCTACCTTGAGGCCATCAGTGTTGTACACCATAGCTGAAAAGTGTCCCTGTTTTCTGTATTTGTGTCATATTTTGGACCGGAATAAAAGCGTATGTTTTTTATGTGCAAAAAATGTTTTTTAATTTTAAAAAAATAAAAAAGACTTCCTTGCAATTTTCAGTTTAGAATGGGCACTTGGTTAAATATTGATAAAAATGTATTGCATGTATATAGAAATACAGTTGAACAATATGATTGGTTCATTCAAAATTGACACAAACATGACTGTTTTTATCCACCATATGGGATATTTGGAAACAGTTACCACTATCACTGTATCTCATCTTCGTAATATTCAACTTTTAATCATGTTGAATAGGAAAGCAGAATATTCAGAATTTTCTCCAGGAAAGACAAGTAAACAGAACAGGAAAGGACATTTGTGTCATCTTGTTTCGATTTGTGAAACTATCTAGTAAAGGAGTAAACTTTACGCTTTGTAAATTGTGTAATGTGATTTTGCAAGGGACCTTCAATGATGTAGAATGATGTGCTCTGGATCAAGTTACATTTTCCTACCTTGGGGCCATCATTAATGTACAATGATGTGCCCAAGAAGAAGTTAACATACACATACCTTGAAGCCTTCATTGATGTACATTCATTTGCCATGGACAAACTTAAATATTCCTTCCTTGGGGCCTTTAGTACTGTACAGTGCTGTGCCCTGGAAGAAGTTAAGCATTCAAACTTGGTGGGTTTTCAGTAATGTAGAAACATTGTTAACTTTTAATGATGCTGGCGGCAAGGGCAATGTATGTTCAAAATAATATTACTGTATATACTTGCTTATAAGTTGATTTCAACTGCAAAAACATAATCCCTGATCTGCCATGACACAATTCAATCTCAAGTCTGGGTCTGTGTTGTTTGTATTGCTCATTACTCATAATAAGCTACATAAACCCACATCTGCATGAACATTATGAATGGCAGATCTAGGTCCATGCAGTTTGCAGTTGGATTCAGTTATAAGCAAGTACATATAGTTACAGAATTCCAGATTGTGCCAAAGAAGGAATAATTACACGATTAATTTTTCATCATATTATGCAGATAGTAGCACATTTGATGACACTGTTCTGGTGGCCTAGTGGTTAGAGCGTCCGCTTTGGAAGCAGGAGGTTGTGGGTTCAATCCTTGGCCAAGTCATATCAAAGACTTATAGAAATGGTACTAACGGCTGCCTTGCTTGGTGCTCAGCATTAAGAGGTTAGTGTTAGGACTGGTCAGCCTGGTGTCAGGATAATGTTACCGGTTGGGACATCATGCTACACATGTCTGCGGCATGATGCCCCAGTGTGAGACATCACTATAAACTGCCTCACTGCAGACATTGTAGCGATATGACGGAAAAATTGTTAAAGCTATTTTAAAAATACTAATCAAACAAACAAGCACATTTGATGGAAATAGTTGTTCTTCTGCTGTCTTTGATCAAATGCTTGCAGATCAGTTATAGACAGGAATCTGTTGACCTTTGCTTGTTCTTTTGTAACTTTTGGAATTGAAAGTTTTTTGTTGATGCATACCATAATCAAATTGAATGAGTGATTTTTCAACTGTGAATTACAAAATGTAATAATTGGAGTGCCTGGTATTGATGACCTTCAAGATCTAAAACCTTGTGTTGCATGTTCTTCATTATGTCAGTTGTTAATATTTGCTATTTTCAACTTCTTAAAAAGAACTGGACAGATTTTAAATAAACTTTGCAGAGAAAATCCAGGCATGAAGCCTTTCAAGGTTGTACAAATGATGCATGTCTGCTCAACAGAATGACCACTGGAACTCAAAATATAAAAGCATTTAAGCAATTTCAATAAAAAAAGATTTACCAAATTTGATGGAAAGCAAACTAGCAATTAGCTATTTTGAATTAGTGTAAATAATGTCACTGCTAGCCCCTCCCTCCCCAGATATGGCTGCTGGTAAAATAGAGATTTTTTAAAAAAATCACTTCCTCTCAACAATCACAGAAAAGAATTTGAGCAAATTGATAGGAAGAATCATGGCAAGAAAGCTTTTTAAATTTGTGCAGACTCATGCCAATCTGCCATCAAAAATAGACACCATTACTTAAAATAGACCAAATTAAACTTAAATGACCTCATCTCACAAGCCATTCATCAAATTGTTCGAGATTTTGACATAACAATGGCTTGAAAATATTTCAGTTTTGGACCTATGATACAGATCCATCATACAATATGGCCACCATTTAAGAGTTTAACGTTTTTTCTGCGTTCATCGTGGTATAAACTGTCAGTTGCTGACTCACACAGCAAATAACACCCAAAGGGCATTATGTAAGCTGTGTGAGTCGGCAACTGACAGTTTATACCACGATGAACACAGAAGAAACGTTAAACTCTTATAATTGAAATTGTTATGTCTTGTTATGTTATTTTCTTTTTTCATCATAAAAAAAAATAATCATAATTGTGCGTAGTAATACTTTTCTTGGGTGTCTGTTATGTAGCTATTTATAGCTCTTGGGATTGTCCTGCTTGTAAGTACGTCATCCAATGGAACCCACGGAAGGAATTTGAACATTTTGAATATTTTATCATAATGAACACGTGTATTTAAAGTGATTTGATTTAGTGATTTAAAGCGTTTAAAACTATTTATAGATGTTGGTATTTTTAGAAAAGTAGTTCTCCTAACAGTTCATACCGAAAGGAACAAAATTCATTTTGATTACATGGTAACATTCTGACCAATCAAAACATTACTTTCCTTTACCAGCTACTTCGATTGCAATTATTGCTAAATATAGAAATAGCCTTCAGCAACTTCTTAGTAGCCACTGAACAGAAATTAATGATATTTGACAGCAGTCTGACCATGAAAATTTGAAGAGATAATTATTATCCGTCATCAAAGATAGGTTATTTTATTAAAAAGAGAAAAGCCTTCCAATGTAGCCAACTTCATACTGTCAACAACCCTTGTATTTGATTTCAGTTCTGGCATAAAATGTTATCTTGTCTACTTGGGTGTCTTGTTTTAGTTTGCTACAGTTTGTTTATTCTTGGCTTGTTTTTAGCACAATTACTCAAACTTTGCCATTCAGAGTGAAACTTTATTTTTTTGACAATTTTGTATGCACTGTACATGTTGATAAAACAAGCGGGCAATGGTACATGTTAAGAAAACAAGAGTGTATTGATTACATGTTGAGAAAACAAGAGGATAATGGTACATGTTGAGAAAACAAGAGGGTAATGGTATGTGTTGAGAAAACAAGAGGGCCATGGTATATGTTGAGAAAACAAGAGGGTAATGGTATATGCTGAGAAAACAAGAGGGGAGTGGAAAATGATGATTAAACAAGAGATGGAGTTGTACATGTTGAGAAAACAAGAGAGGGAGTGGTACATGTTGAGAAAACAAGAGGGTAATGTTACATATTGAGAAAACAATAGGGTAATGGTACGTGTTGAGAAAACAAGAGGGCAATGGAACATGTTGAGAAAACAAGAGGGCAATGAAACATGTTAAGAAAACAAGAGGGCAATGGTACATTTTGAGAAAACAAGAGTGTAATGGTATGTGTTGAGAAAACAAGAGGGTAATGGTACATGTTGAAAAAACAAGAGGGTAATGGTACATGTTGAAAAAACAAGAGGGGAGTGATGCATGCTGAGAAAACAAGAGTGTAATGGTACATGTTGAGAAAACAAGAGTGTAATGGTACGTGTTGAGAAAACAAGAGGGTAATGGTACGTGTTGAGAAAACAAGAGTGTAATGGTACATGTTGAGAAAACAAGAGGGTAATGGAAAATGTTGAAAAAACAAGAGGGGAGTGATGCATGTTGAGAAAACAAGAGGGGAGTGGAAAATGATGATTAAACAAGAAAGGAGTTGTGCATGATGAGAAAACAGTAAGGGAATCATACATAATGAGAAAAGAAGAGGGGAGTGGAACATGTCGAGTAAACAAGAGGGGAATGGAATATGGTGATTTCAATGAAACACTAGTATCAAAAGGGTAATTTATACAGTTAATAAAGCAGTTCTCAGCCATGTAGGAAAATGCACTTGGATTCTTTCATGGAGAACAATTATATTTCTTGTTTTAAAAAAATCCTGTTTACGTTTAATGCTGACATAATGATAACTTTTATCTTTAACCATTTGATGGCTTGCAAGTTGGGGACATTCCTTGTTGACACCTTAGAGCATGTTTGTAGTTAAATAAAAAAAATATATTTATGTCATCAATTTAAACTTTAGTGAATAATTTATCATAAGTCCATCTAAGAAAATTAGATAAAGTAGTTGAAAAATGTTTAATGTATTCTTTGTCCTTTCAACATGGGGGTCAAGAACTCATCCAGATATTTTCAGTTTTTAGTGAGCTTTTCCCTTTTTTTGTATCCCTTTAAAGGCATTTTAAATTAAAGGATGAAACTTGGTATACTTACACATTATCAGGTGTTTTGCATGCAGCATTGGGGTGTAATTATATCCAGGGTCAAAGTTGCTATTCATTATATTGTTTCATATCACACCTTATCTTGTTTTGCGCCATAACTTAAAACACCATTTGAGATTTGTTGAAGAAACTTTGCATGCATGTAATCATCAATAAAAGATGTGTTTTATATTGCATTGGAGGTGTAATCTTCAAGGCCAAGATTTTATCACTGTATCTTACATTCTCCATCACCCTTTCCTTCTTTTCTATAGCTTAAAAGCTTTATGAATTAATGGATGACATTTGATATATTTGTGCATCATCATCAGCTGTGTGTTGCTGAGTATCTGGGTCACATCTTAATGTAATCAGCCTCTTTCCTTTGTGCTATAATTGTATAGTCTTTTAAGATTAAGTGATGATGACATTGACATCAGGGGACATAACTTGGCTGAATTTTGCTTGTTTCAGCTGACAGTGGTAAGACTGCATTGAGACCAAAAGATCTTGCATCACTACAGGAAGAAAATAACTTAGTGTGAGTATGATAGCATCAGAATTGTTTTTTCTTCTGACTTGGAACAAAATACAAATTTAGTTTGGTATATATGCACAGTTTGCTCTATGTGTTAAACTTCATTTGAATAATATAACTATGGTGACAGGAAACGCTAATGTTTCACTTAGTTCTGTAACTGTCAGTGCTGTTAGAAAAAGAGCAAGGAGGATTCCAGATAATACAGAAAATAATCCTAAACCAAGAAAAACAATTTTTCCCCAAATGATAATAGTAACAGATGACTAGATTTGTTTCAGTACAATGCATACATAAAAATTAATTATATGGACAGAATTTAAGATACAGATTTGGACATTGTTTATTATGCCTGAAAACCCCAATTTCATGTTTATTATCAATTTCTATTGTTTTTTGTACAAATAATTCTGTTGAAAAGTATGACCTTCATAAAAGTTGTTACAGTTGATTACCTGCCCCTGATAAGGTGGAATTCAATTAATTAATTTTGTGCTTATAGTGTAAGAAATTTCTGACAAGTTAAGAATGAATTGTGGTCTTGATACATGTTTAATCTGTATTTGCACATAAATAAAGAAAGAAAAATAATAATTTATAAAATTATAATTTCTGAAAAGAATTATGAAAATAGTGTGTATCCAACCATGGTTGCATGATCTCTGCCTATTGGCTAATGTTTTATGTCATATAAACTAATTTCCATATATTTTGTGAATTTTTAAAACTAAAAAAAAACAAAACAGTTCTTTTGAATAGTATATGGATGATGATTGTCTAACTGATATCTCTAACTCTCTAACTGATATGTCTAACTCCATGTTTCGACCTGTGGAAGAATTTGTGATTATTTGATTACATGTAATATGCTTGGAAAAAAATCAGTAGGATATACTCCAAATGGGCTTTGATTATCCATCCTGGTTTGATACACTATGATCAGGTAGATCTCTATTTGATGCATGTTTCTTCATGTAGAAGTTTAAAGAAAGGAAAACTTTGGCCTTTTTTCTGCAATCACAACTTGTGACTGTCTACTTCACAAAATTTATGATTTTTACTTGAAATAAGTTTGCAATCATTACAGGTCTACATTAGTGTCTTGTCAGCTCATTCTATAACAGTCATAAATAGAGGCAAACCAATGGAGTTAATGTAATTGGTACTCTGGGGCAATCAGACTCTTAATTAATTAATTTCAAATAATTTTAATGGTAATTTTGGAAATTTGGTTTGAGTAAATTTTACAGCCAAAATCAACTATTGTTCTCTACACATGATCCCAAAAAAACATGAAAATTATATTTTAAAGATTTTCTCTCTAATTGACCTGTAAGTGCAAAATTTATTAGTATGGTTTTTTTGCTATTTGGATTAATGATATAAAAAATGAACTCTTGAGACATAATATTAGTAGCTGAAGAATCATGGTTCCAGTTTTCAGAAGAATGATAATAATAAATTTTGGATATTGATTATTGACTGGAAATAGGCGGATATGGGATGGGGGATCGGAAGTAATCATCCGGCAATAAAAATTACAAAGGTAAGACCAGCTGATTTATCTTTTGTTTACTCGATTTTATTGAGTCATAGCCATGCAGTCAGTCAGGAGTTCAGACATTTTTCCCACCAGAAGCACTTCAGAATCTGATTGATCTAATTTTGATGTATGTATCCTGCAATTAATCAATCAAATTTTCAGAGTCTAGACTTCACTTAAAGATGTATTTTGGTGAAATGGCTGCCAATAGTCTGAAATTTAGGTCTGACTTCAAGTTGACCAATTAAATCTTGGCTTGCCTTTAAAATTATGTTGGATGAATTGTATGTCTGGTAAAATTGATTATCAAAGTGATTATGTATAAAACACATGTTCAATCTAAACAGAAAATATCCAATAAGTACCCCATTTTTCATTCTTTAGTTTGATGATTTCTTTGTGTTCCACTGAATGGTTACTTAAAAGTAATGCTAGTGGAGATAAAATGTCAAGAATATGGACTACTTCAAATCATAGTCTACTCCCCTTTGCTTACATCGTACATTCCAGCCTTTTGCAACACTCGCCTTGCCTAATTAGCCACCATGTCTATTAAAATACATTTTTAGGCCTTGTTGATATATGTCCAGGGGTCATATAGTGCCAAACAATGTCTATCCTATTAGGCCTGAAGATCTTTTACATTTGGTAACTTTTGAAGAACTTATGGATTAAAAATGAATTTTTGTACTACTTTTTTCATTAAAAAGACCTAGATCAAGTCTCATTTTCAAAACTTTTCAAGACAATTTTATGGAATTATATTTCCTGTGTAACTTAAAAGATTGTTCTTCGATTTTGCAGAAAGGGGGGGGGGGGCACATCCATATCATGCACACACATTTCTAGTTCACTTATGAACTGTTGTTACCTTTTTTACTAAACCAACACATCTGAAGAATCAAAATCACATTATCCTACAGGTTGCTGGAAAAGAAAGTTTACCCTGTAGTCAATATTATTAGGAATCATCTGCACCCAAAATTCCATTAGCAAACCGTGCAACACTTGCGTTACAAATTAATCAACTCCATTCATATGACATTTTTAGTCACGTTGATTGAAGATTTTATTTACTGAATTTACACTACAAACAGCATAGACCCTAATCTGCATAGTGAGCCAACAGAACAGGGTCTCTATTGTTTCTTTTCCTGATTATTTTGACAGTTTTGGAAAATAATTTTATTTTACATGATCAATCTTTTTTTTCCAGAGACGATGTGTTTCATAAGTGACAGCCAGTTAAGATGATGTTTAGCAGAGAAAGAGGACATTTGGAATACTGTCTTAAAGATGAATACATTCCAAAGAAAACTATCTGAGTAGAAAGGGAATATAAAGCACACAGTGAATCGATTTTGTCAATATTTTTGTACGAGAATACATGATGGTTTTTACACAGTCCTATAAATGCATGATTCAGTCATGCAGACTATTACTTGTCACACATTCCATATTTGTTACATAATAATGTTTATATAAAATTTAATGTCAGATATGAACCCTGTTGTATAAAAAAATTGTACAGCCCTTGTAAACAGTGCATACTCACATTATGTGGATTCCAAACTGCATACTGCAGGGACCTAAATCTGCCGTTGCAGAATGCACCAGAAAATCTTGATCTGTATACTTTTGTATTCAGTCTAACATACCGTATTTTCTGGCCTATAAGTCGATACTTTTTGACTTGAAAGTCAGGTGTTCGTCTTATACTCTGAATCGACTTATATATGGATTGTGTCTCTGAAATTGCATCGACTTAGTTTTTATATGTTACGTTCGTAACTACAGGTAATAAAATGAACTACAACATGGATGTGCTTTCAATTATAATAAAACAAACATGGACTGTTTATTCAGCTGTGTCAATTGACAACAGAATATAGCAGTGATTTGTTCAGAAGTAAAATCACAAGCATGTTAGCATTGGTAATGCAATTTCACAATTGCCGGTAATATGGAATATCATACAACGATACCATTACTAGTGTCAAATATGAAGCCAAGATATTGACCTGGCCTCATCTTATACTCCGAATTGACATATATGGATGAAGGATGGAAAATTTACAAAATTGGTGAATTTGACTTGTACTCCAAATTGACTTATAGGCCAGAAAATACGGTAGACCCTGATCTACATGTGCATAATGCAATGCCAGATCAAGGTCTGCATTGTTTGTAGTTGGACTCCACTTATAAGCAGGTATAGATGGTATGTTTCTGTTAAAATTATTCTTTTCTCTGCAAGATTATATTTCAGTTAAATATTCCATTGTCTGCAAGATTAAATTTCAGTTAAAATTATTCTGTTTTATACAAGATTATTTTACAGTAAATATTATCCTTTTTGATACAAGATAATATTACATCTAAAATTATTATTTTCTATACAAGATTATATTACAGTTAAAGTTATTCTTTCTATTACAGCTAAAACTCTTTTCTATACAAGATTATGTTCTAAAAGTTATTCTTTTCTATTCAAGATTTTTTTTCCAGTTTAAATTATGTTCTGTGAAAGATTACAGTTAAAATTATTATATGCAGGATTTTATTACTTGATAGGTACAGTTTTGTGTCATAATCTGCTCAGTCTTCTTACCTCATTCAAAGTTTCAGTTAGACAGCCAACATGGCGAAGTCGATCTTGTCCCGCCCCAACATTTCATTCATCAGGGTATAGAGTTCCTCACCCTGAAAAATCTGCAGCAGGAGACCTCATGAAACTAAGCCCTTTGCAAATGGCTCTTCTGTCAGTCACTGTTGCCCATTAGATCAGCAGAAAAGAATCTCAATGGAAATCAGACGCTTGCTGATTTTCAATGGGAGAAAAAAAATGTAGCAGTGAAAATTCCATTGGAAGTGCCATTACTAGAGGTTACAGTCTGCTTAGATGCAAGTTTGTCAAGTTGGGGAACCCACTTGCTACCAGACCAGAGGTGAGTGGACATTTCAAGAGAGAATCATTCATATCATGATCTTGGAATTGAAAGCAATTTTCATGGCTTCCAAAGCTGGGCAGGATCACCTTATTCAAAACAGTTTTAATAATGTCAAACAATTAAGTTGGGATGAATTTCTTTTGGAAATGAGGTTAAATGAAGTCACCACAACTATGCATACTGGTGGGGACTACCTTCATTGGTGCTTCCAACATCAGATGCACAGTAGGTAATATTTATCCTTGGCAGTCTCTGTGCCATGACTGATTCTCATTTGAGGAGGGGACAACAGTAGCACAGATTGGTCCTTCCATCCATCCATCATTCACTGACTTTGCCATCTTTAGGGTCAACCGATGGTAGATCTAAGCTTTCCACCATTGTTTCCCCATTTGAGGACCTGAGTGCATGGGCTGTTGCTGCCCTTTCAATCAACTAAGAGGGATTTGGGGCCTGCACCTTACTCCATCATTCTGATTCCAAAAAATGAGGGGCAAGGTTGTCCTGATTGCCCCTCTCTGATGTGACAAGCCATAGACCATTTCATACTGGATGTAACTGAGTTTCTCCGTAATTATCCGAATAACCTCCCAAGTCACTTTATACTCCAGCCAATCAAACGCTGGTGGGTACATGTATATACCAAATTGGCATCCATTGTTGTTTAGAAATATTTCAGAGATAAAACGTTAAGAAAAACCTGCTACTTGTATCATCAGAGGTTGCAAAAGTCGCTCCAATTAAGGATGTGGCATCTGACATGGAGAGATGATTTTACATGTATTAGTATTGCGACTTGATAGTTTTCTACTTGTCCGTAATGAATACTGGTGACATTGATATTTTCAGCTTTTTCCAAATCCAGCAAGTGGAGCTAATTAAATGATTGAAATTTACATGTAAATTATTCACAGACTTTCAAAAACAAAAATATAAATTCACTTATTACAGTGACGTTTCGGATGCATAGAAATAGTTTCAAAAACCTGCTCTTTGATTGTCAGGATGTAATTTGTTTACTTTGACACCGTTTTCTTACTTACATGTCTAGATGTAAACAACTAAAAACTACTCTCTCGAATGGCTTTGAAATCCGCCCTGGTTTCCAGAAAATAAGACGGGATGGTTCCAATATTAAATTTCGTCAATATCTGCGGCAGCATCGCTGTTGAATAGGCATTTTCTAACTAGATAAACAATGTTGACGTAGTTTGAAAATTGATGCTAATTCTGAAGCGTCTGCCATATTCTGCCCACCACCTATCGAGTGGCTATTGCAGTCAGCTGACAACCCACCACGTGATAAAAATTCCAAGCAAATTACGAAGTTCGCCGAAGTCTCCATGAAATGGTCTATTGGTCTTTGATCAACTTGGCAACAGACATGCCAGTGAAAATCCTAGCTACCCCTAAGCTTCTCAGAAAGCCACAGGCATATATTTTTTACCCATGTCTACAAAAGTTCTGCTTTATACATAGCTCTCTTACATAATACCTTATACAGAAAAAACCTTTAGTGGAGAGGATATTGACAGAAAGACAGTCCTTCTACAATGAAAGTATATGAAGGAAATATCATGATTTTTTAATGACAGGTGTCATGCAAATGATGTCCCACCACATTCAGCCTATATACACCAGTAGGCTAATTTCCACTGTTGTTCTCTTTGAGAGCAAGAAGCTGGTGCAAACGACAAATTAACTGACATTGCTCCATGATTTCTGACACATTCATACATCATAGGCAGCTGGACATAGTGACAATACAAATCTTTTAAGCCTGCTGACCAATGTTGATCTATCCTGACCTTTCTGTCCATGAAATGGAATGACTCAAGGGTTTGGACATGTTCTTCATGATAGCCTTGGCATAAGTGAGCTCCATGCTCTGTATGTGCATCCAAACTATTTATTGTTTTCTTCCTATGGTTCAGTTGTTTTAATGATGCAGCCAGGTTTCATTACTTTGAATGGGTTTCCATCTACTGGCAACCAGAAGATAATTGTATGACCCTTCTCAGTGACTGATTCTTCATGAGAGGCAGGGTTACAGAACCTAGTATGTGCTCTCCAAATCCATCTGAAACACAAGAAGACTACCCAGAGCTTTTTTATCTCTCACTCATGCCAGGAAAACAAGATTCAAAAACCACTATTCTTCTAGCTAAAGGAGAGACTTTCATCATCATACTGTCATCTTAGTGGAACAGATACATTTGATGAAGGTCTAAGCTCATGAAGTAGAAGCTATTTCTACAAGCTTTGCCTTTCACTGCATTGTCGTGATTAAAGACATAATGGAATCAGTTGGTTGGCATGTCCAGCCCACTTTTTCCACATTCTATTTGTGTGACATGGCCTTATAAAACCAGAGTTGAATATTATTAGTCCTTTGATTGCTGTCCAGACAGTCACCAGGCTATGCCACTTCTGACACAACCACATTCTCTGGTAAACTAGATTTGCCTGAGAAAACCCATGTAATGTTTTTGCCAAGTGTGGGAGCCTTGTACATGTAAATACGCTTATATTTGGTTGAGTCAACTATTGTTTGGAGAGTTTCACTGCTGAAAGTAGAGACTTCTTTTAACCATCCAGGTTGTTTTCAGGTAGACATTTCATGCTTTGATATACCTCCTCCATTTGCCTATTCTCCTAATATTAATGTGACAGAGAAAAATATTTGACAGAGAAAGCAAATTTTATAGTAAATTAAATTTCTCCAAAAATACTTAATCAAAAAGATGAATCCAAAATCAATCTAACCACTCACTGCAATTTTAGTACCCTGTGCGAGATAATGTTCACAGTAGAACTGGATATATCCAATAGATGGAGTGCCACCTAGCAGGTTAAGGGGAGGTAATCTGTAAGAGTGTTGTTTTCTCTGGTCTATACAAAGTATAGACAGGAAAACGTTTTCATTTACAACATGTTCACTCATCCCTAATTCTTTTGGGTCACAGTCATGCAAACTTTGTATTAAGGTTTTGTTTAAAGTTTTGGTTAAAAGAAGTATTTCCTAAACTCCTTCAGTTTGTGATGTGCTCACTCAGCCTCGGCATTACGGTCATACATTTTACAGAAATGCCAGTGTGGCCTTGATATGCCTGACCTGATCCATCTAAAACAGTTTAAACTGCTGATTTTTCAACCTTATTTTGAGGAATAATACTTGCAATGTTTATGAACTTTGGCCAGAATCCTGCCTATTGTACAACTTACATATGTCACACTCTGAGTCTCTTTTTGCAGCTATAGGTGTAATTTTTGGACAATCTGATTATAGATACTGTACCTCTAAATGGCATTTTCTCATTTTATTTTATGTCTTGTCATTAAATATATCGCTGAAGATAAATGTATAAATTCTTCAAGAAATTACTAACGACATATTCATTGCTAACATACATCAATATTAAATTCATTGATAACATATATCAACATTTTTAGATGCAATCGCTAAGCAGGTGGATCCTGTTTAATTTGGTTTCTGCTGCACACTATGATGTAACAGGGAACGCACCTGCTTTTGGGAAGAAGTTTTACTACAGATATAAACAGATGCAATAATGTCTTCAATCATAAACTATAGAATGATTAAATTTTAAAATTAAATTTGACTAAATTTTATTTTTACATTTATACTAATATAGGTGCTTACATGACCTGTGTGACCTTTATTATATACAGATATTTTATTGTTGTTTACTACACAAGTGTATAAGTATCACATTCCTATGTATGTATGTATATATTATGGTTAACTTTAAAGCATATCATATCCATTAGAAAAGTAATTGTAGATTTCAGTCTTGGATTCAGTAAAACATTATTGACATTTCTTGTTAAGCTGTGTGCAAAATTAATTTCAGCTGTTATTTTTTGTAACCAACAACTTAATGAAAGGTACCACTGCCAAATACTAATCAGACCTAACATTTTTACTGTCTTTTCAGTATTTGCATGCAATAATTTTGGGATACTAAAATAGTGTTATGATATACATACAGGTTTTATTTCTTCAAAATCTCAATTTTTGTAAACATTCCAGTGCATCATTATTGTATATGAACAGCATGTGTTCTTTACTAATATAGTAAGGGTTTTTGTTTGCCATTTGATAAGTTTGCACAATAAGTTGTATTTTAAAAAACGTTTGTTGAGAACTATTATAGTAATTTATCTGCCATTGATATTATTTATAGTTTATCATGTTTGAAGACTGTAAATTGGACCACAGATTAGAAATTAATACTGGATGTATTAGTGGTTTTTGCATAATTAATTCTTTTTGTCAAAAGATTTTTTACCATACACAAATAGTAACTAAATACCATTTTGCATGATTTAGTTAACTTCATGGTATTTGATCAAAGAGATTTATATGAGGAAGGATTTACTTCTCTGCCCTTATTAACATATATAATGTTGCTCCAGTTCGTACATGAATCACACCTTGGTGAAGTTACGTGTTTAGGTTATTTTAGGCACTATGGCACTATGGTGGTGATTTTGTGTTTTGTCAACACATGTGATGATTTATCATTGTTCACCTAATGTTCCCCAAATTAAAAGTACAAATACTCAGCATGCACAAGGAAGTATTTCTTACGTAGGTAGTATCAAAAGTACATGTTTATGACATAATTTTGAAATTATATATATATATATATATATATATATATATATATATATATATATATATATATATATATATATATATATATATATATATATATATATATATATATATATATCATCCCCAGCCAGATTCCTAATATTTATATGTATTCAGAAGGCTTTGTTATACCCTGTTTTAACATTCATTTGCTACAACGTTTAATTGGTTATAACATTTGATTTATGTGATCCACATGAGAAAATTATTTAAATTTTATTTTTATAATATGATGTGATGAGGACAGATAATTAATGGCAGTCTTTTAAACAACAAACATGCGAGTTAACAAAAGCATTTTAATCACACATCATTCATAATCAATGAATAACAAAGGCATCGGGTAACAAAGATGCAATAATCACACCTCATTCATAATCAATGAATAACAAAGGCATCGGGTAACAAAGATGCAATAATCACACCTCATTCATAATCAATGAATAACAAAGGCATCGGGTAACAAAGATGCAATAATCACACCTCATTCATAGTTGGTTCGAAGCTATAAAGAATGAAAAGAAATTATTTTCTTTCTACTTTTTAAAATTTAGAAATATCCTTTAGCAGTCTGTCTCCACCTATATGTTGCTCATTGAATACAGCTTGAAGTAAATCTCTTGTTTTTTTTTTAATTATGACTGTTTTGAAAATGGTTGAAAATTTGATGGTAAGAAAAATAAAAATTGTCTTTTTTACACAAAGTTATGAGCATTTGCATGTCATCAAAGATTATATCAACAAAAGAATTCAGAGTAATAGAAAACAGATGACTGTTGACAACTTCCTTCCATCCAAATAAAAAGGGGACTAATTAACTATTTGTAAAAAAGGCATGAATTTTATGATTCATTAGTTTATATACATGTATGTTGACTGGTTTATCATTTTTCTTCTTCATATTAGCATGTATTTATATGCAGACATATGTCATTTTCTTGACAATTTGATTGTCTTTACATACAAGTTCTGACCAATATAAACTGTTTACTAACATGTCCAGTGTCATCAACATGGATAAGTATATATTTTTGGGGATATAATGCTTCCCTATTATAATCTTTTAAATTCCCAATCTCTCTGAAACATTATCAAAAGCCTTTACTGTATGTGCATGATTATGTGAAACGATTATTTCTTACATTATGCTTAATATCCAGTAGAATTGTTATGAGGGAATGAAATAAATTCTTACATCAGGATGATATAAAGTTCTGTCTTTACGCTGACCTCACAAATTCTGTTAATTTCATGTATGTTATAGCATCAGTTATTTATTTTCATAGGTATCAGTTTTCTTGTTGTGAGAAATGCCTTTTTCTCATTGGTATTTACATTCATGGGATGGGAAAAGAGTCCTATTGTTTCCAGGGGAATCCTCTTGTTTCCACAAAAGGTATCCTATTTAAAAAGAGGGAGTCTGCTTGTTTGAGGTCTCCTATTGTTTCCAGTGAAGGATCATTGTTTATTGTATGTTTGATCTTATGGTTTATAGCAGCTCTGAAATCTACAAAACTGATGCCTTATGAAAAAAAAGTTAATTCACAGTACAGTTACTCAGTTATAGCACGCCAATCTCATGAATGAAATGGTGCTGGTTTGATTCTTATCAGATCATCTGGGGTCAGTTACTATGGTTTGTAATTAGCAAAGTCGTTATACTCCAGTTGCATATGCACCATGTAGCTGATTTATGATGCACCAAACCTGATTGAATTATAAAATAATAAGACAGGGTCATTAGTCCATGTACATTTTTGTACATTTTAAAACTCTGTATCATTTACACCTTCATGGATTTTTTTTAAAATGAGCATAACTTGGCTCACGCCCAAATCTGATATCTTTTTTGCTTCTACTTCAATATTTGGAGAAAACATGACTGTTTTGTCTTGTCCCTCTTACCATTCATTTCTATATCCCATTTTGTGATCATGTCACACAAATGAAAATAAAGGTACAAATACTAGATTAATTCTTTAATTAATTGTCTTGTTGCAGTTTTCACATTTCTTAGACACAGGTGTTAAGATCTTTTTTATGCTTAGAATTAAAATTATTTTTCATACTTAACCTATTACAGTCATGAGTGGAATGTGTTTGTAGTGTCAAATAAAATGTGACCATTTTACTATCAGTGCCTAAATAAACTGTCTGTGTAATCTGCTAATGGATTTAAGGCTAGTATAGATTTAGCAGCATGATGCAGTGTTAATGACAATAAGGAGATAGTTGGTTTGGTTTTGTGGAGTTTATCACCATTTTTTAGCACATGGCAACCAGTATATTTTGCGTTTGGAAGAATCTGAGAAAACACCTTAAAGAACCACTGATCCACAATAAGCTATTGGCAAGGTTTTCTCACATGCCCATATTGATGAGATTCAGGCTTATATAGAGGTGAGATATGTTAATGTTCTGTATAGGTAAGTGCCCTTGACTACTCGGCCATCATGGGTTCTGCGTAGAGATGTACAAGTTGTACTCAAAAGTTGATACATTTGTTTGTGATTGTTAAGAATTAATCTGCTGCTCTTGTCTATTTTGAATGCATTAAAGTAACAAATTATTATGAATGTATATTTGTTACAAGTCAAGCCCAACTGCACAGACATGGAACTGCCATTGCATAATGTGCCAGTATATCTGGGTATGTGCAGTTTGTTAGGAGTAATGAATAGAACAGACAACATAGACACTGATTTGTCAGTCTATTATGCAGTGGCACATCATGGTCTTTTTTTTTTTTTATAGTTAGACTCCACTAATAGGCAAATATATACAGTTTCATTATTATTTTTGAGAAATACGTTGAGATTATTGAATGTTTAGCAATTATCATGAATGTACATTGCTAGTTATGGTTTTCATGAATAACAATTATCAGGAATGAACTTATTCTACTAGTTACAGTTTTCATGAATAGCAATTATCATGAATGGACTTATTCAGCTAGTTATGGTTTTCATGAATAGCAATTATCATGAATGTACATTACTAGATAAGGTTTTCATGAATAGCAATTATCATGAATGTACATTACTAGTTATGGTTTTCATGAATAGCAATTATCATGAATGGACTTATTCTGCTAGTTACGGTTTTCATGATTAGCAATTATCTTGAATGGACTTACTCTACTAGTTAAGGTTTTTCATGATTAGCAATTAAAAGGCAGGGTAAATATATCCACTTTCTTAGTTCTTTCAAAAGTGTTAAGATTTTGTGTGCAATTTGTTTCCACCAATATTAAACTTTGTATTTTGAACTCAGTAGAAATGCAGTCTTGAAATTTAATGTTTAATTCATCGTTAGGAGTTCCATTTATTGAGATAAAAGTTTGTTCCTCAGTGACAAGGCTTGTTTTGTTGTTGAAATATGGCAGAGTAGGCAAAACAATGATTCCCTGACTTTTGATTATCAGTGTGGTCCCTTATGATAAGTCAGTCATTAATTCATTAATATTTTTGTTAAATATTAAATTGTTGAAAATATTTTCTGCTATGATGTAATAAATATATTTTATAATATATATTCTTTACAACTTAATCCCATATTGATACACCTGTATTGAAAATGTTAGAATATTTCACTAGTGGTATGTAATTTGCATATTACCTGTATAGTATGTTTTTACATAAATTTAATTTAAATAAATTATGAAATTATATATCTATAGATTAATATTTACGTACACAGTAAGACCAGATACTCAGTACACTTGCTGATCTGTTATATAAAGGAAATATCTCCAGTGAAACACCACCTGTCTAGAAAGACCACAAATTTGGCAAAAGAAGAACATCTCAAGATATGTTCTGATATCTTGTACAGTAGCATCATATCTCATGAATATTGTATTAAAGTGATCTGTCTGTATGTCTCTCATTTTGACACAAGTTTTGAAGAGATTCTGAACTCTCCACATCTTTACATAACAAGGACATTCTCTCAATGTCTTTCAGTATTTGTGGGTCAAGACCAGACTGCGTTGTCTTACTTGTATTTTGGATGAACACTGTACATTGTGAAACTAATATTCTTTTTTCATTATACAATAAAACATACCAAAACCATTCCCTCAGTAACCAGTCTCATTTGCAGACTGGTCACTCGTTTAGATCTCCATGAAACTATAATGACATAAATGAAACCTCTTTATAAAACTGGCAACCTTCATAAAACAGCCAGTCCAGTGTTAGTCAGTGTAGGTATCACTGTATATTACTCACCTTAGTGAATGCAGTATATATTTTGTGATTTAATTGATCATATGTTAAAAAAATTAAACCTTTCATCACAGTATGTACCATGAAAATAATTTTTTTTTAAATTTATTTACGGTTATGATAATTTTGCAAGTTTAAGTACATCATTGCCAGCTTTTACTATTTTAGCACTTTGTCATTTACTTAACATTTGTGGCAAATAGCCTAAATTTCATAAAATATTTTGATTTAATATTTACATATTTGTTTTACTTGTTTAATGCACATTTTTCAATATAACCCAAATAATTATGTGTGAATATATAGCTTTGCTGGGTTGTATGCACTTGTGACATTAATTTTAAAGACTTCTCAACTTTTTATCTTTTTTACTTGTTCTGAACTTGGCCAGTGGGTGTGTACATTGCAATTCAAAGATATGATTAATAACTTTTACCAAATATATTTTTTCAGGGTCCATGCTGGGCAATATTTAGGCTGAATGATTTCTTCTGCCAGAACAAGGCAGAGTTGGCTTAGATTGTAAGAAGGGAAAGCATAAATTTTAAAATATACAGAATGTGTCAAAAATAGTCATGTTAAATAAATGGTTTTGTATATTTTCATTTCTTATAATTATAATACTGATTAAATACTAATAAACTTTATTCAAATATTGAAACTTTTTGTATATTGCTTCACCATGCTTGTTTGGCATAGCTATGATGACTTTAAAAACAGGTTACAATCGAAAATCAGCAAATGTTTTGTTACTAGGTCACTTTTTGATATATTTATTGTTAATTTGATTAGTAATTGACCTGGATACATCTACTGATTCATAATTTTGCTTCTGATTGAGCTTCAAAAACAGGTTATTGTTTCGAGGATCATGCGTGAGAATTTGCCATGAGAATTTCATGCATTAAATTATGATCATCAAGTCGGCACCAAAATTGGTGACAGAAATATTTCAAGCAATATAAATGTCTTTCCTTCACAGCATTTCCACCTTCTCTTTGAAGTGGTCAGCATTTTACTTTGATTTGAAAAGTAAAGGAAAGTAGAAAATGGCAAGAAATTAAAAGCATTGCAACGTGAATTTAGGGTTGTTTGGCATGTTTGGGTGAAATGACAGACTAGAGGGCAAATAGTGAGGATATTACCCAAACTGACCTTTAGGGTGGACCTTGCTATTTTAATTTACTCTTGTAACATTTATTACAACTTACATTTCTCCCATGATAACTTTTACACAATGGAGTCCAAAAACATTGACCATAACATAAGAACACGAGTCACTAAGGTACTGCTGAAAAATTAAAGAATTGACTTTAACAGTGAGAGGAGGTTGGTGGGTTTAAACGGTGTAATACTAGTTAAATAATAGTGTTGGATATTGCTCAATAAATAACATTTATGTAATGAACTTGTTTACTAATCTGTATAATTTAACCTTTATTTTCAACAGTCTTAAAGATCATTAAAAACATTCATTAATGTTACAAGACACGTTGCACATATCCAGCGAAAATATTATGCATTTTTTGCCTGGCAATGTGGATAAATTCTAGTGTTGTTATGAGTTATGGCTCTAATAAATGGTAACAAAGAAAGAGTAAACACAACAAGCTTTGTAAAATTTAACAATTAATATATTTCCCTGGTAAAAGATTGGAAAAATGGAAAACTGACAGTTTTAATAATCAATTCCAAAATTTTCTAAGAATAATCCACGATCTAAATAATAGATTCATGTTTGAAGATGACGTATGCTTATATCTGTTTTGTGTTTATAGTTCCTTGTAAAATTACAAGATTTAACACTCAGGTGTTTGAAATCCAAATAAAATTTTAATAAACTGTCTTCGTCCAAGAATTACATGAGATCGTCAAATATTTTTAGAGATACAAATTAATCCTTTAAAATCCAACTGAACAGAAGGAGTTGTTAACATGGATTCAAAAACTTGGCTACAACAAAAGAAACTGACTTAACATCATTTGTAAAAGTCCAAAACTGAGAATATTTCTCTAAAACAAAGGTTATATCCAAAACTATAATGCAGTTTTTAAAAAAAATCCCCAAAATGCAAAATAATGAAAGGGGAATCACATGATCAATTATATCACATAGTCCTAACTTGAACCAATCATTTACTTTTAAGAATAAAAAGTTATTTACTTCTAATTCACTAGTCCTGTCTTGACCTTCACAACAACCAATCATTTTAATATAAATATAAAACATGTTTACATGGTTTCCACTAACCATGAATCAAGGTTAGGATCTAGGTCAACATTACTTGTTTGCCAAAGAATAATTCTGTCAAAACATTTTCTAAAAAAAAAAAACATCAACTCCAGTGAATAAATTTACATTACAATGGCATGTAATAGAAAGAAAAAAAGAACTTAAAACTGAAAACAGTATTAAATGAAAACAAATTTATATCAAATTAGATATAAGTAACAGTGTTTTTGTTGATTTAGAGCAAAACTAGAGAACTAGATTTTTTTCTCCCAAAAAAACCTTGGCAGTATAACAACATAAAAACATATTTTCTGTTGTTCTGTCAGTAAAATATAGAGGCTGTAACTTCATCGCAAGCAATCACATTAAATTGTCTGTATCTTTGAGCAAATATCTAACTGCCAATTCAGAAATTTTAAGCACACCACAATCTCACTTCTCCATACTATACCCCATCGATGAATTAAGTTTTTAACTTGCCAAGTACACCCAGACTTGGAACCCATGCTAATCTTGATCACATTTGTAAATGATGAGGATAAGCCTCAGATTCATTTTAACAATGTTACTTACATAGGAATATTCTAAAAGTCTTTGATTGGTCAATTTAAATGAGCTGACTTGACACACAAACATTCCTGTTAATTCATATTTAGGTAGGATTTTATTCATCCCATTGCTTCATTTGATACAAAAGACATAATTAGCATTATAATCCAAAGATATACTGTACTTTTAGTTGAATGATACAGTAAAAAACTTCTACAGCTCCAGATAAGAAACAGTTAGCAAAAATTAAGGTCTCATGCAAATGAATATTGGCATTTCTTTGACAGTTAATACTCATCACATTTGATTACAAGAGAGCATATCACATGTAAACTTAAATATGAATTTCACTTGACAATGCTTATTTAATTTTTGAATTAATTTTCTTAAAGTATTTCCATCAGTAGGCATTACCAACATTTTCTTTGATCAATATTTTGTCATATATTGTTGCTGACAGTTTATTGAAAATTTGTTTAACAAGAAAATTTTAAAAATAAGATAAGAATTTTTTTTATTTCAGACTGCACAGTCCATACATGTAAATTAAAATATAGATTAAAAGTAAAAACAATGTAAACATAAAAGAACATATATATCATACATACAAGTATACAAATACATCTACACAATTAACTGCACCCTGCATTGTTAAGAATGCAATTAAGTGGTACATTTAGAAAGTAATTTGTTCCAGCTGCTAATAATATGAAAATTTAAATGAATGTCATTGTTCCAAAGATAGTTCAATATACAGTTCTTACTATTAGATATTCTTGTCATAACTGAGAATGCATACTTTCTCATTACTTCATAAAAACTGAATACATTATAATTTACAAACATGTTAGAGGCACTGTTCCATCTTGGAAGACCTAATAGAAAATGAAGACTATTATTTTCTTTTCATACATTCACTAAAGTTTGTCAACAGAGAAGCACAATACATAGTGCAGCAATAAGATTTGATATTTAATGAACAATTCTTAAATTTACGTAGAAGCATGTTTGTTCCAGTACACAAAAATCAATAATGTCTCATATCTTCATCATCTGACCAATTGGATTTCAAAATATGACCCAAATACGTATAACTGTTGACATACATAAGAGCGTTGCCGTTAACATGTACAGGGGAAGTAATTTGAAAGAAGTTGACTGATTGCATTATAGATTATATCATTCTCTAATGCATATTGTTTACATGTCTTTAATTTCTCTAAACCTGCGATAGAAGGACTCTTCAATGACATATCATCAGCAAAATTAAAATTGTTAAGAAACAACGCATTTGATGGCAGACAATGTGTAACAATGACCAAGCTTATGATTTAACTCATCTATCTGGGCTTGAACAAGATTTGTTATATGAATGGGAGATTAGAAACTGAGTGATAGTTCTTTAAATCGTTGTTGTGAAAACCTTAACAAGTGTTGGCTTCTTCAGCAGAGGCTTTACAACAGCAGTTTTGAAAAATTATGGGAATTCCTCAGATGAGAGAGAGGTATTAATAACATTAGTTAGTGAAGGCAATATTAGATCTAAGCACTCCAGCAGCAGTGATGTTGGAATTGGATGAAGTCCACATGACTTTGGTGCACGCTTTATCATGATTGTACATACTAAATCCAAAGAGATATTGTCAAATTCTGCTAATGGTTGTCACTGAAATTCTGTATCGCAACTGTATGGTGACAATGAGTCAATTAAAATTGTGTTGTCAAGCTAATCTTTAATGGTTTGTGCCTTCTCTTGGAAGAAATTTGCAAACAGGTCTGGACGGTCTACTGGAGAGAAGGTAGTTGGAAGTGGTGTACATTTGTTCCTTGACATTAGTAATCTCGAAGAGCTCTTTGCAGCTGGAACTCTCCATGATCTTAGTAATGTAGTGAGATAATTTGGCTAAATGGACTATGTTTGTGATATTCTTCTTAGCGGCTTCATATATTTGTTTATGAATTGCGAGTCTGGTGGAAAGCCAAAGCCTCTCTGCTTTCTGGTGGTCTCTTTTAGCAGTGTGAAGCAGGTCCCAACACTGCTATACCATGGAAAACTTTTGAATTGATACTCTGCACATGGTGGCTGGGGCATGTTTTTCAAGCAATGAATGCAGGCAGTTATCGAATTGTTCTGCTATAGGAGGTAAGCAAGTTGCTAGGTTTGCTTGGATGTCATGCATTAGTTTGGTTCTATTTATCATAAGGGGGTTTATCTTAGTAGCAAATAAAGGTGGAGGGTTAGGGACTGATATGTCCAGATGGCTTTTAATGCAGAAGGGGTATTCAGTACTGAAAGCATATACTTCTTATTCGATTAAATTTTAACAGTATTGAGTCTTCAAAATGATTTTTCACATGTTTCATATATTATTCTGACCATGGTTCCCATCAATGCAAATTGATAGTTTTATTGGAAATTATCATAGTTGGTTGATCGACATTTTTAAACTTTTGTGCTAGCAAGTCTGCTCAATTTTGTATTCCCTTCTTCTTACATAATCTAAGAGTTTACTTAAATTGTGCGTTTTGTTTTGCACATTTGGTAACTGAGATGTCCATGACGAAATTTACCGTTATCACGTCACATAAGGTAATCATTTTGTGCAAAGTCATGAAGTTCTTTGACACAGTTATTCCAGCCTGATATAACCCAGTGAAGATGTTTGGATTTAATAATCAAGCTATTACCAGAGTTCGACAAAGCCTTTACTATATCAGTGTATAGTCCATTTATCTGTTTCATATGCACCTGATGTGTGCAGCCATTTACAGAATACAAGACTTATTATTAACAGTTGCAAATTTCTTGATTTTCATTCAAAATTTGTGGGCACCAACACCTGTTTTGGGCAATAAAACAAGTGATTTATCATGGCTTTATTTACCAATTTTGATCAAAATTGTATCCATGATCAGCGTACGGAGAGCTATTATGTCAGTATTTTCTGTTTAAAAAAATTAAATCCACATATTGGGTTTACCATTTATTTAGGTGTGCTAAAATTAGTGAGTGGTCTAAATTTGTTAATGTATACCATAGGAAAGTGTCATTTTCAATTATATTAATAGAGTCAGGATCAGCTTTTGATACATTTGCATACGACAGAACATATTGTTATAATATTGTATATCAGTTACCAATTTAATTTAGGGGCCCCCGAGTGGTCTAAAGCGCTCTCTGTTATGGATCACTGCCATCTCACCTCTGTCTGCATGAGTTTGAGTCTCAGATTCGGCCAATGTGGGTGAGTGAGAAAGCTTGCCAGTAGCTTCTTGTGGGTGGGTGGTTCTTTCTGGGGGTTTTCCCGACTTCTTTCTCCACCATTAATACTGACTGCCATGTATAGCCTATCATGTGCTAAAAAGTGGTGTTAAACACTACAACAACAACAACCAATTTAATTTGCACACAATGGTTTATCAAGAGTTTATAGTTACCAGACTTTGTGAATGACTTGCTTTAATTATCAAAAGAAACCACACAACATTTGTTCAACATTACATATCGGGATCAAACTTTGTAGATGTCTTCATCCACTTGTGATTAGGAAGAAGTCTACAAATTTGGTGGTCAGATGTCAAGATCACTGTGAAGCAAGAAGAAAAAGTTATTTTTTTCACAATAGCTCTAGTCCTACATCACCGACCGGTACTAAATTATGTGGCTAGTTTGAACTTGAAGTAAGGTGGAAGCCTATTAATTTTGGTTGTCAAAGGTCAAAGATTTATATCACTAGCCCAAAAATGGAAAATTATTTTTGCATACTAAATTCAGATCTCAAACATTTACCTTTACCAATGTTTGTGCATGGATAGCTTACTCATAAGGTAAAAAAGAAACATATTGATTTTGGGATAAAAAGTTTGAAGGTTAAGATTGTTACACCACCTGAGCAAAGAAATGCATTTTGCATTTCAGTTCTAGACCACACACCTGGAACAAAGTTTGTGGAAGGTTTGCATTTATAGTATCATTCTGCTGTATAGAGGGACTGGGATATCGTGAAGTTGTTTGCATTGAAAGCCTGGACAGATGAAAGACTCAGCATACTTGTTGGCTACTTTCTTGTACCATGACATAAATTTCTTTACATGTATGGAACTCTGCCATATCTAAAGAAGACAGCTGATCAAAATGGCTGCTTCCATGTACTTTGAAAATGAGCCTGAAGTTGTTTGAAGTGCAGTGATCATAGAAGTTAATTAAAATGGGGAAGATGAATTTTCCCAGAATAAAATCTGAGCTTCTGGAAGTGCAATACATTAATTGCTAAAAAGAAATTAAATTATTTGACTGGTCTTTGTGGGCAACTTGCAAATAGAGTAATACAAAATTCCTATAGAGTTTAAAGATCTTGGTTATGGTAGTCTTAGAAAAAAAATGGCTTTTGTGTTGTCAGTTTAGTTCAAGACCACATGCTTTGACCAAGGATAGTCAAGGTCAATGAGACACATTGATCAGAGTCAACGATGCCCTGCTAGTAACTACAAGGAAGACATTGAAACATGCAGCAGGTATGCTGTATGTCATTCCTGGTACTCTTCTTTATACTGCTGGAATTTGTGTTGGTTGTTTTTATTTAGCTGAAAAAGAGAATTTAGATAATTCAGTCAGTGAAGTTTTTGACATTATCAGCTAGAAAATCTTCAGTTCCACAAAATCACCTGCAAGGCATTATGCTATATGTTTTCAATGTACTGTAAAGCAATATTTTTATTACTGGAAAAGTTTTGTGATTTTGGAATGAGATTGTTCAAATAATTTCCCAGAATTTACCAGCTTATGCATTATAAACACGCTGGATCTGCAGTCATGAAATGATACAACTCACCAAAACTTTCTCTACACTGTTTTGGAATATCCAAAAATAATCATTTATGGTAATTTTAAAATATTTCTTTAAAAGTCTGGAAAAAGTTTACTTGACCATCAAAAAATTTTGCATGAAAAAGTACCACAAACTGTTTTCATATGATTTCTACAATTCTGGGTCAGAAACATATTTCTTAACAGCAAATTTTCAAACTTGTCAGACAGGGGATTTTTCTGTAATGAAATTAAGCATGTGAATGATAAATTCATATATTATTTATAGCCTGATGCAAACTGACTGGTCACAAGATTGAAATAGCATGAAAATTACAAGACAGATCTACATAATGAATTCACATTATTTGAATTGTTATTAAAAACTTTGGCATTTACATACTGCTGTTTTTAAAATGCATCTTAAACAGCTATGTTCTTTGTTATAAATGTTTTTACTAGCCTATATCACCCATGGTTGTCTTTGCACAAGAAACAGATTATAACAAGGTTACCTGTTTGATATTAGTGTGTGTGAGTGTGTGTGTAATTTGGATCTTTAACAAGACTTTAACAATTTTTCAGTCATATTGATATGATGTCTGTAGTGTGGCAGTTTATAGTGATGCCTAGCACTGGGGCATCATGTCGCAGACATGAAGCATGATTGTCACATTATTATGATACGTACAGGCCAACCAGTCCTAACATTAAGCTCTTAATGCTGAGCACCAAATGAGGCAGCTGTTAATACCATTTTTGTAAGTCTTGGTATGACTTGGCCAAGGATCAAACCCACAACCTCCTACATCTGAGGCATACACTCTAACCAATAGGCCACTAGAGTGGTGTTTGATATTAGGAACTTTGCACTGAGACAAGAAAATCACAGTCATAGGGTTACATTATTTGTCTCTCCACAATTTCATTGTCTCAGTGCAAATTTAACATAGATTATTTAACTCTCACACAATTTTCTCCATTCAAATTAAGATAATCCTTTACTTTTGCAATATAGTTAGAACATTCACAAACAGCATTCATCAAGTAAATGTACTATTTTTTCCTCATGTTTTAGATAATTCTGTCTTTTAATAATTTATAAAAATCTAAATCCGATGACAATCCAGCTTTGTCAGCTGCTCTTATAAATAAACAAAATATAGAACCCCAATAATTTAAGGTCTAAATCTTCCATCTTGAACCTAATGCTATAGTTTTGTAACACTGCATTAATACAAATATGTTAATCAGGGCAACAGCATAACCTGTTGATCCAAAATACATAAAAGCATTACACAAGAGAAAGTAATGGCATGAAAACATCGTATAGTACTACAGTACTGTATTATCACATTTAATCATTGGATGTCATATGAAAATAACAATAAATAATTAATATTTTTTTTATAAAGATAACTTTTAATAGTAGGATTTTGAACCTACATTTTTGGAAATCAATAGTCTGCTTTAGCTTGAGATATATTAAATATATCCTTTCCTTAATTAGTGGTACAAATTATTATGGAAATATCTATGAAATTTAAAGGCACTAACATTGTTCAATGGCTTAATACAGAACGTCTTCAACAGTAACTAATGAAGCCTCAACAACCAACATGTATTATAAAAGTGATGGGTGTTATGGTAAAATTCCACCTGGTATGGCAGTTTGGGAGAGAAAGTAGTTGAGGTATATTTAAAATATTACTAGCAATGGCCACATCTGATTGAAAATAAGTATAATTTGTTGGGGTTTTACCTGGTTAACACAGTTTTCACAATTATGACAAACATTCCTGTTTAATTGGATTGAAATTGGCATAGCTGTTCTGAAGAACTTAAAGATTGGTTATCCATCCATATGTTTGTGATGTAAACTACCCCATTGCTAGGGGAGACAACTCAGATATAACTTTGATAAAGCATGTCCTGAAAAAATCCTATGGTTGCCAGGTAAGCCACACACCTGATAGTGGAGCAACCCCTGGATCAAGTTTGAGTAGTGCACATAATAAAATCATTTCTGCCAAGTTGGATCAAAACTGGCTGAGCTGTTCTAGAGAGGTAGAAAATAGGTTTTCCATTTTGGATTTACTTGTGATTAGCTGTGTGGTCATCTATCTGAGGTCAGAGATGCCAACCTATAATTGTGCTTACCAGCATCAAATTTTCAGAATCTGTTTAACATCTAAAATCATGAACTTAAATATATTCATATTCCACTTATGAATTAAGAGTATAGTAATTATAATTAAGAGTCAATCAAGAACATCAGAAGATGCATTGTATTAATAAACCTTAAGGATTTATTATAATTACATATTTTAAATCAGAAAAAAAAACTCTCAACTTCCTGTTCAATTTTTTTAATTCACAATAGACATTAAGAAAACATTGATTAAAAATAGACTTAAATATTATCACAGGCTTACAAACTGTATATACTATATATCCTTGCTTTTGAGCCAAGTTAACTGCATCTTGAAACAACAGAGCTGGATCTATGCAGTTTGTTATGAGTAATCAGTAGAACAAACAAAGACCCTGATCTACCACTACATTATGCATCATCAGATCAGGGTTTGTGTTGTTTTGCAGTAGGACTCAACTTACAAGCAGATAAAAATGGTAATAGAAGAAGAATATTTACTCTGCTCTGAGTTTGATACTATAGTATTCACACACCCTCCTGTTTGTTTGTAACCCCCTACCTATGTTTTAAAAAAAGGACATTAAAAAAATGTACAAAACTTACTCATTTCATTTATTGATTTATAACTTCTAAACTGACTGTCACCAAGAGGTCCCTAACCATTGTCAACTTTTTGGCATTTCAAAGCAAGCAAAAGATCTTGGTGTAAGTAAACAGATCGACTGCTCACTCTCCTTTTTGGTTTCAAGAACAGTTATTTTATTTACACAATCTACACTATTTGGAATGGTGGACAGGTGGAACATATGTATCTCTATCTGGATTGACTAATAGGTGAACTTTGTATATGGTATTAAAGCATCAGAATAACTACTAGAGAGGTAGTCTCAACCTCTTTAATCAACAACTATTTAGCATTATAAAACAGTACATAAATATACATCTTTGGCATTCATTGGATCTGACCCTCCACTGCATGAGGTTAGTTGTGTTAAGATGGTAGAGAAGCATGCAGAAACTATGAGGCGAATTGCAAGTCTGACTGATGTCAGGGCCAAATGGCCAACATGCCCTATCCATGAGGCATAATTGCCAGTATGACATGTCCAGGCAGAATTGCCAATGTTTTGAGAAAGACTTGCCAGAATGACTACCTAAGATGACTGTCAAGGCAGAATTGCCACTATAATGAAGCAGTCACCACAACCTGTTATGTCTGTAAGTCAAGTGGATTGGGGACAGAATGCCCGATGATGTAATAGTGGCAAAACCACTGGTGAAGATACGGCAAGTGCAGCCTATTAGTATGTGGTGCCTGGTTGCCACCTACAGAGATAGTGGAATTAGTATGCTGGTGGGAAATTAATCATAAGACCTGCAGGCGAAGGGTGAGCCATATATAAAAGAAATGCAGGCAACGGTTGGGGCAGTGGAATACAGAAAATGAAACAGACCAATCTTGATGCTGATCGCTTGAAAAGTGAATGACTACTGTCAGCTACCTCAGCACAGCAGACCCTTGTCTCTGACTGGCTGATCGCTAATCCAACTGAGTGTGCATGCCCACTGAACTAACCTTGAAAAGACCCATATCACAGACCCTGGCTGGACTCCATTCTTTGTGTACACATCATTTAATTACATTAAACACCTATTTACAAACAGTCACCTGTATCCAATATTTACAATGTTTTCATATTTGTAAAACAAATTAAACAAGTAAAAAGGAGGAACTTTTGAATACATGTGTTCAGAGAGATGTATCTTCACAATTGATGGAATTATGGAGTTTATCAAACATGATGAGTTACATCATATATGTGGCTTGAAAACACAGATACACCATGCAAATATGGCAATTGTGTTCCTAAAGAAACTCCCATTTAGTTCAAAATGCCAACAAGTTTACAGTGTTTGGGACACCCTAATGACAATCAGGTTAGATCTTATAAATCAATGAAATAAATTACTAAGTTTTCTGCATTTTTTAATTTTTTTGATGCTTCTTGTTTTTAAAATTGGTGGGCATTTAAAAACAAATATGAACGTGAGTGAAATACTATAGTCACAATTCTAGATAATTCTTTGTGTCATTAATAAGCTGCAAAATGACAAATACATGTATATCTGTTCTGTTAATATAAGTGAAATTTGACATGTACTCTAATTTATCACAGATAATGAAATTTGCATGAACCTAATGAAAACTTACTCAAATTCTGCTTCGTAATAATGGCAGTGGACCACAAGAGCAATGCTGCTGCAAGTCATGTGTTAAATATTATATAATTACCCATATCAGTTGTTTGACAGCGCAACTTTACACCTAGGTTTTGACCAATACAAATTTTAGACCATAATTTGTGATCCAATTTGGTAAAAAGTTTCATACATTTTGAAGTAATTATAATGCTAATGAGTAAATGAAACAGTTTATAACAAAATTTGGTCCCATGTTTGTAAAAATGACATGTTAAATATAAATTATATAAATTGATTGATGACCAAAGAGGAGCAAGAAGAAGTCTAAATCAGTCTTTCATTGCCTATCTGGCTGCCATCTACTTATGAGCAAATACATGTGCAGTTGCTCAGAAGTCAGAGATGGTTTAGATTCAGTACAGTGGATATTTAGAAGACACTAAGGTTTTTCCAAATTTAGTAATGGTACCCATATTTGATGGAGGATATTTGAATAGATTGAAAAATCTTATTGCAACTAAACTCTGTCAATCTTTGCAGCAATTGATCTTGTGATCTTTGAGGACATATTGAATATAGGAATTGTTGATTGATGATGGATACAGCAATCTACCACAAGCTCACATGGCCTTAAGGCCTGGTTACATGAGCTAACAACCATTGGCATGAAGAGATTTTAAATTCAGTGCTAGATATTAAGTAAAATAATACATGTACTTTCTAATAACAAATAACAGATTTCTAAAGTGCAAAGTTTTAGAATATCTGCACAAACATTATTTTAATACCGAAATTGTCTATCCTTCAACTCTACTTTTTTTCCCAGTTTCAGTCTTTTTTGTCTCCTCTGGTTGTGCTTCTTCCCCCTCCTCAGTAAATGGTGGGGGTGGGGGTGTAATCAGCGGGAAGTTGTAATCCTCATGTTGTGCTAGTTTATCCTCTCTCTTCAAAATCTCCTCTATCTGAAGTAATCTGTTAAGTTTAGACACTCTCTCTCCTCTACATGGGGCTCCCAGTTTGAGGAATGTAGCATTCATTCCTACTGCCTTTAAAACAAAATGAACAGTTCAAATTTTTATATATTATAATTAGGGCATAACCGATTAGCATTTTTCTACCGATTTCCGATTCCGGATTTTGGGCATGAAATTTTTCCGATTCCGGATACGATTCAATTAATCGGAAATGCTAAATCCGTATTTTTTTTTCTAAAAATTTCATCTTCTGTTTCCGGGTTTCTGGTATCTGGTTTTGCCGTGTCTAGCATGTTACTTAGTACTTTACCATATCCGGCTTCATTTCCGGTTTTCACCTGCCGGTTCAAATAGATTGTCTCACAGCGTGGTTGTGTTGACCATATTTGACTTTTCTGACTTCTTATTTAACTTTATTAGCGCACTATCGAATGACACGCAGTGTTAGACACGGTGCTATAGAAATTCAACTTTATTATTTTTATTATCCGAATCAGTTGTTCTTGCCTTGTCCGACTCCGATTAATCGGAAGTTCATACTATCTGGTGGAATCCAATTTCCGGATCAAAAGTCGGTTATGCCCTAATTATAATTATTTTTATTTTTTTCTGATGTACTTTGTTGCATACAGAAAAAATGTACCATGAGACCACCATTTCTGCCAAGAAAAAGTAGTCTCTGAAGATGGTTTTTGATAATCAGTTTTTGCTGGAGGCCCAGTTTTCAACATTAAACTTTTACTGGGTTGAAGAAGGAAAAATACCCATAAATACTATAGATATATTGTTTTTCTCAAAAATTTATATTGCAACAAAAATACATCAATCATGGACCTCTGCATTTTTATTTTGAAGTTCATGTGTAGTCTGTTGTATGAACTGCAAATCAAAAAAGGTAACACTGATCCTGTCAATAAATTATAATATTAGCTGTGATAACACTCAAAAAATGTATTTCCAGTCAAAGCCAAAACCCTTCTTACCCATGACATAAATAATAAAATGGATCAGCTAGAAAAACAAAAGGATCTAACAGATGCATTAAGGTAAACAGATTACAAGATCGCTGACTGGTACATTCACTGTGTACAGGTTTTTATAACAGAAAGATCAATAAAGCCAATAAGAATATGAACTTTTATAGGAACTATACAAACTAACTCCTCAGAAAATTCAAATAACATATTAAAAGATAAAGAAAGACTTCATTCATTATGTAATGTACAAATGATTTACTGCAGTAGCTTGTGCTATAGTCAAACAAGATGAGATGTCTAACTATGACCTTATCAACATTCAGGTTTTCAAAGCTCACAAACAGTATGAACGTCTAATGTGCCTTAATGATTGCTTCCATTCAAGTTAGAATTATAAATCATAATATGGATTTAAATCACTATGGCACTACAATAGTGATTTATAACACATAAGTCTTGTTTACTGTCTTTAGCATACACCTATGTCATATACAAATAATGAAACTGGTAACCAGACTCAACGTTTTACCTTATTTTGTATGGAACATCTCAGTTCAGATATATGTGCATTTTGCCTGCAGACTCTACACAGTGATCATGTTTACCAAAAATTTAGTAAAGGTCTATAGATGCTATTGTTTATATTCAGTTTTTTCACAGCTGTTGCTTACATAGCAATGTTGAAACACATATTCTGCCTAAAAACTGTTGCAGCTAGTCATGTTTAGCTGATAGTCACTCATGCCTGTACATTTGTAGAGTAAAATTAAACTGTGCATTTTGATTATAAGTACCGTATTTTCCGCCCTATAAGTCGCTCCGGGGTATAAGTCGTGGGAGGGGGAAATCCAGATAATTTTGGAAAATTCAACAGATAAGTCGCTCCTGCGTATAAGTCGCTCCTGCGCACTTACCGTAATCACGGTTTTGATACTGCCGGCCATTGCATACGACTTAGTAATTCCAACAACGTGTAAGTATATTCTTGTTTGAAATTTTAAAAATAGAAATATAAGCAAATAAGATTTATAAATAATGTTTATTAAGTAAATAATAGCGCCACTGCACGATTTCCGTTTTCTTTCGCAAATGCTACGACGTTTAACTTAAATTCTGCATCATAACTTTTTCGCGTGGTAGTTGTTGGTGCCATGATTAAACTGTATTGACTTACGCTAACATAACAATTTTAAATCATACAACGTTATTGTGAAACTATCTTTTTTAATGCTCCATGGTATGAGCGGTCCGTATTTATATACCGGTCAATTCCACAACCCGAGCGAACTTCAAAGGCACTTTATAAAACAAATGAAGTTGTTCGCCAGCCTTCCAGTTTTTTTTATTAATTACTTTGAAGTTCTCTCAATGAAGCCAGTCTCGGTATTCCGGTCAATTTCCACAACCCGAGCAAACTTCAAAGGCACTTTATAAAACAATTGAAGTTGTCAGCCAGCCTTCCAGTTTTTTTATTAATTACTTTGAAGCTCTCTCAATGAAGCCAGTCTCGGTATTCCGGTCAATTTCCACAACCCGAGCAAACTTCAAAGGCACTTTATAAAACAATTGAAGTTGTCCGCCAGCCTTCCAGTTTTTTTTATTAATTACTTTGAAGTTCTCTCAATGAAGCCAGTCTCGGTATTCCGGTCAATTTCCACAACCCGAGCGAACTTCAAAGGCACTTTATAAAACAATTGAAGTTGTCCGCCAGTCTTCCAGTTTTTTTTTATTAATTACTTTGAAGTTGTCTCAATGAAGCCAGTCTCGGTATTCCGGTCAATTCCACACCCAGTGCGAACTTCAAAGGCATTTTATACGACAACTGAAATTGTTCGCCAGCCTTCCAGTTATTTTTATTAATTACTTTGGAGTTCTCTCAATGAAGCCAGTCTCGGGTTAATCCAGAATTTTTTTTATAAACTATTGAAGTAAATTATGAAGCGCTACCGGTACATTTAAATACATATATTGTAGCGACATCTGACCAACACTTTGCTTGAAGCACGTGGTAAATAATAAAAGGAAAACAATGGCAATCGTAATTTCAATATTTTTTTTAAATTAATAACAACAAATTTTAACACATATATATTATAACTAAATAATATTTGATTATTTAATTTGATATTCTTGTAGTCTAATACTTACGTGTATGTAAGTTTCGAGCAATTGGCTTGCCGGTATACCGTAGATGCATTCGCTATAACACAGCATCACCGCGCATCATTCATATCGGTCGTTAAAAAAATTTATTTATCGTATAAGTCGCTCCTGTGTATAAGTCGCACACGTCATTTGAAAGAAAAAAAACGAAAAAAAGTAGCGACTTATACCCCGGAAAATACGGTACCAGTAGTCACTCACAGCATAAGTCATCCAAATAAGCTTCTATTCTAATGAAAACAATAAATTACAATTATAGGTGAATTTTATGATCAGTGGCTGATGAAAAATGACAAACTCATAAAGTCTGACTTATTAGTTCTTTCCAAATCTGGCACTGCTATACATTGTGTAGCAGATTATAATTGCACTAAATTTCAATTTATTACACTGTACTAATTTATGTCAAACAATACATCTCAAATTGAAGTCTGTTGATATAAAAAAAGATAGTCACCCAATTTCATAATATAGTAGTCTCATTCAACCAGACACTTTCATGATATCAAGCGATCTTTGTCAAGCAAGAGGTAAAGATCTATACAAAAGGATGCACTGCTCAAAATGAGGCTCACCAAAAATCTATTGGAGCTGCTGATGGGTCACAGACTACTTCAGGTATAATAATTATTATGACAAAGTTCATTGTAGTGACAGGCCTAGCTGTTTGCGCATTCCCAAAAATACCTGATAACAAGAGAGCTCATCTGCCAGTAAACCAGTACACTGTACTATTGATGCAGACACCACCCATACTCACTTGTAAGTCTGATACAAAAGCAAACTGCATAGACCCAGATCAGCGGTTGCTGGTTTTATGCAGTTTGTAAAGTGAAATAACCATGTCATGTTTGGTTGAGCATAAACATCCACGATGTTTTAATTTTAAACTTGGTAAATATACCTTCTAAAGGTAAAACAAATTTACTTTGGCACAAAAATCTAGAAAAACGTAAATGTGAAGAAAAAAATACCAGATGAAAAACACCTACTGGTAACAATCAGACTTTCAGTAGACTCAGCACAGATCTTGAAAATTCATTTGAGAGCCTGGTTGAACAGAGTTAAATAAATTTTACTATATTCTCTGCGATGCAGGGAAATAATTTTTGAATGAAAACAAATACACATTCTTAGACAATAACCCTATTGTCATAACCAAACTTCTATACATACATTATTAAACAAAGTATCTCTCTAAAGTGTAATATTTGGTAAGCATGCAGTTTTCTATCAAGGTTGAGCAAAAGAAACAGGTCTACAAACAACTATATGCATCTTCAACAGCTTAACCCTTAAAGTGCTAGTCGTGACATTAGTAGTGCGGTCGATGTCTCGCAGTGCTTGTCACAACTTAAGTCGTTCTCTAGGTAAGCAACAATGTATACATCCTATTACTTCAACTAGCCATGACTGCTTGTAAAACTATATTTTTGATTGGTTTATAAAGGCCTGGAACAAGCATTCCATTGTACTTTACTATGCATTTAGTGAAGAAGTTTTACAAATATTTGCTATTAAACATGTAGTACCTGAAAAAAATTAAAATGGCTGATGCTGAATATGATCTTTATTCTTGCAACAAATAGCATCTTCTGATACTGATGATGATGATTTTGAAGAATGTGGGAGGTTGAAATTATTTATGCTGGCAAAGTGTTGACAGAAATACCCATGAGTGATTTTGAATCAGGGATTAACATGGAACTGGATTCTGATGTACATGCTCACTTGAAGTGAAAAGATGATATGCCTGTCATTCATTGGTAATTCAAAATTAAATGTCGAGATGCTGAATACTGAACCTATGGACTATTTAAGGCTTTTTGGATGACAATTTATTGCATCTGATAGTAGATCAAACAAATCCTTATGCAGATCAGAGAGTTCATGGGGCAGACATGAAGGAGAACAGTCACATGAAGAAATGGCAGCCTGTCACACCTGAGTATCTAAAGCTCTTATTCGCATTGATTATAGCAATGGGTTTGGTACATACATCTGATCTCAATTCCTACTGACAACCACATACTTCAACTAAAAATCTGTATGGGATAGATTTCTAGCAATTCTAAGCAATTTACACCTGGCAGACAATGAGAACAATCAAGGTGACACTTTATACAAGATCCACTAATGATTGAAGAAAAAAAAAGAAGTATTTGCTGTAGGTTTATTCACCCGATATGAAACTCAGTTTTGTTATTAAAATGAATAACAGGTGAAAGTTTTTCAAGAACATTTATTATTGACTCTGGGGGTCTAAACCTACCTCTGACATTCATGGCGTGGATGTTTACAAAACTTATCTTTTCTTTACCTGTGATTTTCACAATTTAAATATATCATTGTGACAGACATTACATGTACATGGTTGAACTACTAAAGAATAAAATATTTCTTAGATATATTTGAACTTTTGCATTAAAAAAACCCCAAAAAATACTGACGAAATACAATTCTAACTTATCATTTTACCTGTATTTACACCTGTACATGCAAATATGTTAACCGTACATATGTGTCTTGATGCTAATCTTAAAGTGTAGACATCCATCATCATTTTTCATATAGGGTTTGTCATCTATTGTGTATATTTATTGAAATACATGCAATTTAAAAACTGTGCAGTTTTTTTCTTTCTTTTTTCTCTCAAACAGTTCAGCACTGAGGGATCTTGTAGTGCAAAACAATATAGCACTTTAAGGGTTAATTTCTCCATGGCCTTCAGTTGCAATAGGGCTAGTATTAGGAATCAGGAAAATGCCTCCATGAGTTATAAGTTCAACCCTGTGTACATGACAAAAAACCATGCTGAAATTATATGCTTTTAAAACAATCTGAAAGCAGATTTTTAAAATAAAATCTGTCAATATAAAATATTTTGATGAAGTTGCACAATAAAATCTACAGTAAAAAAAAATTATCTTTAATTTGTTGAAGTTATCTAACAATATCTATAATAATAAAATAAAACCCATTATTCCAAAATCTATCAACTAGATGAGAAAGAGAAAGAGGGATAGAGAAATGACCATTATACCATATCTGCAAGAAAGTCATCAGTTGTCTCCCCTTGAGAGGCAGCCAGAATCACCTTATTACCAGCATCTGTATAAGAAAATGTACTTTTCAAATTTTGAGTTTACTGGATTTTTTTCTCATAATAACTGTAAACTTTAAAATTATGAATATGTGAATATAAACATTGATTCCTTTGGATTATATGTACTGTGGATATGAGTATGAAATAAAAAACAAAAATTACTGAATTGATGACAATACATAAATAAAGTAATCAAATCCAGTTTATATCAGATTAAAGATAATAATTTGTATTGCATACAGCTTTTCATATTTTCAACAAATAATACTGTTATTGACTGTTTGTTTTTCTTTCCAAAACAACAAATGTAACAAGATGATCTGAGGCAAGATACTGGGTTCATGGTTAATAATAACAAATAGCTCTAAGTTATGTTAATTAAAAAGACTGATGAACTTCCAAATAATGTTGATATTTTGTTGAACAAATATAGCTGTCTGTACAGGATTCAGGCAAATAAAAAAAAAATCAATGGAAATTATATAATATTTTTAAGATATTTCAACATGTTTTGAAAGTCAGACAGTGAGAAAAAAAGAGAACTAGAAATATAACCAGAGGATATGAATGCCCTTGACAATATTGTGTATTGTAATAAATTTATCAAATGTTTACCGAATTAAGTAAAATTCACTCTTGATCCACATATAGTAGATATGATTTTACCATGGGTAGATTTGATTTTAACCTGTGAAGTCTCTCAAAAGTTATTATATGGATATGGAATTGTTAATACAAGGACAAACTTCCAAATCAAATTGGGGCTATGAATCAGTTAATTGTTAATTAATTATTAATCAGTTAATTGTTCATTGCAAATAAGTGAAAATCAAACATGACCTAGGTTTCTTTTTCAATATTAACCCCTATACTTTGATTTCCTTTTAATCCAAAAAGCCTTCAAAAGTTACTGAGTGGAATCAGAAATCAGGATAAAAAGCAAACTTATAAGTAGGGTGATTGAGTGGTCTAAATGCTTGTCTTACAGATCACTCATATCTCACCTCTGCTCACATGGGTTTAAGTCTCAGCATGGATATGTGAAAAAGATCTCCAACAACTGACCATGGGTCATTGGTTTCTCTTGAGGTATTACAAGGTTTATTTCTCCACCAAATATACTGGCTACAATGTATAGCATATCATGTAGTGAAAAACGGTATTAAAACCCCAGAATACCAAACCAAACTTCAATGTCAAACAAGAACAGTAAGTCATGTCACCTTTTGACATAATTCAATCAAAATCAAGCATAACTAATCTTTTTCAACATGTAATCTCTAATTAGATTCAACCCATGTGGCTGTTCAAAAGCTATTTTAAAAAAAAAACAGATCTCATCATGCAAAGGTTGTAATTCAAAGTTTTACATACATCCAAAAAGAATTTGAACCTGTAAGTATTAGTCAAATTTTGATAGAAATAGTTGAAAATCAATCTTGACCGAAATCTTATCAGAGGAAAATCCGATATTAAATTTTGGTTTCAGTCAATAAAGTCTTTCCAAGTTCTTACGAAGAAACTAAATTGGTGACAAGACAAGTTGTTGTGACAATTTAAATTAAATACTTAAAACACATTTGATGGTTTGTCGGTACATGAATACCAACAGCCTCATCTTTTTTTTCCAGTAGAGAGGCAAATTTTATCAGTAAAAGCCAGCATATACTGGCATTAAAAAACTTCTGATGATCACCAAAAACAACCAAAGTTCAAACACAATATTGGTTAGTCACACGTTGCTACTAGGTACTAGTAAAAAGTCAACACTAACAAAAAAAGTCATTCCAATTTAAATTGGTCAGCATGAGAAAACAATTGTCTTGCTGGGGCTATCAAAATAATAATACTATCATAGGGATATAAAAACAACTTTAAACTGCTGATATCCTTAAACTAACTGAATGTTGTAACATGTTGTGACTTGTTACTTAATCTCATTTAAAAGACCTCAAATCTTATCTTTTCTGCAACCTGGCATGATGAAATTATTACTTTTATTGTGCACTGAAAATGCCATTTCTTTGTTAAAATGAAACTTCTCATTTTTGGTACTTCAGATGCATCATCATTGTTCTGCAGTAGATTTATCAACTAAACCCTGACATCTAGGGACCTGGTTATGTCGATGATTTGTTGACACCCCAACATAATCAAGATAACCAGGTTAATCTGTAAGTATGTATGTAAATTGTATGATTCGAACCACAGTGTTGCCTTTAAGCATCACAGTGGTTATGAGTATTACTCTGAGGTATATTCTCTATGATACTACAAACCTTCCATCTTTTTGCTGCATGCCATGATATCTGTGATTGTATTCATTTGCTCAAGCTTCAACACAATGCCACTTGTTCTAAAACTTTCTGTTAATTCTTCATCCCTTAATTTGCCTGGTCTTTGGTATACTTGACTTCCAATGATAAAACAGCGTTCTGAAATCTTCTCACATAAATTCATCCAATGAACTGCCTCCTGCAAAAATACAAAGAAACATCTTTAAAATCAAATTCTGATTGAAGCCTGCAGTGGCACCTACATCAACAATATTAATATACCTGGAGTTTTTAAAACTCATATAAATTCTGCATCAGTTACTGCATTTAACTGAAACTAAGGGGCAATATTAATCAATGTCTAAAAACTTGTAACTGTTAATAAAGGATTTGTATCTCTCCTGCTTATGGCTGTTTAATTAACTCTTTGCATTCTGCTGAAACATTTATATGACCATTAAAATAGCCTTGTAACCTCAAAGATGCATATACAAGCTGCTAATAATATTCTCTCTGTCCCCACTGGCTTGTACATGCATTTCTGGCCATGGGTTGGGAAACCCCAGAGATGCATATACAAATTTCCTATTAAAGCTTTGTATTGGATGAAATTACAAACATTCATGATTTTTTTAAAAATATTTAGCTAATGAAAACAGTCCTTACATAAAATGATGAAAGTATTCTTTTAGTAGTTTTACAGCATATACGTGGGAATTTCTATTGAACACAAGGTCAATTGTGAAAGCAAAGCAAAATGGCAACATTCATGTATTCCTATGATTGTGACAAAAGTTTTGAAGGATTTGAAAGTGATGATATTGCAAATGACATTCATTTTAATCAGATTCAAGATGAAAGATTGGACATTAGTCATGTTTTGACATCTGACATTTTAGATTTATCTCAATCTGAGAGTGAAATGCATGATCAAATCTGTTTGGAACACTTGAGACCAGTGAACATGGACGACTTTACAGCTGTTTAAGGGCCAATATTTATTTTAGAAGAAAATGCAAGGGAGATTTCTTTTTACGTTTTATTTCTTAAAGAAATATTCCAGTTACTGGATACACCGGAAAACAAAATAGCAAAAAGCAGATATCTTTTTTTAAAATTATGAATATGTGAATATAAACATTGATTCCTTTGGATTATATGTACTGTGGATATGAGTATGAAATAAAAATAAAAATTACTGAATTGATGACAATACATAAATAAAGTAATCAAATCCAGTTTATATCAGATTAATGATAATAATTTCTATTGCATACAGCTTTTCATATTTTCAACAAATAATACTGTTATTGGCTGTTTGTTTTTCTTTCCAAAACAACAAACGTAACAAGATGATCTGAGGCAAGATACTGGATTAAAGGTTAATAATAACAAATGGCTCTAAGTTATATGCTCCACAAAACTTAACTGTTCTGTGCATCAAGCAGTTGATATTCTTTTACAAAGAAGTAAATCAAATCTTCTTCATAGAAACATTGATGAAATCAGTTAAAAGTTTTCAACAGCTGCATCTAAAAACTCTACATCTCTTAATGTTTCCAGCAAAATCTGGAATGACATCAAATGACCTAGAATATATATATATATATATATATATATATATATATATATATATACAGTAGTCCCCCTCTTGAACGGCCCCCTTGACCAGCAGCCACCCGCTTCTTACGGCCAGAATCCCTTGGCACCGACGAGTTTGTATTCAAAAGTACCCCTCAAGAGCAGCCACCCCTCTAATGCGACCAGCATTTTAGTACAAAAAATGAAAAATGTCCCCCTCATGAACGGCCACATTCATTTCTTTAAATGTATCCAGAACCAATAATTAATTCAAATCTTGACGTAAGGTAAGCAATTTTGATTATCTCTATTATGAATACACGTCTCCGAGTGTCAAGTCGCCGTTAAAAGTGTCGACTAAAGATTTATAGTATATCATTATCTATGAAAGTCGATGTTTACAGGAAATGGGCTCAATAATGCTATGATAGAGTTTTGGGGTTTAACACCTATGTCGAGTTCTTCTCGTTGATGATCATAACCAGACGTAATTGTTATAATCATAACAAGGTCAGCATAGGCTAAAAATAGATTTTGTACATTGGCACACACAGACAACCTTAAAAAAAACAACAGGGTACCAGACAAAGACCGAAAAAAATCACATGACCACACATTATGGCTTCCTTTATGAAGGCTGTATTTCGTACACTTGACATAAGTTTTGTCTGCATAATTAAATCGCATACAGTCAGCAATAACCGAATAAATCATTACCAAACATTAAATTGTCATCACGTTAATGGATATATTATTTTAGAAGAAAGTCGGTTATTCTACTCGACGACATCGGGGAAGGGATGGGGGGGGATGCCGAACAATTTTATGTACAAAAGACTTGTAAAAACAAGTTTATGTTGAAATAATTTGAATAAACAAAGTAATAACCGATAAGAAGGTTATTCAGCAGCAGTGGGAAAATGGAGCAAATGGAAAGATAATTATGTATGTACCAAGATGTAAATTACATTTTTGAATCCATTTGCAATGTGCATGACAACAATACCCGTTCGCATATCACACTTACGCCAAGAAAGAAAAATAGTAACATATATTCAGTTGAAATAAATTTGTTATTATAACAAAAATAAACTTTTATTGATTAATGTTTTATTTAGACGAAGATATTTAATCTTTTGAAGTATGTAGCTTTCTTACTACGTACATTACATATACATGTACTTCTCATAATAAATTTAGTCCCCCTCTGGAATGGCCACCCGCCTTATAAGGCCACTTTCCCGGTGCAGCAGGGGTGGCCGTATAAGAGGGGGACTACTTTATATGTATGTATGTATGTATGTATATATATATATATATATATATATATATATATATATATATATATATATATATAAATATAAAATAAACAACGCCAACACGTATTAATGTTGTGACCGGTTTCGCTTTAATGCTTTATCAAACTCAAAAAAAGCATTAAAGCGAAACCGGTCACAACATTAATACGTGTTGGCGTTGTTTATTTTATATTTTAATAAGTCTACCTAAACAACACTATGGCATCAGCATCTGATCCACGTATTCATAATAAAACAAATTTGTTAAAATCAACAATGGAGAAATTAGCTGAGAAACAGATGAAGAGCGGTCTACACGCACGATTTCTGGAAAATTGTATATCGGAGAATCTTGTACCGAAAGGATTACGTCTAAGACTGAAAATTCATATTGGTAATAACGAATCCTCAAGAAAGTTTCAGGAGTCTATTGACAACCTATTGAAAAAAGTGTCTTTGGAGATATGCGAGAGATTAAAAGAAGAGCACCAGAGAAAAGCACTCAACCTAGGCAAAGAACTAGAAGAAAACAGAGATAATCTTAGAAATTTGATAAAAAACCGTATTGGCAATTTTGATGAAGAACTCTTTACAAAAACGGAATCTAAAAAAGACGAACTATTATCAAATCAACTTAAAAAGTTACAAAATTTGCAAAAAGAAAAAAACAACTTTCCAGAACAACGAAAACCATCAGCATTGGAAATTGTTAGAGAGAAATCAAAAAGAAACAATCAACAACCAAGTAGAACAACAGAGGAAATTAACTTCAAACGTGCAGTAACTAACAATCAAACAAGGACTCAACAACAACCAAGAAATAAAAATGAAATGGAACATGCATCATTACCAACAGCAAAAATTACATCTCAACCAAATCTAAAAGAAGTAAAAAATAACAGACCCATTCAAAACAACTCAACAAATGATCAAGCAAAAAACTTAAGAGCCCCAGGCACACAAAGAACAACCTATGCAGATGCAGTAAAGAATGGGGCGAAGAAAATTGCACAGGAGTCCAACATAACCGTAATAGAAACATTACAAAAACTTATGGAAACCCTCAAGGATCTGTTGAAGACAACACAAACAAAAGAAAGAATAGGAGATTTGTTAGAATTCAAAACAAGAACAAATGGAGGAAAGACAAGAAAAGAAAAAAGGAAATCAAAAGAGGAAAAGAAACTGTGTTAAACCTTTCTAAACGAACTCTAACTGATAGTGATTACATTCTTCTAGGTAAGGGTTTATCTTTTTGTCCAAGAAACAAAGTGCATGATAATATCAATTTAGCAGAAGCATTTTTCAAATACACTAGATCGTTAAAATTAAAAGAATTTTTCTCACAATCATATACTAACTCACAAGTCAAAAGTAGTTATCATCTAAAAAATAAGCCCTTTTTCAATAAAAAAGAATCATCATTTACACCTTCTAGTGGTCGAGATATTTATCTCGATTTTTATATTGAAGCAACTAAACAAGAAATTTTAAAAAGCAGTTCTAAAAGAAAACATTTTACTAACATATCTAAAGAAGAATTAATTTCCTTGCGTACCTTATCACAGGACGAAAGTATTACTATTAAAAAGGCAGATAAGTCTAGCACCATAGTAATAATGAATAAAGTAGATTATATTGAAGAAGTAGAAAGACAATTAAATGATGACGAATATTATACAAAACTTTCCTATAATCCTTCTGAAGAATTTAAAGAAAACATAAGCAAATGTATTAATCAAATCGCTATACACAATTGCTCAATGCATGATGAACTAGATATCTTCCCGAATAAAATACGCACACCTCAATTTTATATTTTACCAAAAATACATAAAACGATTAATAAGTCACTACCTTTAGGATATCCAGGTAGACCTATTATTTCTACTTGTAACTCAGTTACAAATAATATATCCAAATATATTGATCATGTTTTACAACCACTAATGAAATCACTACCTTCATATGTCAAAGATACTTTTGATTTCATTACCAAATTGAAATCTTTACCAAAACTAACTGAAAATTCATTACTAGTTACACTTGATGTGGTTTCACTCTACACGAATATACCACACAATGATGGTATCGAAGCATGTAAATATTATCTTGGAGAAAACGAATATACATCTAAACTATCAAAAGAACATGTTTGTAATTTGATAAAACTTGTGCTCGAAAATAACTTTTTTCAATTTGGTAATACAAACTATCTCCAAAAAATGGGAACAGCAATGGGTAGTCCTATGGCACCTTCTTATGCATCTTTATTTATGGGAAAATTGGAAAATGATTTTCTAAATAAATGTTTCTTAAAACCAGATATTTGGTTAAGGTTTTTAGACGATATCTTTATGATTTGGAGTTATCCATTAGAAGATCTTTATTATTTTATAGACAGTTTAAACAAATTACATCCAACAATAAAGTTTACATTCAATGTGTCTAAAACTAAAATATCATTTTTGGACGTAGACGTCATAAAAAATGAAAATAATGACATCACTACCATGGTTCATGTTAAAAACACAAATATGCATCAATATATTGAATATTCATCATGCCATCCTAAATCATGTAAAAGCGGGATACCATATAGTCAAGCGAAAAGATATAGAAGAATTATTTCGGATGACACTGTTTTTAAATCATCTTTGATAGAGTTAGGTCAGCATTTTCTAAATAGAAATTACCCTATTGATATCATTAATGCTGCTTTCCAAAAAGTATCTTCTCTTACACAACTTGAATCATTACAATGTAAAATCAAAAATACAAATAAGGATATCATTCCCTTTATTATTGAATATAACCCAAGTTTACCTAATATAGGTAAGATTATCAATAAATATTGGGATTTATTAAAATTATCAGGTAAAGAAAATGTTAAATTGCTACACGAAAGCATGCCCATGCTTGCTTATAAAAGGACAAAAAATCTTAAAGATTACCTAATTAATTCTAAATTAGAAAAAACATCGTACAAAAAAGGATCAGCAACTAAATGTAATAGACCTAGATGTTCGCACTGTTCTCTTATTAATGAAAGTACTTCTTTCAGTAGTAGTAATACAAAAGAAACGTTTAATATGCATTGTGATACTAATTGTGCAACATCAAACGTTATTTATTTGATCACATGCAAAAAATGTGACGTCCAATATATTGGACAAACTAGTCAACAAATATCTAAACGTATGAACCAACATAGATCTGACATAAAAAATTATATCCATAAATCTTTTTCATCTCATGTTGCCGTACACTTTAACAATAGTTCTCATACTGTGCAAGATTTTTCCTTTCAACCTATTGTTATAGCTGAATCAGAAATGGAACGTTTGCTAAAAGAAACATACTGGATTCACCGTCTTAATACAGTATATCCAAAAGGTCTAAATTCCAAAGCACTTTACGACCTTCATTAATGTAATATATATATATAAATAAAACTGTTTATCTCTATTTATTCATAAATTTTATATATATATATATATATATATATATATATATATATGGATTTTTAGAGACATTTTCTGTAAAGAAAACATTTATTAAGTGGTTTTATTTATATATATATCTAGAACATGAACCCATTTCATCTCCCTGTACAACAAAAGAAGAAAATAATGAGGTATTTATCTAAACCATGAAAACCTCAGGCATGCAATGGAAATATTCTTTTTGAAATAATATTAGAGCATCATCAGTGGCACACAAGGAAATGAATTAAAATTGCATCAATTGAAATAGGAATACACTCACTAAAACAGACACATGTACCTTTTTTCAAGTAATTATTTATTATCAAATTGGCCCCCTTTTCATTCAGAACTAAAAATCCAAATTGTTTTAGTGAAAACCCTACATTCTGAAGGAGTAGCAATAAAAATAGATAGATTTTCAAGATGGCAGCCATAATGGACACCAGATCAACACTATTTTCATTTATGATCTACTAAATATTTGAAGAAACGCTTAAGTGGAAATCCCATGTCATTAAAACTATCCATTCAAAAAGACAGTAACACAATTTTCAAGGTAGTTGTTATGGTATCTATTGTGGACATCATTTCAGCACCATTTTCACTAACAACCAACTACATACTGTTAACACATTAACCCCTGGAGGTTTTTGCTGTTTTCACATGAAATGCAAGCAGGAAACACATTTTGGGGTCTTTTTCTGAATACATCCTAATACATTGACATCCAAGCAATTTTCCATTTGCCCAATGCCTAGTTGTGCTACAAATGTTTCCATTGGTTATTTTACTCGTGCATGAGCAGAAGGTGAAAAGTTGGAATCATTTATTTTTGCCTAACAGACCCATATTTTTTGTATGGAGAAGACTCTTTATCTCTTTATTAAAAATGTCCAATTTATCCTATTTTTTGCACAGGTTCACCTGTCTGTGTGCACTTCAGACCAGTCTGTCTTACATCTGAGGCCATAAAGTCTAAAATCTGGACACAAAATCTGATTCCGACCATGGGCAAAATTTGGGTGGAAACAAAATGGGTAAAAAAAGTAGGTTTTTCCCTCTGTATTTTGTAGTGCAACTAAAATGTCCAGATTATTTGGCATCATTGTAGAGCTAAATCTGTCTACCTTTCTATAATAGCACCCACTTTAGTGTATCATACATGACCTTGATGCTACAGAGCTTGGCAGCAGGCTACTACCTCCTGCCCTGTAAACGCACCACTAGGGGTTAATGTGTTAACAAGAATTTTGAGAGAAAAAATTGCAAGTTGTCACGGAATATCTAAATTTGTAATTTATGTGCAGTGTTGATGTACAAGTGAATAAATATAAAAGGAATATTCAAATTTGGTGACATCATGAAAATGCACTTGTTAACACATTAACCCCTGGAAATTTTTGCTGTTTTCACATGAAATGCGAATAGGAAACACATTTTGGGGACTATTTCTGAATACATCCTAATATTTCGACATCCAAGCAATTTTCCATTATCCCAATGCCTAGTTGTGCTAAAAACATTTTCATTGGTTATTTTGCTGGTGCATGAGCAGATGGTGAAAAGTTGGAAATCAGATTCCGCCCATAGGCGAATTTTGGGCGAAAACAAACTGGTCATAAAATTTAGGTTTTTCCCTTGGTATTTTGTAATGCAACTAAAATGTCCAGATTATTTGGTATCATTGTAGAGCTAAATCTATTTGCTTTTCTATTACCACCCACTTTAGTTTATCATACATGACCTTGCTACAGAGCTTGGTAAAAAACTACTACCTCCTGCCCCATAAACACAGCGCAAGGGATTAATGAATTAAAATGTATTTGGATGGAAACTCCGTGACATTGCATCCATCCACTTAAATAAAGTAGTAATAACAAGATGACTGCTCTTGTGTCCATGCTGGATGTTGTTGGTATTATTTTAACTTAGGACTAAGTTCAAACTGTAATAAAATGTAAAAATTGTTTTAGTGAGTACCCCATGTCAATACATATTTCCAGTGATGAGAAGCTGTGATAATATTTCCATTAAAATGACCATACTGTGTGTGTGTGGGGGAGAGGGTATTTTCACTAAGTGCCAACAAAAGGGACATGTATATAAAGTTTATAGACAACTTGTTTTAGAAAAAAGTAATACAAATCAATTGTCTAACAGATGGATGATGGATGATATGTCATGGAATAAGTTCTCCTGAATTTTGACCAGGAAAGCTTACAATCACTACCTGTTTCCTCATAGGGTCAATAATTGCAATAACAGACATGTATCTTCCCAAAAGTTCTGCCCAGTACTCCACCAGGTCATCTGGAACTTTTTGTTGACCGGTTATCACCTCATACTTGCCTTTTTCCTGTCAAAAATACAAATAATTATGTCAGATATTATTAGGACATCATGCAATATAACTCAAATTATTTAACATGATGAAACAGAACAAGTAAAATCATTTAACAAAATGCAATAGAATAAGTCAAATTCTTTATCATAGTGCAATAGAACAACTCAAATTTTTTAACAAAATGCAATAGGACAATTCAAATTCTTTAAAGTAATGCCACAAGTCAAATTCTTTGTCAATGGCATATGAATACAGTGCATATTATTACTAAGATCCCATATCTCCAATATTCATTTGTGCACATTTAAAAATTTTTTTTTTAAATTGATAACTGTTCCCATATATACTCTCTCATAAGTCAGATCCAACTCCACAGACTCACATCTCATCACATAATGCACTGGCAGATCTGGGTCAATGAAGTTTGTTAGGACAATTGACAAACAACACAGACCCTTAACTGCCAGCACATTATGTAATGGCAGATCAAGGTCTAAGTTGTTTGTAGTGGGACCTGACTTAGAAGTGAGTATAAGCATTTGATTAATATGAAGAGAATAAAACTGATACAATATTTATTATAGAAGAAATTTGTATAAGAAGCCAAATATCCACATATCTATTGTATAAATAAATGCAAAGACTGCATGATTCATGTATGGTGCTAAGTGAGATCACATAACTGTAAAAATTACATATGTTTCAGGAACGTTGTTAAGTTAGGCTGCAAACTTTTATTTCACCCTATGAAATACAACATTTATGACATGATGTTAATACGATAACAAGAATAGAGTAATATATGTGATTTTCTGATGAAATCTAGACTAATAAATAATAACTTGATGTAAAATGAAACAACAAGAACATTGGAATATCTCAGAATAATAACAACTTAAATCAGGTCATGTATTTTAAAAGCAGCTACATTTACTAACTTAGAAAACCAATCAGGTCCTACTTCCAAAATCATGATAGAATTTTTCTGGCAAAAAAGAATTCTGTAATGCAATACAACTAAAGAATATGCAACATTTATTTTTCTAAAATAGTTTTACTCATTGGGAAATAAATAATACATAAAGGTTAAATGACATATAAAATTCTGCCAACGCATCAAATTTAGAATATATATGTAATTTACTTTGGATAACTACAGGTAGTCAACATATCAAGTTATATATATATATATATATATATATATATATATATATATATATATATATATATATATATATATATATACACACACACACTTTACTGTGGTCAAGTACATTCAGTTTAACTCTTAATAAAAATCAGATGAAAAAACCCAGTACATTTTGTGTATGTTTAAAAATATGCTGATGTGGGCTGATCCACATAAATGCATGTATGTCCACGATAAAGAGGATAAATACCACAAAAAAATCTAGGAAGAGATGTTTTCTTAAACAAAAAGCCACAACAAAAATAAAGTTTTATCAGGGTGGGGACTGGACCAGAAATTGAAGGTCCTTAAAGCAGGGACACTCAATGCAGAATGGAGACAATCAGAAACTGGATGTCCTTGAAGCAGAAATTCGCACTACAGAGTGGAGACTGGACCATAAACTGAAGGTCCTTGAAGCAGGAAATCACACTAAAGTATGGGAACTGGAACAGAACTTAAGGTCCTTGAAGCAGAAAATCACATTGAAGTGTGGAAACTGGAACAGAATCTTAAGGTCCTTCAAGCAGAGACTCTCACTACAGAGTGGGGACTGGACCATAAACTGATGGTCATTGAAGCAGAGACTCTCACTACAGAGTGGGGACTAGACCATAAATTGATGGTCACTGAAGCAGAGACTCTCACTACAGAGTGGGGACTGGACCATAAATTGATGGTCAATGAAGCAGACTCTCACTACATAGTGGGGACTGGACCATAAACTGATGGTCATTGAAGCAGTTAATCTCACTGCAGACAGTTGTGCATGTTATTTATTGTTTATTCCCAATTTCAACAGACATCTAGCCAATCTTGTCCCAAACAATATGTAAAATGCTATGTAGATTACATGTGCTAATTACCTGACACCAAGACAGTTTAGACATTAATTTCAATTTATAATACATATAACATTATTATTTTTTATCATAGATCCTGATCTGCCATCTCATAATGTTCCAGAAATCTGGGTTGATGTTGCTTCTTCTACTGATTATTCCCAATAAGCTGCATATACCCAGATAAGCCATTGTATTGTGTGATGGCAGATCTTGGTCTGTGTAGTCTGTATTTGAACAAGTTATATCTAAAGTCAATGTCTTCATGTTCCAACTCAAATAGACTTAACTCTGAAAACATGGATTAAACACAAAATTTTTATTGCACATTCTAAATATTGAAATTAAAAACAGACATTGCTAAAAACTTTCATTTATCTTAGTTGCATTGAACAGTGTTAGACAAGCATGGACTTAACATATCAAATTAATTGGGTGAAATCACTTATCCAAAATATCCATAACACACCTGCTAGATAATGTCAATATCCTCAATACAGATCTGCTATATACAGTGTGACCCCATTATAGCATGTTCCATTATAACACAATTCGGATATAACACAGTCATGGCGTGGCTTCTTAAATTTTATATACATGTATTTTTCTTGCACACGAAAAAAACATCTTTCTTAAAAGTACAAAAAGTCATAAAAAGTTAATTTTGGCAAGAGATTGCACATGAATAATACAAGAATCATGAAGTGGCTTCTGAAATTTTATATGTATTTTTCTCATACATGAAAATATAGTTTTATCTTTCTAAATTAATCCTTGTCTTCAGACCAGAACACCTGCACCTCTATAGTCTGTTAATCATTTGTTAAATTTCTGACCACAAATGTGGAAGAAAAAAAAATAGACATGGAGGAAACTGTATCAACAACTGACCAAACGATGGCCAATTCCTTTTTTAAAAATGTACCCAGATCAAATAGTTTGCAAAAATTTCAAAGAAAACCTTACCTTTGAAGCACCAACTGTTTTGAAAACATACTAAGTGAATGGAAAAAAAAAATCAGTCTCAATCATGCAATACAATTTTTCGATGTTGCCACCACAATAAGAAATGGACATAGGTTTGGTTCTCCAAAGCTGGCCTTTAGTGATAACTTTAATAATGCATGCACCTTCCATCAAAGAAACCTGACTACAATTTTCAATAAAAACAATGGAATTTGCTGGATGTTTTAATTTTTCCACATGACTGGAACACATTTACTCCACTGTGAAAGTTTCCATTTTGTAGGGAAAATTTTTATGCTTACAAATGCTACCAATAGCATACATGACTGCTATGTTTATCCGCTAAAATCAGACCTATATGACCTGTGACAAAATTATTGAATAATTGAATATTTTAAATCTCTGTGTGTGCATTTCTTCAATGGCATCACTTATATTGTGGATTCAATGTATGTGATGAGATTCACAGGTGAGTACACAGTGTTGATACTCTTTTCATGTTATACATAAGACACGTGTAAATATAAACAGTATACACATATATGTACCACTCTGTGGTTCTCTAAATAAAGTAAAATATTATATATGCCTTCTGTTTTCACTACAGGTTATTTCCAATTTAATATGCATCAATTTTAAGATGGTAACTGTGCCAATGAAGTATGTATTTTACAAAGCACATTTATCACCTACGCCCAGCAATTTATTTTGGGTATAAATCAATTTCTAACTGACCTGGTTGCTTATAACATGGTTCAATCTATAACACGGTCAGGTTTAATGGCTCCCATCCTCCGTGTTATATAGCAGGATCACACTGTATTGTCAATATCCTCAGTACAGACCGACAAAACAAATCCTAAATACATGTACCTACAATACACTTACTACATGCAGCTCATGGAAAGAAGCTTATTTATGGATTAAGATGTTGGCTGCAATTAAGAGAAATAGTTATCAAAAAGTAGTTTGGAATTATCCTGTAAAATATTTACAAAATGATAATGCTGATGTATTTAAACTATTTACCTACCCAACCCAAAATATTAAAATATTAAAATATAATTCCAACTTTTAACAAATACTTTGCTAAAAAGAGTTACTTTCATTTTGTTTTTAAAAAAAATGTGTAAAAAATTTACTGCCTCAGAAGCAAAAAATAAAAACATTACTTCCTCTAAAGCAATAATTAAAAAGAGAAACAAATTAAATTTAAGAAAATGAAAATGAGGTCCAGTAGGAAAAGGAGTTTTTAGCAAGTGGAATCTGATTTGATAAAATTATGAAATATACATTGATGAAATAAATACTGATACACAAGTGACAGATTGGAAGTGATTTTATTGAGAAGGTACTTGTAAAAGAATATAAGCCCAGCATATCTAAGAGGAGAAATTTCTTATCTTGGTTTTATCAATTAACAACTTACTGTGAAAATGTGTGTACAGGGTCCAAGCAATCCATAACAAAGAAATGTGTATAGGTTGAAGTTCAGTTTGAAGGACTACATTTAATTAAATTCTATCTCGATATATGTCATTAAAATAAAAAGAACTGGAAACAGTTCCCTTTGACCAACTATCCTTACAATAATAATTGAATGATTCAAAATTTACCAAATTTGCACAAATTAAATAACCTTTATCAGATACATCCAGAAAATTATACAATGGTGAGTGAATTTCTTCCTCATGATAGAAGTATTGAGCTCAAATTATGTTCTGACATAGAAAGCCTGCAAGGCTGATTTACCAAAGGTCATAATTTGCCAATGATTTAAATTGGAATGATATACTTTTCATTGGCTTTATCATTTTCTTTCAAAGAATTAAAAGTGTTAAAAGACTTATTAGCAAAATCCTAAAGTTGCTATCACATAAACTTATGCCCAACCACTCCCTAGACTTCAGAGCATTCAACATAGTGACATCAATCATGTAATAATGTAATGATAACATTTCAAGATACAGGGTAAATGTCTATTTTTGTTTATAAACATGGTTATCTTTAAGCTGAAAGAAGCATATATTTCCCTTATTTACCAGATATGTCCAAATTTTCAAATAGTATTTTCAATGGTAAACATGCACACATTTTCATAAAAATATGGAGGGGGGAGGGCAGGAGGGGATGGGAGGGAAATAGTATTACATAATGGTTACACTTATACTCTTACTTTAAGTAAATTTGTATCAATTCTATATTTCTTCAGTCACTGATTAGAGTTTCCTTTATATTTCACTTTACTAGTGTAGAAATAAAATGGAACATTGTTATCATTATATGCAACTCACACTGTTAGAGTGGCCAGTGATACAAGCCAAGTATAACACACAGTTAGACACTACTGGGATATCACTCAGTGATACATACAGCAGCCTTATCGGCTAATGGAAAACTTTGTTTCACTTCCTTTCCAGCCTGTGGGTTATGATCCTGTGAGATGATAGCGCCAATGGCATTATTTTCAATATCAAAACAAACTGACATATTGCTTTTAATAATAAGTACAAAGACACATTATAATGTGAACATCATAATATTTCTTTAAACACAACAGCCATGCCATTTCTTCTAAGTGAATAAAGAAATATAATAACAATCAAACCAGACAAAACCAACAGTGACATATATAAACTTTTCTATATAAATATAGAAACAGTCATTTAATCATCAATATTTTTATTCCTGACACAAATGAGTCCTGCAAAATATAAAAAACTGAATAATTATCTATCACATATTCATGTTGTCTTTCCTGATAAAAGTTATATAATTTTTATGCTGATTCTCTCTGCAAGCATCTTGTGCATAGTATAACCCATATGCCTGAATTTAGGACCATACACGAGTAGAAAAGGATTCAACTTTAAAATAGAGTGCCTCAAGATCACCCACAAAGAAACCATGTTATTCTGCATGCAGGTCAAATACATATCGTTGATTCCATATTGTTTACCACTGATAAAATTTTCGCTTCTACACCATTGTAGATTAGGAATGTTCATGAAAAAAATTAATTTGGTGGCAACAGCCCTGATCTATGCAAAAATAAATTTGGAAGCAAAAGCCCTGATCGAATAGAAAATTTGCAGTACTATTTTGGTGGTACCAGCCCTGAACTAATAGAAAATGTGCAGGACTATTTTGGTGGCACCAGCCCTGATCTAATAGAAAATGTGCAGGACTATTTTGGTGGCAACAACCCTGATTTAACAGAAAATCTGCAGTATTGTTTTTGTAGAACCACCAAGCAGATACCAAAACTAAAAGTTATGATCCAACCAATAAACACTATAAAGCAAATACATCTTGCTGGTTTTGATGTCTTGATTATTAGGAATGCTCCAGGTTACTTTAAACTACAGGCAGAATCCTTATTTCTTGGATGGAAAAACACTCCCGTTGACTCATATAGCTCTCCTTAGAAGGCTGAAATTCAATTTGTATTCCCACAAAATAATAATTACCAGGATTAATTCTACCAGCCTTGAACCACATACATGACCTAGCATGAACATTGTTTACATGTCACATACACTGGTCATACACCTCTGAAGTGTTATTAAAAGTGATTTTGCCTTATAAAGAACAAAGGTAAATCTAAACTATTTACAGCTCACAATTCATCATTGTAAAACTTGCTTGTAGCACTAAATCACCTTTCAATAAAAGATCCTCAGATCTCACTCTTATTTCCCCATACTATAAATCTCTCTTACTGAGTTTCTTGATCCAGTCATCCATGCCATAATGGTCACTTTATAAAGTGGCCATCTGGTCTTAATGGACATTTCCCTTTACCCCTGTGAAATTTACTAATTAGTGGTTTCTTACTGCTTAAAACAGTCCCTTGAGGATCACAGTAATAATTAACTCCTGACCTCACATCCAGGTATAAAACCATCTCTAAAGTAGTGGAAATACTGAAAAGTATTACATATCAAAGTAAAAGCAATGCATTTATAAAGTTATATAAATCTTGCTGTAATTCAAATTTTACTACACTGAACCTTTTGACCACTCCCTGGTACCAGGAGAAGAAGCAGAAAATAATAATCCCATTCCACACAGCTACATAATGGACATGTGTACAACTAATTTGATGAATTTCTATAAAACAGTTTAGGAAGAAACAGAGAAACAGACAATGGACAGATAGATGGTCCAGAAATTAATCCTCTGTATTGATTTTTCCCCTCCAAAACCAAAGAAATAATAATATCATGCATAAAACTGCATTCTGATAAAGTGCAGAAAATACATCCAATATATACCAAAAGAAAATGTGCATGCAACAACCTTAATAAAAAAATTACCTAACTATATACATGAATTATGATGTATAAGTGCTCTCCTAACCCATGCTCCCAATATGAGAACCATGATTATTACAATCAATTATTTAGTTATTTACACATAAAAATGCATTCAGATCAAGTAAACAAAATACAGCCAATATATACCAAAAGAAAATGTGCATGCAACAACCTGCATAATACATTACATAACAACAATTTACATGACATATGATTATACATGAAATTTACATGAAATATGATCTATAATTTAGGTGCTCCCTTAACCTGTGCATCTGGTACGAGAACCACAATTACATATTTACAACAAGTACCTGTGGAGAATTTTACCTTAATCTGTAACAGTGAAGGAAAATGTTTTATTAATTACATCCTTTTCTCCAAATTTGAATACAAAAATACAAACTAAACATAATCCAGACTAAAAATAAAAAGCATCTTTTAGAAAATCTGTTTGAACGTTTTTTCAAAAATCTTTTGATTCAAATCTACCTGATATCTTAAACAAATTTTTAAGTGTACTAAATAAAATCATGGAAGAAAGCATAATTTAAATGATCCTATCTACAAATAACACATTTTAAATGATTGCTTTGTCAAACAGTTGGAGTGAATGGAATTGCAAAGTCAAGTGTCCGGCTAGTAGTCATACTTTTGAGGGGAAAAAATAATCTCTGTAAATAGTGACTTTGATACACAAATGATCAGCAATAAATACTGTTATTCTATACTTGATAAATTATAAATAATACAATAAAAGATGTGTCATCAGTAGACATGGTAAGCTTATCTTATTCATATATCCCTCTCAAACTTTACCAAGATTAACTGTGAAAATCTAAACCTGATATGAAGAAGAAAAATGGATTTAAAAAATGCCTAGTACACTTACATATTCAAATATTTCATGTCCTGCACAGTTGAGAGCAATGTAAATATCTTCCCCAGGGGTCAGACCAACAGCTGTTATGGCTTCCTGAATCATGTCCAGTCCCTGCTCTGGTCGGTCAAAGGACACAACAATGGCTCCTGTGTCTGTCACATTTTTGGCAGTAGTCTACATATATAAGAGAAATATTATTGATAAATGTTGTGCAGTCTAAATAGACTTTCATTCTCAAAACTTGTACAACCTGAACTTGTGGAAATTTTCTAATAAACAGATGAGAAACTTGACAGTTTTATTTGTATTATAACAAGTAACCTTGCTTTAGCAGATACTTTCATACAAAGGACACCTAGATATAAAGACATCATTTATAGACATCTTTACTTACTGTGCTTGACAATAAATAATCTTTATATTAAAAGAAACCTGTCTAAAGCAACACAAAATGTTGTGTTTCTTTGAGAGGGGACAGGTTCCATTTGATATTCTCTCTATTACCTCAACTTCACAACACAAGCAATCACATAATTTGTCCAAATTTGGTAAAAACTAAAATTCAAAATTTAACATTTGCTTGATCAGAAATTGAATAAAGATGAAATAGAACCTTCAACTTTACTGGCTAACACTGACTGGAATTTTGGATAGGTTGCTTGTCTAGCACATGTAAAAGACAGAGAATTCACTTATTTAGTGTTTATAAATTCTACATTGAGATTCAATATTGGGAACAAAGAAGCACATGTCACTCAATCTTTACTGAAATGTTGCTGATAAATTTAGGTACAGTATATTAAAAGAATAATAAGCAAATTCTGTGCAATATGTTTTCCCCTAACTAAAGTGGTGAGGTCATCATAGGTATACAATAATGAAAGCTGGGTCTGACCCTTGTGACCAAGGTGTGGAGTTACCTGGAAAATATGGAAAGAAACCAAGTTTTGTGTCTGACACAATGGACATTTGAGTGAATGTACAGAAAAGGAGAGACTGATTAGTGACCTTGACCTTAAAGATAAAACTGTGATTCACAAGATGACACCAATCATGGTTCATCCTTGAACATATATATTTGTGGCCTTGACCTTTCAAACAGGATCACAAATATGGGAATGCAACTCATTGACTAGTGACAATATACAAGTAAACCAAATTCAATTCATTTTTTTTTTTATTTTTTTTTTTTTTTTATGGTTTAACGCCATTTTTCAGCACAATATAGGCTATACATGGCGGCCAGTATCAATGGTGGAGGAAGAAACCGGACAATACCCGGAAAGAACCACCGACCCACGAGAAGCTACTGGCAAGCTTTCTCACATAACTACATTTGCCGAATCTTAGACTCGAACACACGCAGACAGAGGTGAGATGGCAGTGGTCCGTAACGGACAGTGCTTTAGACCACTCGGCCACTCGGGGCCCCAATTCAATTCATTTATTCATTTACAATTATTTTATCTTAAACAGTTCATAAAGTTTAGAACAGAAGGGAAATCGCTACTGAAACAAAAAAAAAAAATATTGGCTGATGTCTTCAATGCTGAAAAACCGCTCCGGTGGCCTAGTGGTTAGAGCGTCCGCCCCAGAAGCAGGAGGTCGTAGGTACGATCCCCGGCCGAGTCATACCAAAGACTTACAAAAATGGTACTAACAGCTGCCTCGCTTGACGCTCAGCATTAAGAGGTTAGTGTTAGGACTGGTCGGCCTGGTGTCAGGATAATGTGACTGGGTGAGACATCATGCTACATGTCTGCGGCATGATGTCTCAGTGCTAGACATCACTATAAACTGCCTCACTGCAGACATCGTTGCGATATGACTGAAAAATTGTTAAAGCTACGTTAAAAATCCTAATCAAACAAACAATCAAAATCAATGCTGAAAATTGGACCCCTCTGTGTTACATGATCATGACATCAAACATATGACTACTGATGCTATATACAAGATACCTTCTATGATAATGTATAGATATACCAAGTTTTCATCCCAATTGCTTAAAGGGTTATAAAACTAAAGAGAGGTTTAAGAAAAAACTTTAAAAGATGTGACCTTGAAGATATGACTATCAAAGTAGTATATAATACACCATCTTGTCATGATATATAAGTATACCAAGCTTTGTCCTTCAATCTCAAATAGTTCTGAATTATAGACCATAATGTGACAGAAACTAAAAATACTGTCTTGTTCTTGATGATGAAGATGATTCTCAATGGGACAGGCAATAACCTCCTAATAATGCTGTATAAGTACAGTGTACCAAGTTTCACCCCTTAATCTCAAAGAGATCAGACTAGACTACAGAGCTGAATGGAAGCGGGATGGAAAGCATAAATTACTGAGGCATGATCCTGACCATAAAAATAGGACCCCCAATCTGGTACATTATACATTCTAATCAAGATGTACTAAGTTTCATTCCATAATCTATTTAAAATTATTAAGCAGAAATGAAGGTTGATGGATGGAGAGAAAGATGGATGGAAGGAATGATGGATGGACAGACAGATGGAAACATGAATACTATCTTCCCCACTTTTCATGAAAGAGTGTGTGTGGGGGGTGATTATTGTTTGGTGTAAAAAAATCATTTTACATGGGTTAAACATCTATAAAATATGAATAAAGTTAAAACCAAAACACTTACCTAATTCATTATAAGTCAAAATCAAAGACAATTTAATATACATATTCAAAATTAAGTGCAAATTGGGAAGAATTTAAATCCATAAAAGATGGATTTCAATTATTACCATTTTTTAACTAAATGTAAAAGTATATTCCCATATATGAAGCATGTATACCCAGGTTTACCAAAACATAATGCTCTTGCAGTTGAGATTCTTGACTTCAGCTGGGCATGAATTAAAATCAGTAAATAGAGTGCCAAATGTAATATCTACCACATCTTGATGAACAGATGGCACAGAAATTATGACTGGTAAAACAGCAAAACCTGTCTTGAGATCACCCTTTTAAAGAAATATAAAGTTCTTTTTGAAGAATTTCATTTCTTGTGCTTGAAAAAAACAGAAATCAACCCCAAATGAAAATAATTTTTACCTAATCAATTATAAAGATATCAATGATGAAAATATAGCTATTATATCATAGCATAGCAAAGGGCCCCACTCGCTACACTTTCTTTAGAATGACCTTAAACAGAGAAACTCGTGTCTGGAAATCAAATTTAGAAGAATCTCAACATACTCTATATGATGAGATGAAATGCTGGAAATCCAACTCTGAAACATTCTAGGTCTAATCAATAAAAAAAACAATGTGACTCAAAACCAGCATTCATTAGTAAAGTAATGCTACAGAAACATAAGTAGGAAGGATGGAGAATCAGGGGTCATAACTCTTTATAATAATCTGAACAGCTGGAAATGAAACTCATCTATATGATCATTATCAAATTGCATGCCAATTCTGGTTGGAATCCATCAATGAATGATAAAGTAATGCTACAAACAACAAAGTCAGCAGAACAAACAATCAGAGGCATTAATTACTGTAAATAACATCTAAGAATACTGGAATCAAACTCATTCAACATATCATCAATATGAATTTGACTGATCATTTTAAATATTATGCGGCAGAAAACTAAGCAAGAAGGTGGGCAATCAGAAAGCATAACTCTTAAAAATGATGTTTTGGAAATCAAACTCATTCAAGGTTTGACTAATAGAAAGCTGAATGCCAAGTTTAGATGAAAATCCGATAATCCCATGTACAGTAGCAGTCAGCAGGACAAACAATCAGAGGAAACGAATCCTGCAAATAATATGGCAGATTTGGTTTGGTTAGATTTGGTTGGGTTGGTTGGATAATTTATGGCACAGCAGCACAAGTAGGTTATTTTGTGCTGAGGCAATAAGTACAAAATGCTTTGCCCATGGATACAAGGTTCATCTGATGGTAAGATTCAAGACTGCACCTGTTTGGTAATGAGTAAGGCAGGCTAACCACTAATTCACTATGTTCCCAAATTTTAAAGATCAAAGTTTTCCAAAGTCTCATCAATATAAAGGCTAAATGGTTGAAAATCAACAAAACCAGGTAAAATTATGCTCGAGAAACCAAAGCCACAATGACAGGAAAAAATCAAGGGGCTTAACTCCTGTAAATGAGATCAAAGAAGCAAAGAAAATCAAACCCACTCAAGGTCTCGTCGAATACGAAACTGAGTACCAAAAAATTGACTGAATTTCATCAACCCTGGTAAAGTTATGCTGCAGAATCCTTGGTAAATTATGCTCTAGAAACCATGTCAAAAGGATAGGGACACAAATCCTGTAAATGATGTCAGGGAATGGTAGAAATCAAACTCATTAAGGTCTAATTAATATATATACAAATTTGGCTGAATTATAATAAACCATTATACAGTTATTTCGCTGAAATAAAAATGGAAGACGGGCAATCAGGGGCATAACTTCTGTGAATATAGTCTAACCAACATAAGAGCTGCACGCCAAATTTATTTGAAATCCAACAATCCTTGGTAAATTTAAGTTATGGAAATAGAACTCCGGGGGTGGGGGTGGGGAGGTGAGCAGACAATCTGGGACAATAACTTCTCTAAATGACAAGACAAATGGCTGGAAATTAAAAAAAGTATGTTGACGTCAAAGCAGTATATATATGCACAACAAATCTGATTAAAATCCAACAATTCTGAGTCACATTATCTTTTAGAAAACAAATTGTTGATGGATTGAGGGATGGTTTTGTTTTGATTTTGTCGGTTTTAACAGTGCTTGTAACACTTTATTTGACTATATCATGGTATGGAAATGGAAGCTTGTTGCCTTTTCCGATGCCACACCACAGCAGCTAAACTGGGTTGGCCTGGGAGGGTTCTGAACACAAGACCATTTTATTACAAGTCTGACATTCTACCAACTGAAATATTATGACTCAAATGACAAAAAGATGGATAGATAGCTGGACATCTGGATGGATGAACACATTGATGACCAATGGGCCTGGCTGACTTTGTTGAGTGGGGCCCTAACAACAATATACCAGTTTGTTCACCAGCAATCTTTTGAGCAAAATAACATAAAAAATATCAAACAATTAGATTTAGCTAAACCAAAACCACTGTAACCTTGCTTTCCGTGCATGATACCCACACATTCTGGCCCAAATAAAGATGCCCTGATACTAATCCAACCTCTATACAAAGGCTACCTCTATAAAAAAAAAAAGGCCAAAAGTTTTAGTCCCAACAGTGTGATGTTTTTTTTTTAGAAAAATGTTACTGTATAAGCATAACTAATTTTTGGATAACTCATTAGGCACTAAGAAAAATGTATGGAGGCCATGACCAACAGAATAGATTGTACAGCTCAACTCAGAATAATTCATATGTTCGAAGAAAAAAATATTGTGCTAAAAACACACACATGCAAACTCATGACCCCATCATGCCCCTAAAATATATTTTTAATAAAAAAGAAATATGTGCACATACATGTAAAAATCTCACATGTGTTATGAGGTATAGAGAAAAAGACACATATGCATACAAGATTAATATAATGTGTAATGCAAATGCTAAGCTTTCATAAATAATTCGCCTAAAAGATAAGGAATGACAAATCTTATGACCAGATTTCAAGTTAATTTGTCATGCATATAAAGTATCAAGAAACCATGTAAACAATCAAACTGACTAATGCCTAAATACACTACAATACATCATCACCTCCCAAAAGTATGCTTACAAACTTTGGAAATACTTTCCCATACTTACCAAGTTTACTTTTGATGAAACCACCTAAAGGTTATATATATATGGATAATTATATAATGATAGTTATTTTTAAAAAATTAATTCTATTTTTATGCTGATAAAAATACAAGCTTTTCCTTGTTAAATACCTGAAATATTTATATAGTAATACTAGAAATAATTACATAGTAATACTATAAATATTTACATAGTAATACTAGAAATATTTACACAGTAATACTAGAAATAATTACATAGTAATACTAGAAATAATTACATAGTAATACTAGAAATAATTACATAGTAATACTAGAAATATTTACATAGTACTACTAGAAATATTTACATAGTAATACTAGAAATATTTACATAGTACTACTAGAAATATTTACATAGTAATACTAGAAATATTTACATAGTACTACTAGAAATATTTACATAGTAATACTAGAAATAATTACATAGTAATACTAGAAATAATTACATAGTAATACTAGAAATATTTACATAGTAATACTAGAAATATTTACATAGTAATACTAGAAATATTTACATAGTACTACTAGAAATATTTACATAGTAATACTAGAAATAATTACATAGTACTACTAGAAATAATTACATAGTAATACTAGAAATAATTACATAGTAATACTAGAAATATTTACATAGTAATACTAGAAATATTTACATAGTAATACTAGAAATATTTACACAGTAATACTAGAAATATTTACACAGTAATACTAGAAATATTTACATAGTAATACTAGAAATATTTACACAGTAATACTAGAAATATTTACATAGTAATACTAGAAATATTTACATAGTACTACTAGAAATATTTACATAGTAATACTAGAAATAATTACATAGTAATACTAGAAATATTTACATAGTAATACTAGAAATATTTACACAGTAATACTAGAAATATTTACATAGTAATACTAGAAATATTTACATAGTACTACTAGAAATATTTACATAGTAATACTAGAAATAATTACATAGTAATACTAGAAATATTTACATAGTAATACTAGAAATATTTACATAGTAATACTAGAAATATTTACATAGTAGTACTAGAAATAATTACATAGTAATACTAGAAATAATTACATAGTAGTACTAGAAATAATTACATAGTAATACTAGAAATAATTACATAGTAATACTAGAAATATTTACATAGTAATACTAGAAATATTTACATAGTACTACTAGAAATAGTAATACTAGAAATATTTACATAGTAATACTAGAAATATTTACATAGTAATACTAGAAATATTTACACAGTAATACTAGAAATATTTACACAGTAATACTAGAAATATTTACATAGTAATACTAGAAATATTTACATAGTACTACTAGAAATATTTACATAGTAATACTAGAAATAATTACATAGTAATACTAGAAATATTTACATAGTAATACTAGAAATATTTACATAGTAATACTAGAAATATTTACATAGTAATACTAGAAATATTTACATAGTAGTACTAGAAATAATTACATAGTAATACTAGAAATAATTACATAGTAGTACTAGAAATAATTACATAGTAATACTAGAAATAATTACATAGTAATACTAGAAATATTTACATAGTAATACTAGAAATATTTACATAGTACTACTAGAAATAGTAATACTAGAAATATTTACATAGTAATACTAGAAATATTTACATAGTAATACTAGAAATATTTACACAGTAATACTAGAAATAATTACATAGTAATACTAGAAATATTTACACAGTAATACTAGAAATAATTACATAGTAATACTAGAAATAATTACATAGTAATACTAGAAATAATTACATAGTAATACTAGAAATATTTACATAGTAATACTAGAAATATTTACATAGTAATACTAGAAATATTTACACAGTAATACTAGAAATATTTACATAGTAATACTAGAAATATTTACATAGTAATACTAGAAATAATTACATAGTAATACTAGAAATAATTACATAGTAATACTAGAAATATTTACATAGTAATACTAGAAATATTTACATAGTAATACTAGAAATATTTACATAGTAATACTAGAAATATTTACATAGTAATACTAGAAATATTTGGATATTAAACCTTTCTTCTCCATTAATACGTATATATTCATAGTACAAAACTTTTAATGCAGCCACTATGGATTTTGCATCCAGTCTCCCAAAATGTGTAATAATACACTGAAAATTGAGCAGTATAATAAAGTAATGCTAAACTGCCAGTTCAGATATTTGTTTCCTTCAACCATGACGTTACAACTTTTAAAGCTATCTCATCTAGCTGAAATTCAACAATTTACATAAATAAACAAAATAAAGAATATTTCATGCATATTGCAGAAACACATTACCGAAAATTCACAACACATGTGACATGTGACATCTTTTACGCAAAGATTGATTGTGGCTACACAAGAAAACAACAAGCCATTTTCTATATATGTTAGTACTGGTCACTCTAATTCTTTTATTCCATAGATATTGACAGCTGCTGTGTGCAGCTAAAAGTCAAAATAACACTAACAAATTCTGTTGCAAAATCTATATTTCCACCAAAAATTATTTTACTCAGTTCGCTGTTGCTCTACTGTAAAAATATACAAAGCAATTCTATATGTCATTATTTACAAAGATGCAGGATTCAAATAAACAATGATTTTCCCAACAGACCTAAACACTATGTGGCAATGAGTTTGCAGTTAAACATCATAACAATTATCAATAATTACATTTTTTATATTCTATCTTTAGAAACTGTGAAAATAACATTGTGATTAAAGAAGAATACTATTGTCCTTAATGAAAGTTTTTACTTACTCCATTCTTTGTAGTAACAACTTTAACTATCTGATTGTATACCGCTGTAATTTGTGGGAGAGTCTGAAATAGAAATGTGCAAGTCAAGTTACAGCAACCAATTTATTTCTATTGATTTATTTCTGCACAAGTTTTACATACAAGAAATTTAATCTTCTTGCACATAAAGGTTAAATCGATTTCCTTGTCTCAAGTATTTATTTCTCCAACCCCTATAGCTCCCATTCCTAGACCTAGAGGTATTAAACAAGATTCTTATTGTGCAAAAACTACAAACTTTCATGAAAATTCATCTATCTAAAATACTATTTATGGGAACCCACATTTTCAGTGAGATATATTTCAACAATGGCTATGTTCATCTTCACTGGCCAAGCATTGTACAGTTACTTTGTTCCACACCAACCCTTGGTATGCCAAAACAGTTTCTACTGCTCCACACAATTAATACAGCCAAAAAATGATTCTATATAATTACTCATTGTATCTACCCTTGAATGTAATTGGGAATAATCCTAGTGGCGACTGTGAACAATACATGTTACAAATAAGATTCCCCAATTTCATGCACAAGTTTTCTGTTGAGTCTAGGCACACAGACTGAATACCCGGCATGTCACATAATGAGATCTTTCAATGGTCAAAGAATTCTGCTTTCTAGGGGCAGTAATTCTTGCATCCACATGAAACCACCTGTTCAAAACTATATTCAACTAGCTACATATGACATGGGTCAATGCAAAAAGAAGTTGATTGATGACTTGGCTAGTGAAGATGAACTGTCTAAAAAAAACATACAAGCATAAAATATTTACTGATGTGAAACAACATTAGTTTAGTTTTCAACAGCTACAAGTTAAAATCATGTGAAATTGATTAAGTAAAAGTATTCAAATTCATCCACTCATTGCAGCATCCATACCTTCACTTTAAGGGTATGAGTAAAAGGAGGGGATTTAGAAGGAAGGTAAAGCTGTTTGATATTAAAGACTAGAAATCCTCTGGTTACCCTGAAGATTGCAGTATGCCAACATATAAGATGTCAAGAGTATTTCAAAAAAATATGCAGAACTTACACAAGTGATGTTGATAAAATAAAGCAAAATCTCATCAGTATTTAATCAAGTGAGATTAATTATCATAACGAAAGTCATAGACAGGCTTTTCATATGAATCAGCAAAAGCTATTCCCTTTAAAACTGACCCTAGTATCAAATAAATGAAAATTGTATAGTCTGCATGTAAATGTGTAAAAGTCAGATCAAAATGCAAACTGTATGGACCAGCTATCCCATAATGCACCAACAGATCTGGATCAATGCAATAGTTAAGACTGGTCAGATCAACAAATAAAATAGACCTTGGTCTGCAGTCAATCAGGGTTAATGCTGTTTGTAGCAAGACCAAACTTATGCCTCAGAATATAATTTAATTAATACTTTTTATCCATCTTCGCATTGTCAAAAAGGTAAATGTGAAAATCCCTAAATCCAGCTGTACATCTTGAGTTTACAATGTGAGAAACAGAAATATTGCAAGATATTCCTTCAAAGAAAGAAAAATGATGTTCTACTCTATGCCATACCTCCTCTAGCAGTTTTCCAGGCCTGGGAACTATCATGAATTCTTTGACACAGTTGGACTTTCCTGGTGCTGCACGGCCACTGTGAAGAACTGTTACCATGGGTATTGGAAGATGATATTTATCTGGAGTCTAGTGGAAAAAAATATATTTCTTGATTTTGGAAATGCACTATTAGGTTGTTTCTTGCCTCTACAAAATGTACTAAATGTACCACAGTAAAATGAACATATTCTTATATCAAAATCTTGTAATATTGTTCATCATGAGGTTTTTAACCATAAAAGTTTACATTACAGCAAATAATAATACTTTTTAACATTACATTCTGTTATCATGTATGATCTATAACACGTTTTGTTCTGTATGTTGTATACATGTGTACCTATCTTATGTTAGTTTTACATGCCTTTATTTGTTATAGGAATCAGTATTAACTGTATTATATCAGAATTAACTGCTGAGTTATAATGTGTGTGGGGGGGATGCTAATATCAGTGATTATATTCCATCCTTTTGGTTGATGTATACATAGCTAGGAAGATATAAAGGTTGGTTTTGTGCAGTGAAGTCAATGGTTGCTGTAATGTACAAACATAGGATTGAAACACATTAGGAAACAAAATAAAAATCTCTAACCTGTAAGATATTCTTTCTCAATATATAATTGTACTCTATATTATCATGCATCTTTCTATAGTTTTACATGAGGATGGGGTAAAAACTAATTTGAATGATGTAATACTTAAATACCACTAATGCATTGTTTACCTATCCTGAATGCAAAGTCCCATATTCAAGCTACAATCATTCCTTTTATTAGAATGGAAGGTTCTAGAAGTGAGAAAGAACCAGTTCTCAACCTGATTGAGCTTTAGAGATGAGTGGAAGGAAGGGTTCTATGTTATCATGACATGTAAATATTTCATCCATAAAATTAGTTTCAATCCCATCAGTGCAAATTTTTTTAAAAAACAATACATTATCTGCCACTACTGAACTGCTGTATTAGTGAATAGAGAGGCTGATGGCTTTAGAAACATTTTTTAAAAATATTACACTAACCTTTATGGTAGGAATGTTCACTACTGTAAGCTTATGGAACGCTAAGGCACATATTGTGCTATTACAATCAAGTCCATCAAAAAATGACTTTATTCTTGTGCAGCAAAGTTCAAAGGTAAAAAGTGAAGTAGGTAGAGTGAGGATGCCAGGAAGCAGCTCTCATAACAAGATCCAAAAGATGAATGATTCCAACAGACACAAGATTTATAAATAGCTCTAACTTAATGGGTCATAAAAAAGCCCCTTTCAGTGAGGAACAGATAAACTCTTTTTGATCATACTCAGCAGATACAACCGTGACTGGGGTTCTCATTAGGATGAAGAGATATTAAAGGTGGCTGATTCTAGGCCAGAAGCCCAGGTTGGCAAAGAAGCAAAACAAAGCTCATAATTACCATTAAATAATAAACAACCCCCTTCTATTGACAAGGCATGATCATTGCTGATGAGGCCAATTTGAGCAAGAAATTCATCCTAGGTGTTAGATTTTTTAAAGAAATTCCATCTAGGAATTAATGAGCAAGAAGCCTGTCTCTGAAGCTTGGGATACCTGATGAGATGAGAAAAATTTGAGGATCTGAGTGTGTCCAAAAGAATCATCTTATAGCCCTTAACACTTGACACCATACATTCAATGTGCTTGCCACTGCCCCAATCATGAAAGATTCTACACTTTGTATTGTAAACTCTGGAAATGGACTCTTATCTAATTCAGCAGGTCAATCTAATTTGGTTGCAACCTTGCTTAAAAACTGGTCCTGATGGACTGATCACTTGGTATGAACCAAGAATGAGTAGAGAAACTATGGGCTGCTGTAAAGCAGAGGCACCTTGTACTTGGTCCCCTTTGAGAGACTTTACTTGAGGCCTCTACAGTTCCTGCTTCTAGTTAACTGGAGACCTCACAAAAGAACCTCTATTTGCTTGGATTTCTCTAGAATCTGATTTTCCTGTTGGTGGCTCAGTCCTCAATCCATGCCTCCCCCACTCTTCCTTATTCCTTCTCAGGTCACTTCTCTGGTAATCTCTTGGCTCTTCTACCATTAGTCATAGATATCACTGAGCCAAGACTGATGTAGTCACAAGGGACTAAACAGAATGAGCCAAGCAGTGGAGTCCATGCTGAATCAGAAAAGTGAGAACGAATAACTAGACAGACTATTCTACTTAAGACTGAAGGTGTCACTGCTCAGGGACTTGGGGTGTGTAAAAGGGGAATCTGTTATTCTGTTTTATTGCAAACAAATCCACCCCTACCACAGTTTGCAAAGTGATTCTGTTATCATCTGGTGCAGAGACCATTCCATAAGAACAAAATGAACCCTTCTGGACAGACTTTATGCCCAGATATTCCTCCTGCCAGGAATATGACAGACTCTAAATGTGACCTCCTCTGAGGCTGCCCATTAAAGAATGATCCAAATTTCAGGCACAAAAATGAGGGATGAGAACCTCCTTGCTTCCTGATGTATACTACTATTGATATATTGTCTGATGAGACCAACATGCAATGGTCCTTATTAGACTGATGCACCTTTTTAGGACTAGAAACACTACCTGCATTTCAAATGTGTTTATTTGAAGAGACACTTCTTTCCAGGACCATGATTCCTGAAGAACAGCACCATCTGGCTCCAAGAGAGCATCACAACTCAAATCTGATGTGTTGGTGTACAGAAAGGAATAAGGAAGGGTGGGGGGAGACATGGATTGAGGACTGAGCCACCAACAGGAAAATCAGATTCTAGAGAAATCCAAGCAAATAGAGGTTCTTTTGTGAGGTCTCCAGTTAACTAGAAGCAGGAACTGTAGAGGCCACAAGTAAAGTCTCTCAAAGGGGACCAAGTCTACTGCAGAGTTCAGGGTCCCCAGGAGTGAATCATTTCAGACAGGCCAGCAACAATATTGGCCAGGAAAGCAATTATACAAGGCAGGATCTTCTTAATTCTATCTTGTGGAACATGGACTCTACTTAGGTTTGTAAGGAAATTCATCCACATATCATAAAATCTGGAGAAGGGATGAGATAAAACTGCCCAAGATTCAAAACAAGCCTGAGACAGGTCAATGTAGATCAACAAGAGACTAGTCCTTTAGATGGGAATCTAACAGGACAATGTCACCAAACAATTGTCATTTGTTGAAATATTTGGGCAAAGGTCCCAAGCAATAATCAGGTTCAGCACAATTCTTGGCTGGATACAACAGGCTAAGTATAGTTTCAAGGGACCAATGATAAGAGTGTTTTAAATCCTGAGACATCAGTGAAGGGATGAAGCCTCAGAAAATCTCTAGTAGCATAGACCACAGTAGGTTCCATAATCTTGCTATGGTCCAGCAAGACCTTGGAAATCTCCAAAGCAAAATCATGTAGAGGTGGAGTAACTTTGCAGACTCCAACAATGTACACCTTGAAGTCTTCATTAAGCCTCCAGAAAGACACTGACTGATCCTTCAAAAGTCTGATGAGGATGAACAAAATCGATTGGCATGTGAAACAATAGTAACAGCTGTCTTGGCTTTGAGCTTCAATGCCCCAAAGTTTTAACTGGGAGGCAAGCCTAAAACCCTCCTATTTGTGATGCCCTAGCATCTAAGGGGTGAGGCTCATGGGATACGCCAGTAAATGGACTTTACATCTGGAAGCCAAATTCAGTGTTCAAAAGTGTAGAAAGGGGACCAACCATCCCATCAGTTGCTGGGTGAACTGTTGTCCTGTAGAAAACCTCTAATACCACCATGGAATGCAGAAGCAGCAGATGATCTGGACATAAATCTGACCTAGAGAGTCTCTCCAAACTCTAGATAATATTTTTATCTTCTTGGCCTAGAGGTTTCAACTAAAGTCCGAAGTAAAAAGGTGGACAATTTTATTACTGCCTAATAAATATACTTATTCCTACTCCAAAACCTGACCCAATAAATAAGGGAACACAGGGGACCCAAAAGGAGAGGAAAAGGAAGGGACCATTTCCACCAATATTCATCAGAAAACTCACTTGAGTCCACCAACACTGACAAATACAGGTACGAAATACCATAAAGGAATGAATGTAATCCTAACACTCAACCATAGCAAGGACTATGGAGACAAACACTCTAACAAACAAAAAATAATTAGGTTAGGAATTGCTAAAAGAAAATACAATTAGAAATCAATTGCAAATTTAACTTTTACTGAGCAAAGTAGCACACAACTATTTGCTAACCACACATCTAAGAAAAGAGAATAGTAAACATAATCAAGCTGTGATGCAGCTGTCATACTGAGACCCAATTCTTTTATCAGCCCCAATATTTTCTGTCCTAACAAGAGGAAGGAATCATTTAAAATTATGGACTTGAGACTAGGAATGAAAAGCAATACAACAGTGGCAAGTAATGTAATACTTCTATCTACACACAACCGCACCCATGCATGCATGCACACACAAACACACGCACATATCCTTTGAAAAATATCTAAATGTAGTCCTGAAATTAATTGCATTCCATGTATACTCCTCAAACTGCAAAATGAAGCCCTCTGCAAACTTTGGTAAAGATGTGTGGTCTATAATTACATTATTGTGCAATCTCGAGTAACGTTTTTCACAGTGATAATATCCTCTGAACTTTGTCTTCAAAATCAACATATATGGGGCCCCGAGTGGCCGAGTGGTCTAAAGCGCTCTCCATAATGGATCACTGCCATCCCACCTCTGTCTGAATGGGTTCGAGTCTCAGATTTGACCAATGTTAGTATGTGAGAAAGCTTGCCAGTGGCTTCTCGTGGGTTGGTGGTTATTTCCAGGGGATTTCCTGGGTTCTTCCACTATTAACATTAGCCACCATGTATAGCGAATTGTGTGCTGAAAAATTATATTAAACCCTACAACAACAACTACAACAACAACAAAATCAACATACATCTTTCTTACCTAATGTGTAATTCATTTGCAAACTTAAGTGAATGCACATTGTTGAAAACTGACATTGTTGAGCAGACAACATTTTTCTTCTATCAGTGACCTGGATAATTTAGCTCTTAACCCAAAAATCGATAAGCCCCTAATCCCAAATAAAAACTATCCACAAAGTTTGGTCCAGGTCTGTTGTTATTGTTGTTGTTGCCATTTTTCAGCACACGATAGGCTAGACATGGTGGCTAGTATTAAAGGTGGAGGAAGAACCCGAGAAAAACCTGGAAAGAACCACTGACCCATGAGAAGCTCCAGGTCTGTTCTGTAGAATGAATGTTATTGGAAACCATTTTTCTTATTTCATTCACAGTGTACTTAACCTTTAACCTTTTTGATCCTGAAATTCATAGGCTTCTCCCTTATCCTAAATGTAAGCCATCCATATTGTTTGCTCCAAGTATATATGTAGGACTAATGTTATTGTTCAGAAATCAGTATTCTTTTTTAACCTACAAGTGACCTTGACCTTTGACACCAAAATTGACACAACACATGTGTATACTAGAAATATATCCACTGATGTCTCAGCCATTAGAATACAATTAAAGGACAAAGGTCAAAGTGAAACTGCAACATTAAATCCATAACAATGTTCTGGAAAACAATTAAAACAGGCACAAATGGGCATGAGCTTAACCACTTTGCTGACATCTGCCTAACTGAAAAATAAAAGAGCACTTTACCAAGAAATCTGAATAATTGTAATGCATTCTGAAATTTCTTCTAAATCTATTCAATGCATATGTTATTAAGACATTTGTTTCAAGGTTTGTTTTTACATTGCTATCCTTTATCTGATAACATTATGATTTGTGACCAATTTACTAAAATTCTGTTGAACAGTGTTGATGAAAAAGTTGTGCAGAATGTAAAGACTTTTGTACCAAAATGCTTTTTGCCAAAATTGTTCCAATTCTATTCAGTCACTTTTGAGACAAATTTCATTTCAAAGGTGTGTTTATCTACTTTTAAATAGTTTTAGTAACAGTGGTGATATTTGATGACAGACTGATATAATTTATTAAATTCTGAAATGCATTCATACCAGGTTGGTTTTTGCCATTAGGTCCTATTCTCTTCAGCAGTTACATGTAGATTTTTCTAATTTTAGTAATGGCAGCCATATTTGATGGTGGATCAGTGTCACTTGTAAAGAAATGAAAGATCTTTATGCGTGGATACTTTCTATAAAATTTAATCAACTTCTGTTCAGTGGTTTTCATAAGTTTTATCTAAGGCTGTTATACTTTCAGTATCTAATGATGGATTGGCATGATCAGTAGTTGCTATGATGCTTACAGTCAATCTTAGCTTAAAAAAATCTGTTCAGCTTTATTACGAACATCTCATTTAAAGCTTTTTTAATTTTAGTAACAGCAGCCATATCTGAAAGCAAACCATTGACATTTTCCTAAAATTTTGTAAGCCTTCAATCAAGAATGCTTTCTGTTAAATTTTATCAATTTCTGTTCAACAATTGTTGACAAGAAAGTTTTTATTAAAAAAATGATTTCTCTATTTTTAGTACTGCAGTCATATCTAATGATAGACTGAGATCATTTGCAAAAACCTGAATGACTTCCATGCCAGGATGACTAGGAACTAATTCCCTTCAGAAGATTTTGAGAAGTCATCATTGACTTCTTGTTACTTCCTATATTAGTAACATTAGCCTAATTTTATAGTCAACTGGCATCATTTGTATAAAAACAAAGACCCTTTATGTATGGAAGCTTTGAACCAAACTTGTTTGAAATTGGTTTTGGAGAGTTGGTTACCAAAAACTCTCTTGACCTTAGAGCTAGTTTAGCTAAAACAAATAACAAAACCTCACATAAAATTTTGTTTTTTAATTGCTTAAGTTCTTTAACAACTATAGCGACAAAACTAAAGGCCACATTTCTAAGTCAAAGAAGGATATAACTCCATACAAATTTGCTGGAAAACAGTGAAAATCAAATCTGATCTAGGTTTTCCTAATGTAAAGCCAAATACCAAATTTTATTTCAGTCAATGAGGTCCTTCATAAGATATTGTACTGAAACAAATATAAAGGATAATGGGTAATGTTCCAAAGTTCAATAGGGGCCATAACTATGAAATTTGAATTTAATGTACAGTCTCATACCAAATTTGATTTCAATCCATGAAGTCCTTCAAAAATTGATGAGTGGAAATTAAATCTGTGATGAACATGACAGAATGGGAATAGACTGGACTAATGAAAATGACAGTTAAAAATAGATTTTTTCACAACATGTAATGCTATCATATCAACAATCATGTATTAAAAATATAGGTCCACACAACTCTCACTAATTTCTCTAATAAGTGCATGTACTACTTATCCCAATGTTACAGTTGTTGTTGTTGTATGATTTAATGCCATTTTCAGCACAAGATAGGCTATTTATAGCAGCCAGTATAAATGGTGGAAGAAGCACCCAGGTAAACTGTGGAAAGAACCACTGAGCCATGAGAAGCTTCTGGCAAGATTTCTCACATACCCATATTGGCTGAATCCGAGACTCAAACCCATGCAAACAGAGGTGATATGGCAGTAATCTGTAACAATGAGTGCTTTAGACCACTCAGCTACTCACCCACCCCCACACACACACAACTGTTACAGTAATGTAGCATACAGACTGGTGGACATTGGTAAATCTATTCAATCCCTCCACAAAATGTGCCAAGTACACAAAAAAAGATTACCTGACCGAATCTGAGGATTGCCATATGCTCAAAGATGTCAATATCTTGTACTTTTGCCCCTGCAGCACATAATGCCTGACTTATAGCACTCATGCAATTGCTGCCTGGAACCATTTTTTCTCGGGGCTCACTAGGAGGCAACAAAACAACTGGAACTTTAGCACCGCCTTTTCCTCTAGAACCCAAAAAGAAAAAATAAATATTAGAAGTGTCAAAAAAATATGAAAGAAAATGAGCAAACATACAGTATTTGTGCCAATTTGAGATGAACATTTGATAATCAGTGTGTATAATGACTAAGGAAGTAAGTAAATTAATAATTATAATGCAAATATTTTAATTGTCAATCAGTAACTAAATAATAAATATTGACAGATATATCTACTGGAAAATAAAAATTAATGAGAATTAAAAAACAATGTATCATGTATTAATATGTACAGTAATAGGGAAAAAATATGTATTCTCTTCACTATAACATTTTTACAATACCCATAAAACATAATGTACAATCTCTCAAACTATTTTTTTTTAAAAAATAATGTTTCAAATTTTAAACATTTTTTTATGGATGTTGAATAAAATGAGGGTAAATTAATATAATCCTGCAACACAAAAAGATCTATTTCAAATTTACAAGTAACCATTACTGTATTTAATTGCTTCTAAATTGAGTCCAACTATAAACAAAATAGACTCGGATCTACCATTAGATAATGTGCTAATAGGGTCTATGTTTTTTGTTTTAATGATTACTATTAAAAAACTGCATTCACCCAGATCTGACAGCACATTATGTGATGGCATATTTGAATTTGTGCAATATGCCGATGGACTCAACCTAAAAGCAAGTGAACACAATAGTGTACGCATTTAAAATTTACTCTACAATTTTAAAATACTGCAACTGGATGATGGTAGACTAAAGTAAATTTTATTAACAGTAATGGAGAAATCTGTAAAGTGATTTATTTATTTATTAAATATATGCTACACTGATTTGAATTTTTCTACTTCTTGAATTTTTCATTATTCATTCTCCAAAAATAAATCCCTGAATATTAATTTACAATGTACATGTAGTTTGTAATCTAAAGTAAGTATCTATCACAGGTAATAATCAATAAACTGCTTCAACATATTCTTAAACATGATCTTTAACATGTTCTGAAAAATGTTTAACGTGTTCTTTCAAATGCTTTGACATGTTTAATCATGTGTCAGAATTTTCATGTGTTAATGTGAAAATATTGCACATAATATCACATAAGAAAATGTTTACTATCATAACATCACAATATGTGAGCTTGTAATGTTAGTACTGCCAGATTAATTTCTAGCTAAACAAATCCATTATTTAACAGATTCATTGGAGATAAAACAAATGTGTATTGGGTCATGTGATACACAGAATATTACAACTGTGTTCATTTCAAATGACGTGTATGAAACATGCCAAATGATTTCAATCTTTTGCTAAAATCATTCATCTCTAAGACTCAGACTTTTTAAAATTGCTGTTCATCCTCCATTACATGTCACTATAATGCTAATATGATTCTGTGCTGTTATTTAAAAAAAATATACTTGTCCTTAACCAACTACCACTTGTCAATTCAAATGGACAAGTGGATTTTTATAGCTGTGAATTCATTTAATAAATTTCACTTGAAATGAGCAATGAAGTAAGATTTTCCACATGTAAAACATAGAGTCTATCTAAGTAAACACATATTAATGGCTTTCATTATTTATAAACTGCATAAAATGAAATTAATCAACATGGAATTATATGGAGTCTCATACCAAGTTCCAAAAACTGTGATATGGTATAAATAGATCAAGTAACTATTAGAGATTGAGATACCATTCTAATTTGTAACTTGTGAATCTACACAGATGATAACTTGTTTTGTCTTTTGCAAGTACTCTTTGCATGATAAATCTGCATAATGAAAAATAAAACACTGTCCAAATATGTGATAACTTGTTCATTTGTAATCTGAGAGAGTAGACAGATTTTTAAGGCAAAAACAAGTCCACTTCCCAGTCCATGAAAATTAATTTCATTCTGTGAACCTGGTACTTGATAGAAGGAAAAGAAAAAACCTAGCTGGGTGAACAAAAATGAAATTTTGTAAAGAATGTCATAGAGAAAACCACAGATTTTTAGATTTAAAATTTTCACGTTCCTAAGCTTAAGTACCATATATGAAGCTTCTCTTTAAGTACCATATGGGAAGCTTATGTTTAAGTTCCATACTGGAAGCTAATGTTCAAGTACCATACATGAAGCTTCTGTTTAAGCACCATATTGGAAGTTTCAGTACCATACAGGAAGCTTAAGCTTAAGTACCATGCAGGAAGCTGATGTTTAAGTACCATACAGGAAGCTTATATTTAAGTACCATGCAGGAAACTTAAGCTTAAGTAATATACAGGAAGTCTAAGTTCATGTACCATACAGGCAGTTGAAGTTTAAGTACTGTACAGAAAGCTTACATTTAAGTACCATGCAGAAGCTTAAGTTTAAGTACCGTACAGGAAGCTTAAGTTCAAGTACCATACAGGAAGCTTAAGTACAAGTACCATACAGGAAGCGTAAGTTCCACAGAGGAAGCTTAAATTTAAGTACCTTGCAGGTAGCTTAAGTCTTACAAAGATTAGGATTTGTTTGATATTTGTCCACAAAAAAAATCATGTGGCTGTAATCTGGATTTTTGTTTCAAAAACACTGCAGGGAAATAAGTCTGCCTCCAAGAATTCAAACTACTTATACATTTAAAGAGGAGTTCCATGTAAAGCACATTACATGCCTGCCCCATGTGTAAAGTTTTCTATGGAGGCACCAGTGAAGTAAATCAATGTTTCAGTATTTCATGTCTTGATTGTACTTGTAATACTTCAGTCAAAATGTCAACCAAAATCAAGGTATTGACATGATGGCTTCAAAAGCCAAGAGAAAACAAAAGCAATTCATTTGCTGGATGGTGGGAACAGTAATTATGTTATCACAACAGAAATAGAAGCAACCAAAATGTTGTGCAGGTTGACATCTATCTACCTGTGAATTAAAGCAATCTCTGAAGAAGAAAAAATATTTGTTTTAAAGAAAAGAAGAGCTACATCTTTTTTCATTAGGATCAGGGGTCATTCAATGTTCAAAACATGTCTGTTAAGGCAGGTGAAGTTATGGTACATGGGTCACAGTAAATAACAATACATGTATATGGCTTCTTTTGATTTTCTATTCTTTTGATCCTGGCAAGTTGAGCAACAGGCTAACTAATCCAGGTATTGTTTTCACAGCCTCAACAAACTAAGATTGGCATATATTTTTTAACTTGGTGATTTAAATACAGTAATCTTGTGTGGCACTCAAATTTAGAAGTGAACAACATAAACAAACTTATACTTATGATTTTGTTATAGAGTGTACATAAAACAATTTTGAGAAGAAGAAGAAGAAGAAGAAGAAGAAGAAGAAGAAGAAGAAGAAGAAGAAAAATAAGAAGAAGAAATAATAATAAGAAGAAGAATAACAACAAAAACAAGATATTTGGTACATGATATTCATTCAAAACTCAATTTTAAAAGGTGAACCTGTGTGCAATGGCCAGTTTTGCCTTTTCACATGAGTGACCACTACTGACAGGTTTGACTACATAAATATATATTTATACTACATACATTAAAACTAACATGGCTTTTCAAGTGTGGTATAAAGCAATTTGATACACCAACACCTGAAATATCAAATAGTGATTTGCCCATGGCGTAATAATATGTATATATAAATATTGTTTCAACAGTAGGCTATCACTTTTATATTCTCTAGATCAGTAATGAATTTTCACCCACTTACAGGTTTGCTCATGACATAAAGAAAATAACTAGAAAAATATTAATAATCCCCACTTTTTACTTGAATGAGACATTCTACATAATTTAATTGAAAATGCTCTCTCTCTCTCTCCTCTCTCTCTCTCTCTCTCTCTCTCTCTCTCTCTCTCTCTCTCTCAAATCTATAAGGGACAAAATACATGCAAATCCGTGGAATGTGAGAGAAAAAGAATTTGGGCTTGATGGAACTTTTGAAACTGAACTTAAACCAACTAACCTACACAAACATAGGTCATCATAATGGTATGTGTACACTTTCCATGGGATTTATCTACAGTGTTCACAGTACTAATGATACAAATTTGCAACAGAATGTCGAGACTACACATGCAAACTATAAATGTCTATATTACAGTGGTTCTAAAAATAGATTATATTTATATATTTTACAAAATGTCAAAAGACCGCTCTGCTTCAATATCTCACTCAATGTATTGACTGGTCAGGTGGCAGACTAAGTGATCAACAGAGAAATATATAGCTAGGCAATGAAATATGACATTACAGGAAATTTACTAATTTTACCACTTTTCTCTTTCTCTTTCTCTCTGGACCATGAAAGCAAGATACATATGAAAATCCATGAAAAAAACTATGTGTTGGACATCTCCGGATCTATGATTGGTGGTAAAATATATAGACATCTCAACTAACAAAAAGGAAAAGAAGAGAGATGGAAGATAAAATCAAGAGCATGATTGGTAGCAATGTTACTTAAAGCATAATAATGACTTAGATCAACTGTAAATACATTTAAATCATTGAAATACCTCTTGTTGGTTCATCATTACTATTCCATTCATAAAAATTAGTCAAATAGTGGCCATCCATTAAAAAAAAAGCAAAATGGCCTTTGTTCATAGGTGATCATTATAAACAGGTTCACCTTTTAATATTGGTTTTATAATAATAATAATAATAGTAATAATAATAATAATAATAATAATAATAATAATAATAATAATAATAATAATATTAATAAACAATAACATACATTTTCCATGACTGAGTTTGACCACAATGTCAATAAATTAACTGTATTAACTTCATAATGATTCATACCAAAACTACCCCCAAAAATCAACCAAAAAACATAAGAAACACAAACAAATATAAAACCCAACAAAAACCTTAAAAAGTCAATTGGGAGGAAGATCACAGTCACACAAACATTTGAACTAAAATTTGACCAAGATAACTTTATTTGCACCATGCAGAAAAGAAAATCACATTTGTAGCTGCAGTGACCTTGACACTGACCAAGCAATACCAACAATCTTCTGCTTCATCCCTGAGTAAGACACAACTGAGATTTGAGATAAAAAGAGCCCAGCAAACTAAAGTAATGTTCCTAAAACCACCTTTGTCTTAAGACAGATGGATTGAAGGAGAGACACATACAGGCATTCACTATATTTCCTTACCAGTGCACCTTTTTCCTGGGAATGATAAATTAATATCAGGTGCCCCTTTCTTTTGAATTAACTTACTCATAATAGTATATTTATCATAGCAAAGAAAATAAAAGAGGAAGGCTTTACCTGCTTAAATAATGCATTCAGACTGTGTTCATAATTTTTAATCAGTGAGGCCCTATTATTGAAGAAATACTGTATGGTAAAACTTTCTGTCTCTCCACAATTGAGGACCCAGGTGGCCAAATGGTCTAAAGCACTCGCATTTATTGATCACTGCCATCTTACCTGTCTGCATTGGTTTAAGTCTATGGCATGCCTAATATGGGCATATAAAAAAGTTTGCCAGTAGCTACAAGTGGTTCAGTGGTTCTTACAGGGATTTTTGCAGGTTCTTCCTCTACCAGTTATAGTGGCCTCCAAGAATAGTCTATCAGGCACTGAAAAAATGGTATTAACCCTAACAACTACAACAATAATCTGTAAAAGTTGTAGATTGCATATTTAATTACTATTAAGAAAATAATTTCAGTCAGATGTCATAAACTAAAATGAGTAACCATTCTAATTATCAATAATGACCAAGTAATATAACCATTTGGATGGATGCATAAAAATTATGAGTAATTTGTCACAATTTATTCACAACTAAGACAAAGGATTGGTTTTCATTATGGACTTAGTTTATCTTTGAAAATTTCAAGATATGCAAAATTGTTATCTGATTAGTAAAAATAAGATCATTCTCTGTTGAGATGTGATCTTTTTCAGAAGCTGGTAGTAGTCTTCTTGAATAAACTCTGTCACTGGCACTTTTCTATCAGATTACAACAACAAAGTTCACCAAATATTTGCCAAAAATGTGGTGGCCGAAAGATTTATGGCTATGAAACAAGGTATAAGATATATATTAGCTGCATAAGATTCATTTCTAATTGATTAACCATTATTGTTTTTGAAAAGACTAGGATCTAAATTTAACATTTAACAAAACAATCCTATATATACTTGTGTACAAAATGAATCCTACTGCAAACAGCAGAGATCTGCTGTTGTATATTTCCCAGCAAATCAATTTTTTTTTTATTTACTGATTAGTCATAATGAATCTGAAAAGACCCAGATCTGGCAGTGCATTTTGTGATAAAAGATCTGGGTTAATGCTGTCTGAAGTAGGATCTGGCTTGTACATTAGTATATATTACAATGAGATCAATAATTTTTAGATTCATATTCCAATAAATCTTATTTTTCTTCTATACTACTTTAAAACCTATCTTTGCAGAAACCTTCATACAAAGGACACTTATGTACAGAGGAAACATATGAACCCTTTACATGCATTGAATTTCTCCTCATAGTAAAGAACAACTCTCTATAAGAGACAAATTCCTGTGATTACATTGAGTCTGTATTATAGATAGAATGAAAGTTGCTAATGAAATACATGTACCCTTCATTACCTATGACTTCTAAATAATTTAGTGCATATTCTGGTATAGTACATAAAAGGTTCATATTGTTTTTGTATTATCTGAAAAATTTTATCAGAATTCCATTGTAATAAAAGATTTAAAATAAAAGCAAAATATCATGCATGATTGATATTAAAATACACCTCTCAAAAATAAAAAAGACATGCTTCAAATAATGATGTTTAAAATCATGCAAAGGGTAAGTAAAAAGTAATAGATAATATTAAAAAAATGGACATTTTACATTTCCAAGATAAGACAACTTTAACATGCATGGATATGACAAATTCCAAATTTATTCATTCAACAATAAAGGCAGTATACTAGTAATAGGTATTGTGGACTCAGTATGCTAGTAATAGGTATTGTGGACTCAGTATACTAGTAATAGGTATTGTGGACTCAGTATACTAGTAATAGGTATTGTGGACTCAGTATCAGGGATCATGTGTCATCATTCAGTCAACACAATGATAAAAATATACTCAACAGCAAAAAAAATAATAATAAGAAAAAAAGTTAGCATGGTACATCACATAATCTCCAGAGCATTCTTGTTTGTTCTGCTACTCTATCTACAACAGCCCATAACAAATGTGCCAAATTAATGTTACCTCATCTACAGCAAAAGAACCCATAGCAATTACTTCTGTGCCAATTACTAAAGCAAACAGCCCAACACAATTAGATGTTTGCCAAATTCTAGTCCATATATAGCAAACAGCCCAAAAAATTCCTTCAATGCCAAATTCCTGCTACCTCATATCTAGCAAAAAACCCATAATAATTACTTCTATGTCAAATTCCTCTAACCCCTCTACATTAAACAGCCCATAACAATTACTTCTATGTCAAATTCCTCTAACCCCTCTACATTAAACAGCCCATAACAATTACTTCTGTGCCAAATTATTACTAGCCCATCTACTGCAAACTGCCCATAATTTTCTGGCATAATTTTCAACCACATAATGAAGTTCAACATACGTCACTATTGCATTACCCTTCCAGTTATTACTGGATAAATATTTTATTTTCCTGGAATTTAAAATTTAATCACATTTTGTTGTTAATTTGTTCTTTTCTGGTTTGTGGCAGAAAGTGATATCAGCCTATGTTTTTGGAGTCCACCCAAAATGCACTGGCACATGTGATTGACTGTCATCCCATTTTCTTGGAGGGTCTAATGCACTCATTTGCCTCATGCATTGAAATAGTGATAAATTTGATCTTAACAATCACCAGTAGTCTCAGATTAACTTTAATTAAATTCATCCCAAAAGCATATTGCTAAAAGAAATCTATTGGTATTGAAACTGGAGTCCAGACTAAAAGTTAAATCTGGTAACAGCTTTGGCGAAAATTTAGTATGATTTAAATTTGATTAATCAAGGTTTCCAATCAAGACCTATATTAAGACTGATAATGTTAACTTAAGGCAATCAAGACCTATATTAAGACTGATAATGTTAACTTAAGGCATACTCTTGATTTTTGCATAGGAACTTGAGGTTGACCTTCACCTTCTGTCTAGAAATACCAATATTGATTACTTTGTATAGTTGCATATAACTCGAGTCAAATGCAAACTGCACAGACCCAGATCTACTGATACATAGTGCACTGGTAAATCTTGGTCTATTCGGTTTCGTTGGAATCACCAACAAAACAAAAATGATAAACATTGATTAGCTGGAACATAATGTAACAGCAGATTAGGGTCTATGTATGTATTTGAACTCGACTTGCAAGCATGTATATCTGGCATATCTGATCTGGTTATGATGGAAAGACAAAATTATTCATGACCTATATAAAAAAAGGTTTTAACTACAAATTATGATTTTACAGTAGCTATGAACATGCAGTGTGAGTTTTCTGATTTTATACTAGTTTATATTCTTGAGGGATTCAGAATGGCATAACAGATTTCAATACATACAGAAGGTTTACCAGTGTGTTGTGAACATGCAATGATTATGAACATGCTATGACATTGATTGCTTTCTATTCCATGGGCAAAACTAGAAAGCAATAATATATTTTTACAAATGGTATGAGAAGATTAATTATCATACTTACACAAAATTTGTGAAGTCATAATGTTTGGGTAACACTCAACTGTTTTCTTTAAAGAATTCCAAAATCACCCAAAACTTTTAAATTTGTTATTTATATAGCAAAACCATGAGTGTTTCTTTTAAGACACATATCAATAATAGCTATTGTTTTGTGTGAAAACACTGAAAGATTTTAATCCTTAGGCATCATACTTATGACAGTACCATAAAAATCACAAACTCAAACATTACAAAAATTTGTCAAAAAGTGCAATTTATTAACTCAAATCCTCCAACTATTTTTTTTATTAAATATGCATTTTGCAAGATTATACTTCACTGGTTCCTTTTAACAAAAAGTGCAATCAATCAACACAGCATAAAAATGAAAGTTGAAAGTCACATGACTTAATGAATTGGGTGACTTTGTGGCAGTCAAACTACCATACCTTGTTCCCTTAGATTCCTTTGCGTCATTCCTTCAAATTCAGAAGATTAACAATTTTAGAGTGTGTAAATATTACATATCAACTGAGTTGTATTAGTTTAATGACAGGATATGCACTGTGTTCATTGCTGAAATTGGCTAATTTTTTGTACACCTCACAATTTCTTTACTCATAATTCAAATTTTAGTGTTTTCTAGAAACACAGGCAAATCTAAAAAATTGGTAATAAAAAATTGGTAATAAAATGGAATAAATCCCAACTCTTATGCAACAGACAACTGTCAATTAAACATGGATTGTTTTTCAAAACAATGACTTTAAGAAGCATGTTAACTTTCAAAGAAATTGATTCAATGGTATATGAATACAGTTTTACTAACACCATCTATCTGCAAGGATTATCAGGATGTAATACTTTTATAATTAAATTAAAACTTTTTAACATATAAGTAGCAAAACAAGTAAGAAAAAACAGAATTATGTCATATTTAGTGTTTGACATTGAATGAGGAGTTTAGAGCAACTGGAATTGGTAAAAACTGTAAGATAACAGACTGTTAAAATTTCCATATAAGAGCCTCTCTCTCTCTCTCTCTCTCTCTCTCTCTCTCTCTCTCTCTCTCTCTCTCTCTCTCTCTCTCTCTCATCTTGAACAGCACATCCTTCCAACAAAATGACTCAACATTATACAATCCAGTCAACCATTCTAAAATACCCTGATGTTATGTATTTGGTAATGGCTTTAGAAGACATTGAAAATAGATGTTTTATTTATTATGTTTTATTATTTCATTTAGTTGATGTTGCTTACAAATGTAATGTTAGATGTTTAAGTAAACTTTCATGATTTTCCTTGATTACTGAATCTACCATCTATACTCATTTATAAGTCCAACTACACACTGCACAAACACATATATGTTGTCACATAATGCATTTGCAGATCTGGAACTATCTATGCCATTTGTTAGGAGTAATCAGAAGGTCAAAAAATACAGACCCTGATCTGCCAGCATATTATGTTACAACTGATCAGAGTCTATGTTGTTTGAATTTTGACTAGACTTATAAGTGAGAATATATGGCACCTGACAAAATAAAGAAAGAAAGGTTACATACTTGCCCCTGTTATTTGAATCCAAGTGTGGAGTTTAAATAAAAAGAACACGCAATAGTACCACAGATTTGGCTTAAGTTTCATACTCAAACTCAACCCCATATTTAAAACGTAAATATTTACTCATATGCATAAATCAGGTTTAACAATACATTGTACAAATATTAAACACTTAAACACTGCAACAGAAGAAAGAAATATGTGAAAAATGAATGGCATAACATTCTAATTTTTCCCTTTACATGTTAAATTTTCCCTGTATGTTTCAACTTTTACGTATTAGCTATAACTTGAAGAAAGAGAATTGCAGTTTGAACCAAAAATTTGTTACTGAGCCATCTCACACATACAATTCCTAATAAAGACTAATGAGAAAAAAATGTAAATTACCAATTGACTTTGTCCCACCTAATCAACTGCATTCAATTTCTTTAAAATTAAAGATTTTCTTGTGAAAGTGTACACTGCTCAGTCACTTCCTTTGTTACAAAATAGACAAATAAGAGTACTATAAATACACCATGTTTAATAGTTTAATGTTTAGTATAGAGGATTTCACAGTTGCAGCATATTTACTAATTGTATCGCCTAAAATCTATGTGAGGATATATTTGAGAAAATGCAGAAACAAGTTTTCATTTTTTTGCAGAACTGACCTTTGACCTTTTTCCACCTCATAATTAATAGGCTTCTATCTAACTCCAAGTGCAAGTTATACAAAGTACAGTCCAGTCTGAGAGGAAAAATTTAAGTTACTCTGCAGAAACCATCTGAACATGAACTTAAAAAGAATATAAAATTCTTCTTTCCTCCATGTGCAAGCTATCTGACAATGTGTGATTCAGATCTGTAAAATTAATGTTACTGTGCAGAAAGTTCTTCTTTTGGTCACAATGACCTTAACCTTTGTGCTTTTTATTCCAGACTTTCTGGGATTCTTCTTTACCCCAAATACAAAGCATACAGTTGGATTCATGTCTGTATATCTAATATTATTGTGCAAAAAAAAAAACATTTTCTTCTTTTGGTCACAATAAACTGAAATGGAAAAATCATCTTACTTCACCAGCTCTCTATCAATTGTTTAATTTTAATTAGTTACTAAGAGCCAATCTGTTCTTGAAAGTTTCAAAACTAGGTAGTTTTTGTTATATAACATTTTGTAATTTAATTATGCTTTATCCACTTTTGTGAAACTTTTACTACTTTTACTGACAACCAAAATGTTTGTCTAATAAAGTGTAAAAATTTTAAAAATGAAATTTTTAAAATAATATTGACCAATGAGAAGGCTTTGATTTTAAAAATAATCTTAAGCGAATAATAAGTCATAGCTATTAATGATCTGATGATTTCTAAATACTAATTCATGTGCAATCAGGCATGCTCTCTCAGTGTAAAAAAGAGCATCTGCTCTTTTTTGAAAAGGGAGGAGGAGAGTATTAACAGATATGCTTTTAGATCATATAATGAAGTCACAAAAATATCCAAGCTCATAATCTAATCTCATTCTAAAATGTAAAAGCTTTGGCTTTCCTATATTATCACTCAAAGTGAGATTTGTATCAACAAAACATTGACATTAACTTAATATCCAGTATCTCTTTAAAATTTGAAATATTGTAATTATATTTTGACTCTGAATATGAGTTTTGAGTCTAACTTCAATTTTCGCTTGGGCAGTTTTTCACTATAAGATAAGTACATAGACAGAAATTCCTTACTTGGGTGATTTAGGTTTGCTGGTTGCACTATCAAGCTTTTTATCTTCTGATGAGACATCTTCCCCTGCTGCTGCCTTTTCTGCTGCCTCACGAGCAAGTCTCTCATCTTCAACTGCCTTAAGGTCAGCAAACAGTTTGCTAGAGAAATTAGATATTGATTAGATATTTGGTTAAAATTCAAATGTATCCATGGTTTAAACATCAAGGAATATTCCAAGTGGAGAAAAGGCCACTACACCCTCAACATTCATAAGAATGATTATAATCTCTACGACAAAAAAAAAACAACAGTGCTTGCCACAAAATCTAAAATGGTAATTTTAAACATGTAGCACATGATCAAAGGGCACCTTATTTTACCAAAATGTTGGCTACTATCATTGATGATGTTGCTGTTTTTGGAAAATTAGAAAATATGCAGGGCAAGTATTCTGAAAACCTCATGTTCCAAAACAAAGTCCACCAATAAAAGCTTCTGGAAGTAAATCTTTCAAACAATTTAAATCAGTTCTTAATTTTTTCTCCCTTCTTTCCTCAGTAAAACAACTTACAATATCAATGCAGCTTAGAAAGAAAATCTAATGGAAGATGATATAAAGCACAAAGTAAAAAAGTTATAATTATAACTATTGCCAATTATTGCATGCATAGGCAAGATATAAGAAATTTCTCTATTTTAACAGACCACATTTCTTCATCTTATACTTTTTTTTCTTCCATGCTTCCTCACATTTCTTAGATGAGGTATTGTTCTATTAAATGCAGATCTGTTGTTGTTGTTGTTGTTGTAGGGTTTAACGCCACCCTTCAGCACACAATAGGCTATAAATGGCTGCCAGTATTATTGGTGGAGGAAGAACCCAGGAAAACCCCCAGAAAGAATCACCGACCCACGAGAAGCTACTGGCAAGCTTTCTCATGTATCTACATTAGCCGAATCTTAGACTTGAACCCATGCAGACAGAGGTGAGATGGCAGTGATCCATAATGGAGAGTGCTTTAAACGACTCGGCCACTCAGAGCCCCCCACAGATTTGTGTTTAGTAGTTTATTAGATGTGCCTTTGACAAAGAATGCTGTTTCATGTTAGTAATATTGGGTGTATGCATCAAATTTACTGTTTTAAAAATGGAGTATGATCATTGACCTAAATATCCAGACACTAAAAAATAATTACTTTTCTCTCCGTCCAGATAATTTGTATACTAATAAAAATTATACACTCTGCCAAATATTTTGTCCAGAAAGTTAATTTCTCAATTTTTCTGGATTGTGTACTAATGTGTCTAGTGTTTAAAAAAATCTGATAGCCCAAACCCCAAGTACCTTCTCATTTCAGACTAGGTCTCTCCTGTATCCTAAGTTGTGTCCACTGGGGTTTTTAAAAAAATTGTCCGAGAAAACTTTCATCACGCAGATGAAATGCAGGCAATTTTGTTTCAAGAAGTTTAAATACTGGTAGATTATTAATATTTATAATAATATTTACCCCATGTATGCCTCTTAATTTAAGAAGATTATATACTTACCATACTTCAATCGAAACTATACACTTTATGTACAAAGTGAATCATGTAACCTATGAATGGGTTAGCAATAATAAGTGCTCACTTGGCTTCAACAGACATGTGATTCTACCAGAGGAAGGTACAATTCTATTCTGGATACTTATGTGCAGTAGAGAAATCAGTCTAGTGGGTACCAGAGCTGTGCAAGCAGTCATTGCAGCAGGTGCAATGTGTGGTCATGCAATTAGATTAGGGCCAACATGTATACACAACTAATTGAATACTTTATTGTTGTAATCTTGAGAGTTTATACCAAATCTGTGATCATGTCTTTTCAGGTACCATAAGTAATAAAGGAATAAATGACTATTGAGTCTTTGATAAAAAAAAAACTGGCCATCCTTTACTGCAGTGGCAAAAAACACTTAAGTAAATATTTTGATTTTTTTAATGGTTTTATTTAACTGCTATTATGTTGTTGAAGTGTTAATGAATAACAACTGAGCTGCCCATTGCTCATGCCTACATTAGTGGCACCTATAAACAACATCAAAAGTGTAAAAAGAAACTGTATAAAATCAAGACACACTCCAAATACTAAAGAACATAAACACTGATGATCCATTGCATAACGAGGATACTGAGAGAGTAATTATACAATTGCTGATCTCAGGACTGGAGGAAAATGTTACTTTACATGAAATATTTTGAGATCCAAATCAAACAACGCATTCTTCCCACACATAATGGCAGTGGGATACATGAAATTAAAACAGCAAATTATGGCATATCTGAACACGAACATCTGGTTCCTGTCTGATTTTATCAGAATCAGTGAAATTTAGGCAAGTGATCCTGTGGGTTAGTGAGAAAAATCCTAAGTTTGAGCCATACATATACACCTATTTATTGTAGTTTTACACTCTAATCATTACATTTTATGTACCATTTTTATGTATCTCTTTACACAAAATTAAAAGTCTCAACACAAAAAAGCTAGCATATTTATATATTTATTTTATCCTATCAATTAAAATTAATTTAAGTAAACAGATCTGCTAAAATGTTCACTCTTCCATACATGCAATGGATACATTATAATATCTCCAACTGCAACTGTAGTACTTCCCTTCTTCATTATTTTCAGTGGCACTGTGACATGCTCTTTATCTTCCATGCCATGCTGCTCATTTTGAGTATCATGACCTTTTGGGACCATTTCCAAATATATGAAACAAACATGCACCTGTATTTACCTCACAATTTCATCAATCTCCTCCTGGTTGACAGGGTTAACACCCTGCAGTCTGTTATTCACATCACTATTCATATAGCTGATAGCTGCTTTGATGAATTCCTCCTTTTCCTTCTCCTCCTCCTCCTTTTCCTCTGGTCGTGCTGTTTCTTGTACATCAGGGCTTGGATTAGAACCCAAACTGGTGATGACAAGCTGTAAGGGATTACACAAATTTAAATCTAAAGTTAAGTCAGAAAAACTAGTGCACCCCAAATACACCTCTAATGAGACAGGAAGCTGTAGAATGGTACATGAATTATGCTTCAATCTTAGGACCTCTCACAACAATGATATTAAAGGTTCTTTTATCTTTGTTTGGATGCATTAAATCTCAGTTTCTGGACATAAGGATGGTTCCATATCAATTTCTCTTGGTCCACAGGTACATGTAAATCTAAATATTCTGGGGTCTGGTACAGAAGGAAAGAAATCATATTTCAAACTCAAAAGAGGAAGGGTCTGATTCAGTTGTTACTGAATGTCAACATCACAAATGAGAAAATACCATCACCAATGCTTGGTGCACTAGCTCTTGGGAGAAAACTGATTACAGACAATCTCATTAAAGACAACAATACTGAGCATAGAATTATATTTTCCCTTGCCAAGATCATGACATTCACCTTCAGGCAGGTTGGGAGGCTATGATACTTGAAACACCATCTAGTTATGATACCTGTATTTACTTTGGTAAAGATTAATTAAAATATTTCAGTGGTTAAAGTTAAACTCCTGACAAAGATACAAGTTATTAGGAAACTTTCCAATGTCACTGACTTTGACCTTCAAGCACTATATCCAAATAATGCGTGTACTTGCACATGTAAGTAAAATTTTCATTAATAAAATCTTCAGATGTTCAGAGCTTCAAGTTATAATCCAGACAATGATACAAGTTACAAAATTACATTTCACTTGCCTTGTCCTTCAACCAAGAAGCATTGATATGGTATGTGACTCATTTTTGTATGCCTTAAACTTTACCTCAGGGAATAAGAGTAGGGTGGTGAAGGTATGCAAGTGATGGTATGCAATATAATATTTTGCCATGATATCAAGTTGGGTCAAGTTTCATGATACAAAGTTATGGGCCAGGCAAGCAAATGAATGACAGATGGACAACACTGTAACATTATACACCCAATTTAAAATGCACATATTAAAAATATATGTATGTATACATAAGGTTAAATACAGCAACAAAACAAAATCAGACAGACTGATGCACAGAGCCACTCTAAATAAATTTAGACTGGGCCCCTACTGTAGTCTATATGTTGATACATAAAGATGTTATCTAATCTTCCCCAGACAAAATCTTGAGCTTGTCAACAAAATAGAGCATTTTCATATTTAAGTTCTTGAAAGACACTGGTAAATTATCAATATTCAATTATCTGGGGCTCCATTTATAGGTTAATAACCTTATGAATATCATCAACTGAATTGTCTCAGAAGCTATAAACTTTGTATACAAAGCAAAGCAAGTGACCTTTGAATGGGGAACCATATGATCTCTGTTCTGCATATTTCATAGGCTACTTGTAATTAGCGATCACTTGGTCCTTCATGAATACTAAGCTGTCCATTGCTCATGCTTACAATGTAATGACTGACCCATGGATATCTGATTTCATTTGTTTTAAAAATAAAAGAATCAACATGTGGAAAATTATTTACTGTTCAGAATTATAAGACTATTCAAGTACACTACAAATCATCAACAACACATCAGCTAGAATGCAGATCTGAATGCATACATGCCCACAACAAATGTCTCAAGATTGAGGTGAATGCTACAAATTTTGAAACTGTCTGAAACCATCTTAGTTTTAAGCCCCTGTAAAGACTCATGAACATATGAAAATTAAAAAGCCAATCATGATTATTTAAATTACAAGCCAAACCAAACTGTTTCAATTAAAAAGCCAATCAAAACAGTTTCAATAACAAAAAGCCAATCAAAACTCTTTTAATTACAGAGCCAATCAAAACTGTTTCAATTACAAAGTCAATCAAAACTGTTTCTGTTACAAAGCTAATCAAAATGTTTGTCCAATCAAAACTGTTTCGAACAGTTCTGACTTCAAAACCTTATGACCATCAGCTTTGCTGATCCAATCAGTAGAAAGCACACTGACAAAGCTATTAGACACTGGCTAACATCAGAACCTGGAGGATGACATTCCTTTAAAAAAAATGGAAACAAATTTAAGTCAACAAAGATATACATGTTAAAAACATTGTAAAGCACGAACTGTTTCAGTACTGAATACGGTACTAGTATTCACAGGACTTTCAGAATATACTAATATTAACGAAATGAAACTATATCAAAATTGTAGAGAGTAATATCACACACATTTGTTCTCTTCTGAAGTATACTAAGAGACAAATAAACACAGAAAAGAGTAAATTTTAAGCATTTTTATATTAATTAATGCATTTTAATTTCAATAGTATTTCAAATGAATAGTTAAAAGATATCCTAATAAAAAAGTGTGGCCCTTTGGTCAAGTGCATTTGAGTCAAGGCATTTTTTTAAAAGCCACTACTCCTGGGTCTGCTTCAGAAGAAATAAAAGAAAACACCTTGAACACTGCAAAGTAATGATACATTACCACAACACTGGCTAAAATGTACTAAATAAAGTAAAGCTCAAAATAAATAAAAAAAGAAAAAGATAAAGAGAAATAACTTTGAAAATATAAATTATTACCAAAAAAGACATAAATATAATGTCCTACAACATAAAATATAAAAAGTAAGGGTGTTCAAATTCTGTATAAGGTCCATAAAATAGATGATAAACGTACAAATATAAAATTCTATTAAAAATTGGTCAATTTTTTTTATATAGACTATATTCTTTCAAAATATTCTTTCAAAAACTTCAAATATAAAATGACAAAACATCCGATAGAAAATCAATGATAAAAATTGAAAAGAGTCAATGACATAGAATGATGCAACTGACAGACAAAGATAAAAACAATTCAGACTTTAACTGGAATACTTTTTGTCAGAAATTAATGGTCATCAAACTTTACATGTTTTCTTAATGAAATGCCACTCATAAAATTAGCTTTTAGTTCTGAACAGCTAAGTTCTATGTCAAAAAGGGATGGTAACTGTACTAAATGTTCTGCCAAATAAGGGGCTATAACTCTACTAAATGTTAATGTCAACCTTTTTAAACAGACTTGACCTAAGTATCCTTTATAAAGTTTCATACTAAAAGTGGTTTGAATGCATGAAGTCATTCAAAGCATTTTGAGCAGAAACAAATTATAATGGTTCCAAACCACAATTTGGTACTTTTCAAAGGATTTTATTTTTTATTGAAAAGTTTCCCAAACTCACTACACTGGTAAACCTCATTATTTAAAGATTGAGCATGAATATCTTAAGTACTGTTAATAATTCCCTTTACTTTGGTTTATGATAGGTTTATTTGTAGTTGGAGAGTATACAGATTGGCCTTACTTAAGTGAGTATCTATCAAGCACTGCTAGCTCCAACTGGTTATAGTTTACCTCTTGGTTTTCAAAGGTAAATTAAGAAAATTAATGTTCCTTATTTTAACAGCTGCAAAAGTTAGTTTATATTGGACTACTTAAAGTTTATTTCTTAAGTACACTGGTGCAAACATTTTGATTGGTTGTCTGTTGTATGGCAGCATATTGCTAATACCACACATAATGAAATTTAAAACAAAGTACAAAAGAGTAGGCTAGAGGTATGTCAACATTTTTTCTGCTGTGCTTGTTGCAAATAAATGCAACTTCAACTTATATCTCTACCTCATTCAGAAGACCTTTATTACTATAGAAGAGTAAGGTTGTCAGGCAAACAGGTGCCAAAACTCAATAAAAATTTGTGAAAATGGGACATGGGTAACATTGTATGCCCCCTACACTGGCATGGCATTGGATTAAGAATAGGGCAGTTGGGTATGGATGTATGGTATTATTAAATTAATACTTTCAACAAAAAATGATTTCCATGAAAGCAGAAAAGCAGAGAAACAGGAAAATATGTACAGGGGGAGGGGAAGGAGGGAGAGACAAATTGGGAAATATATTGTGGGGAATACAAAAGATATTTTTCTATACTAATTAAGTAGAACACTGAATTTATTTATTTATTTAAATTTAAAATTATCCTTTTTTAATTCTTATTATGGTATTCTTACTTACTAAAAACTATCATCAGAATTCATACGTTTGTTCTTTAAGTCCATTCTTTGAGTTTTATAAAATACTCAAAACCGGCTTGTACCTTGTTCTTATTCTTCAACATGCAGTACACTTCTGTCTGAATAGTTGATTGGGCCCTTGTATCCACACCTCTTCTGGCAACAATCTAGAAATAAAATTAAAAAACAACATTTTCCTATTTATGTAGCAAGTTTTAAACTATACTCAAATCCTTTGATGGCTCTTAGTGGAATAAACAGATTAATAAACATACTGTCCAACCAAAATGTAATGATTACATGTACTGTCAAATACAAAATATTCATGGGGAGTACTGCAACACCCAATACAACATTTTTACCCCTACAAATATATGCATTAATGATGACATAATAGCCATTAATGATGATATTATAAAAATGAATGATGACATTTGTCATGGAATAAGGCAAGAAAATAAGTTGGTAGTGCTTTTACAACAATTTGGTTAATTGGCTTCTTAGAATGTGTATAATGTTACCTAGGGCAGTTTAACTTTTTTTCTTCTTTTTGGTGATTGGGCAATACATGCATCTGGCTGTAGGTTGCTTGCAACTATATACCCATATAGCACATTGTATACTGGTATTTTACCCCTGGTTATGTAATTTGTTTGTATTTATAGAAGAAAAATTATCTTATGCAACACAGTGATTGCTTGGATCCTGTCGAGAAGTGCCAATACTTTTATGACTTACCATACCCATAGGGGTAAATAATAAATACATGTAATATACAAATCAATTCTGTAACGATATATATATATTTATAATACCTTGGTAATTTTTGGTGCTTTTGCAAACTGTCCAAAGTACTCTGCCTAAAATGAAAATAATCACAACATGAGAACAGAGAAAAATGTTGATGATAAGTTTCATAAAATGCAAACTTGACAAAGAGTCATTTGATGGCATACTATACATATGTAAAACCTTTCCCTATCTAACTCAGCATTAAATGATTTTGTCATTTTTTACATGTAAATGCATCTCTTGTTCTCCAACCCATTCCTTATTTCAAGCATATGCTTTAAATGAAATCATTTCATTTTACATCCAAACCTGAACTCTGCCAAAATAAATCTAATTTATACTAAACAGACAATCATAAAACATAAATACACTTTACATTATAATTAACATTTCATAGTATAATGCCTGAGTCATGTGTCCAAAAGGATAATGTGGATAAGAGTCTGTAGCCTGGGGGAGGGGGAGATTTAATAGAAACCTTTAGAACTTGACATGGAAGTCACTATGGTTCTCTAAGCAACTGATGCAGATTAAAATGAAAAAAGAATGATTATTACAATAAATGGAAAAAATTTAAAACACTTAATAACCTTAAGTGAATTTTTCATTTTGCTTTAGCTCAAACAACTCTCTTGGTTGTTGGAGATGTTCTTTGTTGCTACAAAATACACATGGGACCCTGGATTGCCAAGTGGCCTAAAACACTCGCTTTTACCAATCACTGCCATCTCATCTCTGTCTACATGTATTTGAGTCTCAGGCTCAGCACATATGGATATGCAAGAAACCATGCCATTAGCTTCCTGCAGGTCAGTGGTTCTTACCAGAGTTTTCTTGGGTTCTTCTTCCACCAGTTATACTGACCACATTGAGAAATGGCATTAAACCCAAAACAAGGTATACCTACTTTACTCATGTTAGTCTTATTTCTAATTTGGCACTGAGGTTGATCATACTTTTTAATTACCTGATTTAAAGAATTAATAAACCAAAGTACATTACTTCTACCCACAATATAATGTGGTCTTTTGAAGAGTAAGTGTGCAAAATTTGATTACTTTTACAAGTTTTCTGTTAATTACAACAAAAATCATTTCAAACTTGTATTACAAATCTTCAATTTGAAATACAGTAAATGTATATTTTTGTTACAATTCACAATTGCATCAACAACACTGATGTATTAATAACAGCAAAGTTTGTTGACAAAGTAAATCAGTATCTCATTTGTTAATCTGGTAAGATATATTGTATTCTTGTAGAAAAATATTTTGTCTTTGTTAAATGAATAAAAGATCTTAAAATTTGGAGTTTTTGTGACATTTCGATGCAGAGACAAATATGATAACAGTCCAGAAAATCACTTTGTTAATATTAATAATAGTTTAACTTGTAATGATTTGAGCTAAACCCATTTCATACTGAACCAAGAATAATATTACTAATAATTCTCCTCTTGGTTTTTCTTGGTTGCATCTGTGTGTCCTTGGGAAAGGCTTTCTCCCTTATTTCATCTACCACTGGGAGTGATCAATGCTCACATATACAAAAACTGAAATTACACTGAAATTTTCATTTTCTTTTCACTGAACTTTATCAATGTAGTTTTAACTGGAGCACACATAATATTTAAACTCCTAAAAACCAAAATCTATGTATACTTGAATCCGCCTAAAGAATAATTTTTTCAGTCCCACATTTTCCCTTCTTTAATATCATTTTCCCCAGTAAATCAGAAGAAATCTATTCCAAATAATTAAACAAATGTTCAAAATTTCAATTTTATGCTTAAAGAGAAAAAACTGAAACATAAACTCAATTTCAAATTAGAATTATTATTTAGCTGCTAAACTCCTGACACCTGCTGAAACAGATTAACTACATAAGCATGTACTTTAGTTGGGTAAACAGTAAGACAAGGTTAAAACAAGTCTGATACACAGACTGACACATACTAGACTAACAATATTCTAATCTTTAGTCTTTGCACCATAGAAAACAAAGAGCTACAGAAAATTGTTACTAACAAAATTCTTGTAGGAAGCCATTTAAGAATGATTTTGTGTATTTTGTTATATCTAATTGTGACTGATGCTATTCTTTGTATACATGATAAACAGAACACAGTTTGCTTTTTTAATTAAATGTCAGGGCTTTGTTAATGTGGCCGCACTTCAAATGCTTGCCAATGAAGACTACAAAAGCAATATTTTACAAGTCGAATTTTCTCGATGACATACCCTGAATTTTAGATCTTATAAACAGATTAAACAAATCATAAATTTATATATCGAATACTGCAAAAACTCATTACAAACAAATAAATGTACTGAATATCCTTACTAAGTATCCATAAACATCACTTGGGTCATCATAAAACATAGTATTCAAAACATCTTCCATCTTCTGAGGAACCCCATTTTGAGCATAATACAGCGAGGCCTTCTGCTTCAATTCATACAACTCTCTGACTTCCTTGGAACTGCTCTTGGTTGCCACAGTCGACATTTTCAATGTTTATTTATTCCACGTTAACACCTTTACAGTATATGGCGATGCCCACAAGCCCACTTTTCACTTTTTGTCAAAACAAACGGACTACCTACATATCAATTAAATAAATTCCACGACTTTTTTAACTTAACATGAACGTTTTTAGAATTTAATGGGAAATCATGTAACAACTTAAAGGTGTTTGCATCAAATTGTTTTTAGAGTGCATAGCGTCATACATAGTCCGCCATCAAGGCTGTTACCATGTACATAGAATTATGGGAAGGTATTTCCGGAATTTCACTACTATACGTGATCATCTGCCGAAAATAACAAAGTTCTCTAATAGAATATATATTTGTCAACATTCTGCTGTATTTAATTATATGCATATATCTTTTGACATTATATAACGTGTCTTTCTAACCACAATGACCTAGCCAGTAAATTACAGGTACGCTGTTGTAATAATAACAAAGTGCAACAATTATTTAAACGAAAGCTTGATAAACGAATTATTATAACTACAGCTCGTTTACAGAGCATCGTTAATTTTTCTGGAATTGAGTTAATATTCGAGTCAGCGTCATTAAATGTAGCTAAAAGCATCTAACTCGTTGTAAATACTTCGTGTGAAGCGAAATGTGTATTTATTTTCACGAAAAATAACTGACTTACATGAAGTATGTATTACTGATTTCAACTAATTCATCTAAATACTTGAGATATTTTATTCTTGATAAGTTGAATGCTTTTTTTCTGTACAAATACATAATTTACTATGCGAGTATCAAGTGGAGAAAGCTTTCTATTATACGTGGTTGGAGTTCTGAATGGTGGAATGGTGAAGAGATATACATTTATAACGGCTCATGACTATTGGGCTTTCTAGTAAAAAAAAAAAAAAAAACAACGCTCTCATTCTTCAAGAAAAGAACATAATTACAGCTATTTGAAATCAATCTTTTTTCTTCCGGTTTCGATATACATACAGAGAGAAATCTGTCAACGTTTTGCTTAGAATTATACCATATTGTCAGTTACTTTAACACTTTGACAATTTTTAGAAATAAAATATCAAGTAAATTTTTTAAAAAGGAACTTAAATCACTACAGTTCCTTCAGATCTCAGAACCTTTATAACGAGTACCATTTATATAGTTTAAAGTCAAATTCTCACACTATTTTTTTTACTAAGAAAGATATTGGAAAGAAACTCGAGAAGTACTTTTTTAAATGCTGATTTACGAACCAGCTGATATGTGAAATATCAGCATTGCGACCAGAATTGCTTGTTTTGTTGTTGTTGTGATCACAGCCAACAGTGGAATAGGAACCAACGACAGGCAACACACACACACACACACACACACACACACACACACACACACACACCTCCCTCGTTAAACTTAATAAAACAAATGAAACAAAACCTTTTGAATAAATCGGAATGGTTAATTTGGAATCTGTATTCGTATATATGCAATGTGCATTTATAGTAAGGTCCACAAATTAACACAGACTATATGTATAGGAAAATATAGTTAGTGGAAATATTAGAAATTTCCATAATTTGAAGGCAAACTTTTCCGTACAGAATGTAAATGTTTCTAATAATTTCCAACCAAACCTGTTTAAATTACATCGTCATAATCTGTTTAATCGTGTACAAAAAATTAATGATTAGATAATTGATTCTATCCAGCAATATTGATTAACTCAGTCATTCACTCTCACTATAAAACAAACTTGAATAGTAAAATTGAGAAGGGATGGGATAGTGGCATATTAAGGACAGTGTCTGTCGGTTAAGGAGTTGTGAGTTGAAAGTAAGGACGTAACTTCAATTTGCGTTTTCTCCACCTAAGTTCTGCTCGAGGTAAGAGAGAATCTACCGGTAATACTCATAACGTCAGAGGCTTGAAAATTTAATACCATCTTGCACTGAAATCAACCATGCAAGCAAATAAGACAGTCAAACTACAACATCGTCCGTGACATTTCAAGAGATATGCAGTGCACTACGTGACAAGAAACTAAACGAGATGTTTACTGGTGTTTGACGGTTACAAAGATGTTGCTTTAGTGGAAAGCAAAGAGGGGAAAAAATGATTTCGTATATTTTCTGGAAGAATGGCTTCAAAATAATGGATGTGAAACTATGCATATACATGTACCTGCATATGCAGATTGTTCTTCTGCTGCAGTTGTCGCAACCACTAAAAGAGATGTACTAGTTGTGTCTGATGACACTGACATACGGGTTCTTCTGTCACCATACCAACATGCAAACAGAGAAATAGTATTTCAACCAGAACCCAAGCATAACTATAGGAAAATAATAAACTGGAACATTAATAACACCAAGATTTCCTTCTTCATGTTAACACGCAAAAATATTACACTCATTCGTCTTCTGCTATATTGCATGGAATTAAAACAGGTGCTGGATTAATGAAGATCGGGCATCTTGAAGAGTATGCGCAGAGGTCTTCAACAACTCCAACTCTACTGTTGATGATGCGGTTTTTGCTGGAGAAAAGAAAAGGCTCTGCTTGTTGTTTACACTTTTAAATCAACTGAAATGGTGCACGGCTTTGATTATTTTGGTGAGAAGGTTAATAAGGCCGCAACATGTGTTCTGTCGAGGTCACTGCCTTCTAAATCTGCTTCAGCCAAGTGGTACTCGTTCGGTGTCTGTTATCAAGTTCAAGTCTGACATAGTAATGGCAAATTAGACCCATCAAGCGGGGATGGAAATAAGACTCAATGAATTTTTCCTGTCGCCAGTGATGCCCAGCAAACACCAAGCAGCATGTTGGAGATAACCGTATGCAACTGTAAGACCGATGGTAGCATTGCGCACGATGCGTATGCAGCAGACTTAATCTTGAATGTTGTTTTTACCAATGCTATTACTATGAAATGCGATATGGAGGAGACAGGAGATTGTGAGGACAGACAAATTGTTTTGTATAAATTTCATATATTATCGTCCTGGTAAATCTGTACAGTGAAATTTCGATATTATGTAAGAGCATATAAGACAATTACACCCGCTACGTCAGTGTTAGTATTTGTACAACCTAATGATTCTCTAAGTGTTTCCCTTAAATTATATTTACTAGTAGACTGCCATAACATAGTAAACATTATATAGATGTTAACTAATTCTCATGTACTATAACAGTCCGATATAAAACTTGGACATTCTGATTCACTCTTGCATTGTTTAACCTCCCTGACCTATTCACTCTGTGCTTGTCACACACACACACACACACACACACACACACACACACACACACAGCGGCGTCGCTAGGGTTGGTGTCACCCAGTGCGGTAAACTCATGGTGTCACCCCTTCAGACTTCCACCATGGAGCACCAGACGCTCTGCAGACTGCATGGTGGCACCCTGTGCCTGCTAGTCATGTATTTAACTATGATCGGTTATCCGCTCATGAAATCCGACTAGACCGAGCAGTGTGTGCTCTGTAAAATTTGCAGTTTTTCATTTTGGTGTCACCCCTCTGAGATGGTGTCACCCGGTGTGGTCCGCACCCCCCGCATTCCCCTAGCGACGCCACTGCACACACACACACACACACACACACACACACACACACACACACACACACTAATCTGTCCATTTGCCGGATAATACACAGAAAAATAGAGGATAGGGAAAATATTCAATGCTTTTGCATCATCTTTAGCCCCGGATGATATATGAGAATCACAAATATTTCTTGACAGGGCCGTGTCCTATTTCATGAATTTTGTGTATCAAAATGTGACATGGTTGCTAAACCATTACAGATTACGGGCACAACCACTGTTCTTGGTTATTATACTCGCAAAAATAAATATGTAATCGATAATCAAAACCATTCAAGAATGTCTAAAATCCATTCAATGGAGGCCTATCAATATATCTACATTGTCTATACAATTTTCCGCCTATTTAACCCATTGTTCGTTATCTGTGGCGATCGATAGTAGCCCAAAATATATTAGTAAAGATTCGTAAGATACATAAACCCGACGTAACCCGAACTGACTTAGCTCTATATTCATGGTCGAAATGGGAACACCAAGTTGACTCACGGGGGTTACATATTCCCTCTTACCAAGATGTCATCGGATTCTAAGACCCTTACGACAGGAACGGGGTCCGCTAAGCCCTTCAGGCGACGCAGAACCCGAGTAGCAAGTGACAAAAGGATTGCGGACGATGAATTTATGGCAGCGGCAATAGGAGATGTGGAATGGTTGAAACAAAGCCTACGTGAGGGAATGGGAGAAATTAACTATGACAAGAATGTAAGTAAATTTAATTCTTATAAAACATTTTCATGAGAAAGATAAACCTTGCATGGCTTTAAAATTTTCTTAGACAATACATATTCACAAATATATGTATGGATGAAACGACTGACATGGTTTAGTTGAGAGGATTAGGTAACCGAGTACAGGTACCTGCAATGAACGGCTTCACACCGGGATGGTCTACAATCATTTGTTCATCCTATGGAACAAAAATAGATCGGAAAACGGTGTTTGCGTATATTTGTTTTACGGAACATTCAAAAACTGTATGACTTTGATGAGAAAAAAAAGATAGCAGGGTAGCAAATCGCATGTAAACTTGGACTTGAAGTTTTGCCGCCATATTGTTTACATTGTTGCCAGGAGCAAAAAGCTGTGTACATGAAGTACGGTCTGGTCGAGTTTAATTTACCACAATCGCTTTTACGAAACCACCCAGTCTCCAGTATACCCTGTATACTGTACTTATAGAGAAAAAACTGGTTATATGTTTGAATGAAAAGATTCGATTAGACTTGCACCATGACATAATTACATGTTTCTCAAAGTTTAGCATACTGATTATAGAATATTTTCAATCGAATTTTCCGTAAGAAAAATAATTTTCGCTCCCTATATTCGCTTTTCTATTGTATTTATTTATACTTAATCAAGACCCAGATCAGCGCTGTGTCCCGCTACACCTCACTTTTATCTTTCATTTCCCCATACATTTCTGTCTTTATTGTTGTTTGCATTATGCGAGACATTATTATTAGTTCACACATCTTTTCAGTCTTTTTTTTTCCCCTTCTCATTTTTTCCAAACCTTTTTTCAGGAGCACCCCCACCCCCCATCGCCCCGGTATAGGAAACACGTATCTACAGCTGATGAGTTATATAAATGCACTCACATCCCTCTCCCCCAAAAAGTGCTTGTTTTCCAATATTTGTGCTTTGTTCTTTTATTAAAGTTGATCCAGAAATAATTTATTTTTTAATGAAATAGTAAGGCAAAAATAGATAACATTTTTACAGATCTACACACTTCACTTAATCTATATTTTTTCAGCGCATATTTTTTGCTATATTTTACAGTGTCACATATTAACTTTTAGAATGTGATTTACCGCGTTATACATCCACGATATTACCACTGGGAAGAGGATATTGTTATGTATATTTAATTTGTAGTATTTGTTGGCTTAGCTGAATGATTATTTGTTTTATACCTATGTTGTTCTTTTCTTTTTTTTTTGGCGTGTCCAAAATCAAGTTCACTGTGTACCTGACCAAGGACATTTATTTTGTAAATAACAAAATACATAGCTAAAGTGTTCGATATGATTTTGGATTAAATATTCAGAAAATTATTAATATAAACATATTTTCCTGAATCTGAGTTATAAGATACAGTTTTGATTCTGACCCTAGAAACGTTTAGAATTGAAGTTTCCATTAAGTGCCTGAGTACTTCCAAGAAATGATAATTGCAGCCTAAGTCAAAGTGGGGGGGGGGGAATATTCATGCCTTAATATCTTGAAACAAGATCAGTCTTATTGTTGCTTTTTTTGTAGATTTATTTATTCAGAATATTATTCAACTGAATTGCAAAGTGCTCAACAATATCCCTGGGCTAAAACAGTTTTAGATTATATCATTTTTATATATCAAAAGACTTAGCACATAGCCACCATCCATCCAGACCACTGGCAAATTCGCATGTTCGGAATTACTGGCACATCAACGCATTAAATATTTTAACTTGATTTTAACTAACACTGGAATTTATTTGGAACTTTATACATTTGGACTTGTGATAAAACTTATATAATAGTTTGGGATTTAATTCATAACATTGTGCAGTTTTTTTTTTTTTTAAATCTTTACTTTGTATTTTAGAGAAATAAAGTATTTGTTGAATTCGTTAATTAGTTTAAGATCATAGAGTCGTACCATTACTATTCAACGTCGCACTTCTTTAGCGGTCTGTCGAATAATAAAGAGGACAGGCCTGATCCTAAGGCAAGAAGAACGAGGCAACCGCACTGGACCACGCGCTTTCAGGAAATCAACTCCGTAATTACATTGTTTGTTTGTTTGTTTTTGCTTTGGGCCCCTCGCTCATCGCTTGCTGTCTTGGGCCCCGCACATCATAGGACCGGGCAAGAAAGAGTCAGTCGATTGATTGCAGATTGTTCTAATTGCTAAAATATGGGTGTTTCCCTTTCCAAATTACCGACTTTTACACCGTTTATTTTGCAGCTTAGTGAAATAAATTCTATGTAACTGATATGTGCAAACAAAGTATTTAGATCATTAGGTTATTGTGTACCTCTGAAGAGGTAATACATTGAACGGTGTTGGTGAAAATGTTGATATAGACCGACTACTGGGTACAACGGTGATTCACAGGAGGAATATATTTGTAGACCATATTAAAATAAACTCCGAAATATTTATTTACAGCAGTACTCTGTGAAAGAAAGAAGGATTGAAAATAAAAATTGAATGATTGATTATGAACGCATGACATGATGTTTGGAACAGTTCGAGTAACATTTCAGATCTTCATAAACTAACTACTATCATTGTAAAAGTAATAGAAACAAGACAGGAACAATTCATACGATTTTTTTTTTACAATCAGTTGTTGCAATTCAACAACGACCAGAAAAACAAAGGTAGGAAATAAGGCATTGGTTATGTATGGCAATTACATAAAAAAGACTTAAAACTTGTATGTATACCTTATAAACCGTAATCAGAAAAGAAAACAAGGTTTAAACATTTCATGTCATTGAAATACGAAAATGTAGATTCTTTTTTGGAATGATATATCTGTCTGCAATGGATATTTCAGCTCGATTGAATTCGCCTAAAATTTAAAATACGTACAAAACAGAAGAAAACTGTTCATAACGAAATATACTTAAAATTACAAGAGCTTATTTACTGTATGGCAATGAATATATTGTCCTGTACGTTGCAACATTAAAGAGGGAATTTGTCACCTGCGATTGTTTGTTTGGATCAATATATACTACACTATTAGTGGAAATAAACCTATTGATTTGTTGCGTTTCTTAGCAAATTATTCCTGTATAACCATGATTTTCAGGAAGGTGCAAAAAAGGACCAAATGGTTATTTTAATTTATAATGGATTTGCGATTACTTTGTATCCATCACAGCAGTAAAATATCTTCACTTAAAAATCACAATTTTCAGAATGAAAAAACAAACAAAAACAAACGTCCATTCAGCATTCACAATTCGAGGTAAATTCTGACGCATTCGGGTGCCATGGGTTGTCGGTTAAAACACTAATGTGTTAACCAACAACCCAAGGTACCTAGATAAATCTTACGTGTATTATCTAGAATGAATGCCGATGTCTGCTATTCGCTGCTACGTTTATTTGCGAGAAGTAGCTTCGATATCCTGAATCGATCCAGTCGGATTCATGTTTTACTGGTATTGACATTAAAATATGTAATAATTTCATCTTATATGACGAAATCTGAGTCTCGACTTTTTATATATTTATGAAGCTATAAAAGGGGTAAATAGTTCAATATGTCAATATGTTCGTTTCATATGTAATGGGAAAAGAAACACGTGTAATGAAACTAATCATGGTCTTTTGGAGAGAACAAATTATTGCAACAAAAATGATATAGAAGATTGATAAGCATGAGAACCGAGTTCTATAAGCATACAGGTTCTTAATAAAGGCAAAGGTTGTTAATAAGTGTGATTTCCAGCTTTTTTGGGGAAAAAAATATATTCTCGGGTAATTGATAGTTCGGATAATAGACTGTTTCAAAGAATCATTGTTTCGTATAATCGGGCCAGGTCATTGAGAGTTTGGACTATAACAACGTATGTGAAAGTCATGGAGGTCATGTGACTTTGTGTTCAGATGAACCTGAAAGTCGAAATACTGGTGTTAAAGGAATTGAGATTTGTTCTGGTCTTATCTACTGAAGTCAATACTTATTACTTAATATGCTACAAGAAGACTTTATTTATTAATCATTTCGTAATGCTTTCCTGTTTTCAGGGACTAACCGCACTCCACCTAGCTGCCATTCACGGTCGTTTGGACTGTCTGAAACTTTTGCTAGAAAAATACAAGTTTGATATAAATCTTGCGAGCACGACTGGATGGCGGGCAATACATTTGTGCATCAGCAACCAGACTGGGCGGCGGGCGATACAATGTCTAGAATATCTTCTAGAAAAGAAAGCAGATCCGTCAGTGTAAGTGTTTTCTTTTTATTCTCTGCAAGTAGTAGAGGTGTATTTTTGACAGTCAAATTAGCACAAAAAAATGTACGGGCCACAAAATATCTACATCGATGGTACACAACTTTGTTTCCAGTTACTAATGACAACTACCTCGGATAAAACAGCGAATAATTAATGCGATGCTATCAAATTTATGTCACTTCAAGATTACTACCTTAATTGGGTGCTCTACTCTTATATATATATATATATATAATTTTCCTTTCACTTCGGTGAGGAGTGGAGGTGGGGAGATTTCAAGCTACTTACATTTATATATATATATTTAGAGGGTGTATTACAATTGTTTTACGATTATTGACGCCTTAAACTGATTTACTTGCCGCATTCGAAATTTTACTGCTAAGCTTGAACTAAGGATTACGAACAAACAGGCATGTTTGGAATAGAAGAAGTATATTTTTTAAACAGGAGATACAAATACAAAAGAAAACTATTTATGAACGAAAGCAAAGATACCAACGGAAATCTTTACAATTTTGTATCTAAAGCAAGTGTGAAGTTTGTATGCACTTTCTAAAACCAAAATTGTTTCTACAGAGCCAACAGATAAAGAAAATGTATATATTTTATTTCACATTGAAATATGTTTTATTAATGTTTAGAACACCTGCTTAAAATGCGTGATGTACATTTTGATTAGTAAATGACAAAATATTGGAATGTACGGTGCCCATTACTTTGTACATGTCGGTCAAAATATCCTAACTCTAGCCGAAGCAAAACATGCAGTTGGCTGCAGAAAACTGCGTTGTTCAGTAAGAGATAATTTATTGTTAGGAATGAGATACCGTATTGTACAGAAATATATAATGTATTGTTCGTATACGGGTTACAAGTTCCCGTTTGAAATTACGCTGAACTGTGTGTGTATGTGTGTGTGTGTGTTTGGGGGGGTATTTTGTGAGCATTTTATAACAGAATGCTGATCCTTGACCCGTTCCGAGATAAAATAAAAACTTGAGTAGTTTTTAACCTGCGTTAAGGTAATGCTAAATTAACTTGCGATCTGTTTGAATATATAATTCATTAATATTGTTACTGATATTATTATTATTATTATTATTAATAATAATAATAATAATAATAATAATAATAATAATAATAATAATAATAATATGATTATTATTATTATTATTATTATTATTATTATTATTATTATTATTATTATTATTATTATTATTTCAGTGCTAACAATGACGGAATTACGCCTGTGCACCAGGCGGCTAGTGAGGGGCACGTGCAGTGCCTTAAGATGTTGATCGATGTTGGCGCCAAAATAGACGGAGAAGATTGCAGAGGTCATACACCTCTTGACCTTGCCAAGCTGTGGAGTCATCGGAAATGTGCAAGGTAAAAAAAAAAAAACTTATACCATTCAGTTTCTTTTATTTAAAAAAAACCCAACAATATCGGTAATCTAAATCATTTCTTTCTAAACTATCATATATATTTAATGATTGATTTAATAAGCTCGTCCAGTATGGGCAAATAATGCTTTCTTATGGTACAATGACATGTGTTTCTGCGTTCATCCGTGTTTTAGATTTTTTATGTGAAACTTTTTAATATCACAGTATTAGGAAAGAAAGAGAAAACTCAACTAAACCCCCAAACCAACCCACCTTTTTCGTTCCACGAAACTTGCGTATGGCAAGTGACTGCACTGAGATTATTTTAGTGATAATATACATTGCATTAAGCTGTATGAAGTGGTCAGTCAATACACTGTGCTACAGTATATGCCCCCACCCCCTTTAAAATGGAGAAAATATGAAAATGATTATAAAATTCGCTTCTTCATCGTTGCCAAGACGCAGTGTTTCCTTATCATTTTAAATCATTATTTATACTGTGGAAATATTTAATTTGCCTTTTCAAACACTATTTCAGAATAATTGCTGCAGAAATGTGGCACCAGGGGAAGGACAACGTGGCAAAAGAGATGCAGCAGCTGAAACAGTTGAAGATGCAACAGGTTCTGAAAGAACTCGAAGAAGACGAAAAATATAAAACGGTACAAGAATTGAATGGTGTAAATGCTTTTAAGGAATGGTTAACTAAAAGAAATCTAAAAGAAGCACCAACAGGACCAAAAGGCAGAGAGAACGGAGAAAAAGGAAAGGACGGTAAGGAGACGAAAGACTCAAAAGTAGAACAAAAATCGGACGAGAAGAAAGTGACCATTAAGGAATCGTTATCAAAACCTAATAGTGTAGTAACGAAAAGCACGGACAAAGACGCCAAAAGTGCCAAAACTAAGACCCAGAAATCAGGTTCTCCTGGATACCTTAGCAGTCGGAGAACAACCAACTTGTCGCAAATCTTGGAAGATGACCTGGATCATGGTCTTCATGAGCAGGAAGACAGGGAAGAGGAGATGGATGATAACGGTACTGAAAGTACTAAATCTTTCGTCAACCCCAATCGTTGGAAAATTCCTCTCAAGGTGGACGATCCTCCCTACCTCCCTAATTTACCGGACGACTATCCTCGGGACGAGTATACTATGATGCCGCACGGATTAGTCCCGAAGTATTTTGATGGTAAACATGGACAAAGGATCAGATCAGACGACGAGAACTTAAAGAAAAAGAAACAAGAACTCCTTAATAAAGAACTTCGAAAACCGAATCTCCCACCCGAAGTAATTCAAAAGGAGCTTTCTGAAGATTCTTCTCTTTACGAAAGACCAATCGTGTTTAAACCAAAGCATATAAGCGACGTGAATGCCAAAAAGAAATACAGCGATGATGTAAGAGGCAAAAGCGAAGTTTCTTTGCATTTATGTGATGATATGTCCTCTTACTTGTTCAAAAACAGTTTAAAATCACACACTATAATGACGTTCGATTTAATGGGTACAAGACCGTCAGATTCAAGTTCGTCGTCGTCTTCTTATTCGGCCAATTGGAAGTCGGCTAGGTTTCCTAGAGAAAAAGTGATCAATTCGTTAAGAACTATGGCGCCCAAAAAGTTGTTCCTAGATATACGTGGGGAAGAATGTGATTTAAATACAGGACAGGTTCCAATCTATTGATGACCGCATTTACAAGTCTACGTTTGCGATTGTTTGAGAATCTCAAACACAGCCAAGATTTATAGGAACTGGAATAGTACCTGGTTAACTTGGTCGAGTTGTCTATGAGATACGTTGTTTGTTAGCGTGAAGACAATAGGTAATTTAAATTTTAGAAAAAGAGCTTAGTGTATATTTTGTTAGAAGCATGTCTTGGGAAATAAAATTATATTTTCGAAAGCATAATGCAAATTCAAGATCCGTTCTAGAATAGTAAGCGTTTAGCTCCAATTCTGTGCAGCATTATTAATTGTTTTTCTCGTATGCGATCAATAAGACTTTTAGTTGCTGGGAGTACAAGTGCCTTTAAGAGCCCATGTCGTAAACAGAATATATGGAGAGAGAGAGAGAGAGAGAGAGAGAGAGAGAGAGAGAGAGAGAGAGAGAGAGAGAGAGAGAGAGCTTTATCCTCGAGGTAAATATACATGGCAAGTTCAAATTTACTTATGGCATCAATACATTACTTACTCCAGCTTGCTGAAAATTTTCTAAAGCATATTTAGACAGGTACATGTGATACATATAGTATGTATGTCTTAAACACTACTTAACTGCAAGTATGTCTCAATTACTCCTCGTCTTCCATCTACTCAGATTGAGAGCAGTGTTTGCTTATTTTGCCACGCCAATGCAAACGATTCTTAAAGTGTATTGTAGTCTTGTCTAAAACTTTATAAAATAAACCTCATGGTAAGTCGCTCCCTAATGCAGGAACAACCTGTGATATTCCTTCTCATTCTTGTAAAACTCTTTATATGCAAAAGCGACTGCCAGCTACTACTATTACCACGCATACATATGCAGTATTCATCAGATATGAGTCGCGGTTTTCTTGAGTGGTAAATTTCACGCTTAACAAAGGCATCTCTTGCTATATTCAATCCGAAACAAAATTATCTTAAACGTTAAAACTTATTAAATTCATGTCTTGATAATCAATAACAAATAACTTTAAGCATTTGTTAAAGGAATGTTGTGCGTATGCAGATATATCTTATATTGCACATTTATCATTAAAATCTGACAATTTAGCTCTTGGCATGTTTTTATTTATTTCTCTAATCAGCCGTTGGTCTGAGAGTAAGTGGATTCGGCGGGACTTGAGATCCAGCAGCCATGCTATCAGATTTTTTATTTTCCTGTTTATTGGACGCATTTTTAATTGTGATACAAAGCCTTCCTTCGAATTCTAGAGTCCCACCATCCTGTCTCTCATCAGTTACGTGTATACTCTCTTGTACTTTCTTTCAATTGATCAGCCGCCAAAACAGTGCCCTGAGTATTTTCTTATTAGTTACGCTACCTATACTAACTTCTGAATTTTGTCTCCTTTCGTATTCATACCTTTAAAAAGTCGTATATATATATATATATATATATATATATATATATATATATATATATATATATATATATATATATATATATATATATATATATATATATATATATATATAATGCCAATGAACAGTAAAAAAGTAACTTTTTTCAACATGCCTAAACGCTTTTCACTCTCATTGACATGAGAAATAATAATTTAAAAAAAACAAAGAAAACGATTTCTCACTTTAAAAAAAGACAAGAATAACAGCAAACTTTTAGTTTTGTTTATATTTTTCTAGAAACTATAAAGTATAAATGCGCTTTAAAACTGTATGCACGCTTTTTATAACCAGTTTACAGGGCCGATCAATAATAGCACATTAACAGGCACCGTGTGGAAGCATATATAGACTTTTTGCTTATTAATTGTGAATGACTTTTATCTTTATGAAATAAATTTATATCATCTTCAACTCGTTTCATTTTTGTCCGTCCAACTGTTCCAGCGAATGGTAATTTTGTGGTGTGACCCCCCCTCCTCTCTCTCTCTCTCTCTCTCTCTCTCTCTCTCTCTCTCTCTCTCTCTCTCTCTCTCTCTCTCTCTCTCTCTCTCTCTCTCTCTCTCTCTCAATGCATACATTTTAAGAGAGTTCGTCCAATCTGCAAATCTATACATATATTTGCAATATACTCGTTCATATTTCCGCAATTCTATTAAACAATCAGTCAAATATAGCAAAATCATTATGTGTGGTGGACGGCTTAGTGATGTATTACCCCTAATTAGACCGCTCCAGTGGCCTAGTGGTTAGAGCGTCCGCCTCAGATGCGAGAGGTTGTGGGCCCGTGGGTTCAGTGGCGTAGCGAGGATATTTGGCGCCCAGGGCAAAACACCCAAATTTGCGCCCCGGCTGCCCCTGTCGCGCAGTTATGTACCTTGTTTCCAAAACGAAACATAATCATTATCAGTCATAATATAATTATTAAACTATTACAATTTAATTGCTAGAAAAAAGTATAACTTAGGCTAAATTCCCTATAAAACAATATTAGCCTATTTAGAAAAAATAATATCCCAAAAATTAATTATGTTAATTATGTCATCTGGAGATCGCACATAGTACATTACATTCATTACACGTAGCGTTTCACAAAAGATTTATTTTCCAGGCCTTCACTGCTGAAAACTGATCAATAACATCATCAAAGTTAATTGTTTCTAGTGTTTCTCTCTCTACGCTGAGCAGTGCTAGATTGCACAGATATTATGTTACGAGCATACGGCCTGAAGTGTACGGTTAAGGAGGTCTAGGCCTGTACCACGGGCTGTATATTATTAAATCGTTTAACCTGTAGACCGCCCGCACGACTGTAATCCAGTCAACAGCTATACAGCAGACGTTGGCCAAAACAACATTGTTTGTATTATGTTAATTAAAATAAGTGTACTTTACAAGTTTCATTAATGGGTTCAATATATAATCCAACAAATCCATTGTTGATACTTTGGGTCGATTTCGGCGCCCATTTGGCGCCCCCTAGCCACCGGCGCCCGGGACGAATGCCCCCCTCCCGCTACGCCACTGCGTGGGTTCGATCCCTGATGGAGTCATACCAAAGACTTATAAAAGTTGTACTAATAGCTGCCTCGCATGGCGCTCAGCAATAAGAGGTTAGTGTTAGGACTTGTCGGCCAGTTGTCAGGATATTGTGACTGGGTGGGACATCATGCTACATGTCTGCAGCGCGATACCCCGGTGCTAGACATCACAATAAACTGTCATACTGCAGACATCGTAACGATATGACTGAAAAATTGTTAAACCTCTAAATTACACCCCTCTATTTAGTATTCTCTTGCGCGATTATGACGGTTATGACTCACTGTCGTTAGTCTATCTTGCCGCATCTGTCTGTAATGGGCGAAAGTGGCATTACTAAGCTAAGGATTTGATGCGGCCATTTCAAAATGTATGTACAGCTGTTTAATCAGATACGGCAGCCAATTTGATGCAGCTTCCGCTCATTCACTCAGTTGAAAATATCTGTTGACAAAATCCTGGGACGCTTAAGTCGCGTCTTGTGCTTGTAAGAATAATTGTTATACTTATATCACAGCAACTACATGTCCAATGGAACATGTATCCACGTGGTATAATTACACACTGTGAAATTAACATATGATATTCCTCACAAGATACTACTACTACTACTACTACTACTACTACTACTACTACTACTACTACTACTACTACTACTAATGATAATAATAATGAGGACTTTGTATAGCGCCTAATCTTTAGAAGCTCTAAGCGCTTTACAACATATATAATGATATGAGTACAGAAAACAAAAAAACAAAACACCATGAAATTAGAAAACAAGAACAAATGCTGAAAATATTCAAAGTCAGTGTTTCCCTTTACCCTCATTTGTGCTTCATAGACTCCCAAATCTTTAATTTGACCTCCAGTTTTGATACCAACATTTGGTTTTTACTCAGTCTGACCCCCAGTTTTGACACCAAGGAAATTTTTGACTCTCAGTATTGGATCCCTAGGGGATACACTGAAAGTAGGAAACATTATTAGGTTTTTAAGTTTGTTTCTTTGTGTCTAATTTCAGTGGGAAATTCATTCCACGTTGCCGGCCCTGGTTTGTGAAATAACGTTGTCCATATGACTTCGTTTTCAAACTTTTCATTGTGGGAATATTGAGTATACGATTGTTAGAAGAGGAGCGTACGTATCTTGCTGGTATATACACATGGGTGATACCAGATAGGTATATTGGACTGGTATCCGTCAGTGAAAAGTAGCACAGAGAACAAATTTTGTGTTTGATTCTGGATCGAATGGATAGCCAGTGTAGCCTGTAGGGTACAGAGCAGCAGGAAGGTGTGCTCTGATCCTGGTACAATAAGGATGATCCGAGCAGCTGTGTTTTAAACTTTTTGAAATTTCTGGAGTAGATATTGAGACGAACCAGACGAACCTGAGTTATTCGTGTATTTATCTAAAGTGTCACATTTCTCTAGATTTGTTTCATCTTCAAGGTTATCAAAAAATACCAATGCAACACAGGTACTTGAAAATATCAGTAAAAAAAATAGGAAACTCGTGATAACACCAGCATCTACTCCCAATTAACACAAGGTAACTAACTCTTGCTGTTCGCTATCTGATCCTCAAAGATTCCATGCTACATCACAAGTGCTCGACCTGAGCATGATGTTGAAATTAAAGCAATAATCTGAAGGGAGAAAGAAAAAAAAAAATACCGAATGACAAACTGGAGTAATCCAGCATAAAAGCGAAAAGATTAAACATAAGAAAGAAAAAAAAAAATAGTTACGCCCACCGGGGGACTCGAACCCCCGACCCTCAGATTAAAAGTCTGATGCTCTACCGACTGAGCTAGGCGGGCTCATACCAGAAAATATCTCAAGAAAGCTAGATAACTAATATTTCAGGAAGTTGCACAAATACCCAGTTAGCATTTTCCTTTTTAGTTTAATATTTTAAAAACAACTTTTTATTCACCTTTTTTTTAACCATTGGAAACCAGTCTCGTATGTTATCTTTGTGAGTATAATTAATGACTCCTTACTTGTTCATGACTAATGTGCGCACGAAATGTTGCAAAGCGCACATTTCAAAACCAGAAACGAAAATCTATCCAACCTTCATGTAACTTGAAAATTGTAGGCAATGATATGCAAAAGCTCATGTATCTCATCACTGATTTGTCTGAGAGACTTGCCTTTTTCGTTCGGGCTATGTTTACGGGGAGATCACTCTTTACAATTAATCATCATTTCCGGTTGGGAGAAATTTGCGATACGACAAATGTATATCTTTTATTAACATATATCTATCTAACCATTGTCATGTGGTATATGTACTTGCTGAGCTGGATTGCTCTTGCTGTCCAGATATGTGTTGTCACTCTTGCAATAGGTGAGCATGTAAAACCGCCTCGCCTAGAAAGTTGTCAGGCCAATGATTTTTATTTCACCAATAGTAATACCAGGGCCGATTTTCTAGGCTGAGTTGAGGGTGCAAAATACAGTTTTTAAATACACGCTTAATGCCGTATCCACCTAATTACACAATAAAATACACAAGTAATGTCAATAAGGTCCATTTTTGAGGGGATTGTAATACAAACATAGCATAAGAATAATATTCGCTTAACCAGAGACCAGAATTTGAAAGGAAACACTTTACTGATTTATTGTTTACACCAGCAAAATATCTGAACTAATTAGAATGTTCCTTGTGTGTTCCTGTTCCCATCCTCTAATATTTATTTGTATTTTCGTTTAAAAAAAATTAAACAGATTTTTAATAGAAAATGTGTTTATATGATCATTTATAGTTTCAATGGTTTTTCTTAGCAGCAGAGGAGCTGAACCCTAAAAATTATAGAGCCATTATGTTGACAAAACAACAGTTATTTTGAATCTTTTTGCAGAAAAAACTATCTCCGTGTGTTGAGTATTTCATCGTGTTTCAGCCGGGAGGGTGAGCCCACCATTTTGAAGAGCCCTTATTTTGGCAAAACAATGGTTATTTAAATAACAAGGATACAAAAAAAAAAGGAAAAGGCTTGAGACTACTAGGCAGCCGATATACCTGATGCAGAGCGGGATTGAGACTCCCGGGCAGTATTCGATCATAACTCCGATGTAAAATTTTGACTTAATCGCTGCGGTAAAACAATCCCCAATAAAACATTTCAGAGGTGTTTTCATGAAGAATCAATTATCAACTTATCTGTCAAATCCAGAAACAGGTATATTTACTCTCTATGATAACACTTGACCTAGAACTCATTGGGTTGCATACACGATACACCCCAAATCAATTATTTATTGTGCTCTCTTAATTTGCTACTTTCTTGGATGAATTGTTCTGAGATTCCTGTATATACAGGCCCCTTATTTCACCCTCTCCCAAAACTTGATCACGTTATTCTATAATATTAATAACTTATTATACGTTTTGTACTATCACCCATTGACATATTTATCTGTGAATAATTAAGATAGTCCTTATTTCCAGTGATCGTGGCCAATGATTATCACTGTGTATATGCTATTATGTTTTGTCTGCTGTCTACATTCTGTGTCTGGACTGGCCTTTGTGTAGTCAAATGTTTTCTTTTATTTACTTCATGTTTATTTATGAATAGAATGTGTGACACACATACACACACACATATATGATACACATGTAAAAATTTGATTGTAACCCAGAATTTAACTTTGCAATGAATTTAAAATCTTTTTAGTTGTTTCTGGACAGTATTTGGGAGTGTTTGGGTATATTTGGGAATCGTGCCGCTGCTTTTTGACTGTCAAACGAATTGGTAGTTATCTGTTTTGAGGATGTCAAATTTTGTATTAAGGAAAGGAACAAAAAATTATGTGCAAGTTCATTGTATATGACATATGAATATAAATATGGCATAAACCCAACAGAATATTTACCTCACATGATACAGTTTGTTCAACCACGATGTCCAACACATTCTCCACTTATTTTTTAGCTATTTGCCCTTTGATAACTGACTCAATATTTTTTCAAGATAGTGCACAACATTGATACATTTTTTTTTTTGCTTAAGTGTGAAATATAAATCTCTGATGTTAGCTTCACAGTGGGGCCATGAAACGAGAAGCTAAGTGTGTGTGTTAAAACGTTGCTAAAATTTTCTTCACCCCCAGAATAAAGCTCACAAAATTCAACATGCATCTCAACTTGTATGATTGTTCGATTGGTGGCATTTGCCTTTTGTCTATACTGAACTATCAATAATATTCATTGAAATCAGAGAGCTGAGATTAACAACCAACAAAAAGATTTAACCACCTTATTTACTATATATATATATATATATATATATATATATATATAGCAAGTTAAGCCCAATATATGCTACTTTGTAGTGATGGAACTAGTTCTAACATGAAGGTATAAAATGTATATAAAAAGAAACAGAAAATTATAACAGTTGTAGTTGACTATACTAATGAAAAAATTGCAGTTTTCTTAGAGTATACAGGATAGTTTTTATATCCTTACCAAGGTTATCCAGGGCTCTTCCTCCATCGTTTATACTGACCCCATTTATAGATTAGATTGCATTGAGAAATGGCATTAAACCTCAACACAACAAGTGATCAAACAAAGTATTTAACATGGTTTTATTATGGTTTTTTAAAAATTATAATGGCATAAATCAAACATATTTTTCAATTGTTTTGCAGATTTTGTCTCATTATTAGTGTGGAAACAGTTTTTAATGAAACTTGTATAATACTTAACTTAGCACTATTTTTTTTAACCATTTTAGTCAACAAATGCCAGTACATCATAATGTGTACATGGTATTGTGAATTATACCATTTTTGTACAATACAACTACATGTAATTATGTTGAAGATGTTACAGTGGAAACACTTTTAATAAGACAAATAAACAAAACCATATGGCTTATGGTTTATCTGAAACATGTTTATGTCAAACATCCTCTGTGGTTTAAGAAAGTTTAGATTCATGTACAATGTTTTCTTGTACTTAATGAATTTAATATTTACATGAAATAATGCTTGTAAATATTACTATTTCAGCTGCTGGTTTGTATTATCTGGCTGAATTGGTGGAAGAGTATACTGTATATACATCAAAAGTCATCCGTTACCTACTTATTGTAAGTAGTGTTGTATAATTTAGATAATACGTATACAGTAATTTTATATCATTTAGATTAATTCAGAATAAAATTATGGGAAACTAAAATCTAATTCATTGTCACACTTTCTTTATCCTCATTCTCTAGCAACAGGGATATTGTGGTACCTTTTGTTTATTATCATGTATCAAGGATATTGTGATATCCTTTGTCTGTTGTCTAGCATATAATATTGTGATATCCTTTGTCTATTTTAATGCATGAGGGATTTTGTAATATCATTTGCCTGTTGTCTAGCATCAGGGATATATGGCACTTTTTGTCTATTGTCATGCATCAGGGATATTGTGTGCCTTTTTTCTATTGTCTTGCATCATATATTGTGATATTTTTTGTCTGTTGTCTAGCATGAGGGATACATTTTATCAGTTGTCTTGCAGCATGGATATTATGATACTCTTATGTTATCTAGCATCAGGGATATAGTGATACCCCTTGTCTTTTGTCTAGCATTTGGGATACTAGTATTATGATACCACATGTCTTTTGTCTTGCATTATGGATATTATGATACACTTTGTTGTCTAGCATCAGGAATATTATGATATCCTTTGTCTATTGCCTAGCACCAGGATTATTGTAATACCCTTTATCTTTCATTTTGCATCTGGAATGTAGTGATAATAATATTAATAATAATGAGGACTTTGTATAGTGCCTAATCTTTCGAAGCTCTAAGTGCTTTACACCATCAATAATGATATGACTACACTACAGAAAAACAAATGACAAAAACAATGAAATTGGAAAACGTATTGATAACACTTCATCTGTTCATCTCTTCATCAGCCTGTTTCTTTCATACCCTAAAAACTGCTGAGTAAAGATCTGCAATACTTTCTTGTTATTTTGCCTCTCTCTCTCTCTCTCTCTCTCTCTCTCTCTCTCTCTCTCTCTCTCTCATTAGTATATGTCAATAAGCTCTCAAGTTTTCAGATTACAAGTCATTTTGTCTGATTCTGCTGTTTTATGCTATTTCAAATGAAAAATACTTTTGTGAATATTTTGCCTTTGACAAATGAGTAGAGATCTTATGCTATTAAATATTTTGTGTTTTGAAGTGATATTTCATTGTTATTCTCAGGCGTTTAAATTATTTATTTGACTATAGGAACAGAAATAATTGTGCCCCATTTGAGATGCAGGGTAGTAATCACCTTCTCTGTCTCTGTCTCTGTCCGTCCATTCACACTCCTTGTAATCAGCTTAGCTTGCAACCCATGCACATAACCTGATGGCATTTGCGAAGGAGCATGGTCTATTATATATCTATGTATGTCTTTTAAAGGTTTTGTCATTTCACGTTTAGTTTTGACAGAGTAATGGCCCTTCAGCCATCACTATTAAATCTCTACAACAGCAAATCTTTGTAACCAGCATAGGTAGAAACCATTCAACATATTTTGATGCAGTTTGGATTGAGTTATGTCCCTTGAGAGTTACCTTCATATCATCACATGGGACGTTGATTGTAACCAGCAGAGCCCATGAGCTTAGAAAAATTCTGATGCAGTTTTGTAATGAACATTGTCTCATAGTTTTGCATGCGCCTTATATGGGTTTAGACTCATTTATTACAGTTATTACTTGCTTGTTGTCGTTACTTTGGTTTCTGTGAGAAAACCACCAAAATATTTGGGGTTCAATCAAATGTGAGTTTAATTCCAGAATTCCATGAAATCATTTACAGGAATTTTGGCCTCTTTCTGACTTATCTTTTTACGGCATGACTGTATTAATCTTTGTTGCATTTCAGTTGTAAGCATATCAGTACAAAAATAGTTATATATTCAAGTAAATTTGGCCTTCAGTTGCATTATATTGATGATAAATTGAATGAGCTTGATTTCTAATGTTGCACATATTCATTTAGAAGAGTTATGATGTTTTGTGTTTTTACAGCACAGCATCACAGGTTAGTTTTTTAGTGCTACAGTAATTATAATAAATTATCTTGCGAAACAATGCATCACATTAACCAATCTAGGCTGATCCATTGATTGGATTCAAACATGCACTCTTTTGGTTTTGAATAGTATCCATGGCATTTATCCCTATTAATCATTTCAATGACATGCCGGGGGGGGGGGGGTGTACATTGGACCCTGATTGCTCATTCTCCTAACTTTGTATTATAACTTGACAAAGGAATATTGCAGGTTAGTCAAAGCTGTTATGCACATTTATATTGATCTCAATGAATTGGATTAGCATTCCATATCATTATTTAGAAGAGTTATGGACCTTAAATTCCTACCATCTTCAGTTGAAGGCCCAATCAATCAAATTGTAGATAGCATGTCCCATCATAACGCACAATTAAATAATATATGTAGCTGTATTCACTTTCCAGATTTTATGAAAAGGAATCAAGAAGCTATAACATCATTCAGTCTATTATTTTCAGAGCTCTAGAAACAAATATAGGAAATAAACAAGCTTATGAATCCAGGTGGAGGCTGGACTTACCCAGATTAGTAAATCAATTTCTATAAAGATTGTTGGAATAATAAATAGAACAAACAACATAGATTCAGAAAATGTAATTCTAATAATTTATCAAATATAGATAATGTATCACCTACAATACCCACACACCCTGCCTCATTGTCAAGTTTACATTAAAGCAAATTGTAATTCATTGACCTGCAACCTTGACCAGAATATGACTTTTAAACCACTGAAGATATTTTATTGCAACTTTTCCCAAACAGACAGTTTGCATCCCATATCCATACTACTTGTCTCCAGGTCAAGGTCACAGCAGGAAAAAATATAATTCTATTAATTGCATCCATGTCCAGAATGACTTTTGAACCATTGGATTTACTTTAATAAAATTTGAACCAGTTAGATATCATGACTAGACAACTGTGTCACATACCATAGCCATACCTTCTTCCTGAAGGTCAAGGTCATGGCAAGGAAAATATAAAGGATTCATATACATGTACAGGTGTAACTTTTACACCAGTGAATATATTTTAATGAAACTTTAGCCAGTTACATATCTGGACTTAACAGTGTCTTACATAATCACATTCACCTACTAAGCCTTAAGGTCAAGGTCAGAATAAGTAATAATGTTATTGTAAGTCATTGGTCAGTCTCTTCATCTAGACTATCACTTTTAACCCATACTGATATTTTCATGGAATGTCTTACAAGCTTTGCACAATAGACAAGTCTGTAGAAAAGTGGTCATGATCTTTACTAGGGATGAGGTTTTAATATAGGTATATCATGTACCATTTTTGAAGAGGTTTTAATATAGGTATATCATGTACCATGTTTGGGTACACCTATTATTTGTTTTCATGTTTTGTACTGTCAATATTTAATAACTTTCTTTGGTTTTGCTGTAAGAAGCCAAACTAACAGGACATTGTTAAGTTAAATAAAGTAAATGTAATATTAGTGTTATATCTAGAACCTGCGTGGATTTGTTGTGTATGGTAACTTCAGTATATAAAAAGCAGACTAATTAACAGATTTAAAATATATTTGCTATACCTACTATAACAACTTGCTACACTTAATATAATTTATGCTTTCCATTTCAGTTCACAACAGTTGTATATATTGGACTGTTTTTCTTTGAGGACATCCCATTGTCTATGATCATTGTTGGTCTCCTGGGAAATGTGACCTACTTTGGAGTGCTAAGAGATTTTCCATACTTTTTTATTTCATCTCCTGCTTTTGTTGGATCTGTTGGTAAGATAACAAGCAAATAACATTTCCCCCATTGTAACCAGTTAAAGTATATCACAGCCTTACATGGTTATTCATTTCTAAAAAAAAAAAAAAAATATTCCGGGCCCTGAGTGGCTGAGTGGTCTAAAGCGCTGTCCGTTACGAATCACTGCCATCTCACCTCTGTCTGCGTGGGTTCGAGTCTAAGATTCGGCTAATGTAGTTATGTGAGAAAGCTTGCCAGTAGATTCTCGTGGGTCGGTGGTTCTTTCCGGGGGGTTTCCGGGTTCTTCCTTTGCCATTAATACTGGCCGCCATGTATAACCTATATTGTGCTGAAAAATGGCGTTAAACCATTAAAAAAAAACAAAAAAAATATTCAAAAACTTATGCGGTTTAAGAAGATGTATTATGTTAAAACAATTTAACTTTGTTAAAAAATTTAAAGTATATCACAGCCTTCCATGGTAATTCATTCCTAAAAAAAAAAATATTCCGGGCCCAGAGTGGCCGAGTGATCTAAAGCGCTGTCCATTACGTATCACTGCCATCTCACCTCTGTCTGCGTGGGTTTGAGTCTAAGATTCGGCTAATGTGTAATGTGAGAAAGCTTGGTTTTTTCCGGGGTTTTCCAGTTTCTATCTCCACCATTAATACTGGCCTCCATGTATAGCCTATATTGTGCTGAAAAATGGCGTTAAACCAAAAAAAAAAAAAAAAAAATAAAAAAAATTATGAGGTTTAATATTGTACAGAAAATTATGTAGGGAGAATATTTTGGATTTCCTGCATTAATTTAAACTCCTGGTACTGCATATACATGCTTATAAATCAAACAGCAGACTGCACAGACCAAGATTTGCCATCGCATAATGGGCTGGCAGATTTGGATATATGTAGTTTGTTAGGAGTAACTATATAATAAACAATATAGGCTCAGATCTGTTGGTGCAGTCTGTGACAATAGGTTTAAGTTTATGTTGTTCCCAGTTGGATTTAACTTATAAGTGAGTATATACAGCATTAAAATACCGCTCCGGTGGCCTAGTGGTTAGAGCGTTCGCCGCGGAAGTGGGAGGTCGTGGGTTCGATCCCCGACCGAGTCATACCAAAGACTTACAAAAATGGTAATAACAGCTGCCTCGCTTGACGCTCAACATTAAGAGGTTAGTGTTAGGACTGGTCGGCCTGGTGTCAGGATAATGTGACTGGGTGGGACATCATGCTACATGTCTGTGGCATGATGCCTCAGTGCTAGACATCACTATAAACTGCCACACAGCAGACATCGTAGTGATATGACTGAAAAATTGTTAAAGCTACGTTAAAATCCTAATCAAACAAACAAACAAACAAACAGCATTAAAATAGTTTATATTTTAAAAATTTCTAATGTATGTTCAGATGATTGTAATTTTGGTCCCAGAGATGAAAAAGCAGCAATGTTAAGTTATGAATGTTGTATATATGGTACCCAGTATATTTTAAATACACATACAGACACACATACAAATATAGTCTGTTCAAAATAAAATAGTTCATTTGTGAAAACTTTGATTAAAAATTTATTATCAAATGAAACAGTAATGCTCTTTGAAGTAAGGAAGTTTTATAACCTTTGCCTTCTTTTATAAAGCTTGAAATAGATACATTAAAAACAATTGGTCAAGTTTCTATCAGTATCTGATCAAATAATGTATACATTTTATGTTAAATGTGAGATTTATTAGCATGCTCAGATTTAAACTGGTCCCAATTTTGGTGACATTTCTTTTCCATTTATACTTGCTTATAGGTTAGGTCCAATTAAATACTACATAGACCATGATAGTCTATGTTAATTGTTTTATTGATTTTGCTTAACAAACTGCATAGGCCCAGATGAGATTTGCCGGTGCACAATGCAACCAAAAGATAGGGATCTATGCAGTTTGTGGGTGGATCCATTATACAATGCAGTTTATGGGTTGGATCCATTTTACAAGTGAATATATACAGCATGAAAGATACAGAAAAATATAAGGTTTCTGATTTTTTTCTTGGCTTTTTTGTCATGTTTTTTGTATATTTTTTACTTCATTTGCTAAGTTTTACTAATTTTTGTCATGTTTTTTGTATATTTTTACTTCATTTGCTAAGTTTTACTAATTTTTATCATGGTTTTTTTTGTATGTTTTTACTTCATTTACTAAGTTTTACTAATTATTGTCATGGTTTTTTTTGTATGTTTTTACTTCATTTACTAAGTTTTACTAATTTTTGTCATGGTTTTTTTTGTATATTTTTACTTCATTTACTAAGTTTTACTAATTATTGTCATGTTTTTTTGTATATTTTTACTTCATTTACTAAGTTTTACTAATTATTGTCATGTTTTTTTGTATGTTTTTACTTCATTTGCTAAGTTTTACTAATTTTTGTCATGGTTTTTTTTGTATGTTTTTACTTCATTTACTAAGTTTTACTAATTATTGTCTGTTTTTTTTGTATGTTTTTACTTCATTTACTAAGTTTTACTAATTATTGTCATGTTTTTTTGTATATTTTTACTTCATTTACTAAGTTTTACTAATTATTGTCATTTTTTTTAATGTTTTTACTTCATTTACTAAGTTTTACTAATTATTGTCATGGTTTTTGTATGTTTTTACTTCATTTACTAAGTTTTACTAATTTTTGTCATGGTTTTTTGTATGTTTTTACTTCATTTACTAAGTTTTACTAATTATTGTCATGGTTTTTTGTATGTTTTTACTTCATTTACTAAGTTTTACTAATTTTTGTCATGGTTTTTTGTATATTTTTACTTCATTTACTAAGTTTTACTAATTATTGTCATGTTTTTTTGTATGTTTTTACTTCATTTACTAAGTTTTACTAATTATTGTCATGTTTTTTTTGTATATTTTTACTTCATTTACTAAGTTTTACTAATTATTGTCATGTTTTTTTGTATGTTTTTACTTCATTTACTAAGTTTTACTAATTATTGTCATGTTTTTTTGTATGTTTTTACTTCATTTACTAAGTTTTACTAATTATTGTCATGTTTTTTTGTATATTTTTACTTCATTTACTAAGTTTTACTAATTATTGTCATGTTTTTTTGTATGTTTTTACTTCATTTACTAAGTTTTACTAATTATTGTCATGTTTTTTTGTATGTTTTTACTTCATTTGCTAAGTTTTACTAATTTTTGTCATGGTTTTTTTTGTATGTTTTTACTTCATTTACTAAGTTTTACTAATTATTGTCATGTTTTTTTGTATGTTTTTACTTCATTTGCTAAGTTTTACTAATTTTTGTCATGGTTTTTTTTGTATGTTTTTACTTCATTTACTTAGTTTTACTAATTATTGTCATGGTTTTTTTTTGTATGTTTTTACTTCATTTACTAAGTTTTACTAATTATTGTCATGGCTTTTTTTTGTATGTTTTTACTTCATTTGCTAAGTTTTACTAATTTTTGTCATGTTTTTTTTTGTTGTATATTTTTACTTCATTTACTAAGTTTTACTAATTATTGTCATGTTTTTTTGTATGTTTTTACTTCATTTACTAAGTTTTACTAATTATTGTCATGTTTTTTTGTATGTTTTTACTTCATTTGCTCAGTTTTACTAATTATTGTCATGGTTTTTGTATGTTTTTACTTCATTTACTAAGTTTTACTAATTTTTGTCATGGTTTTTTGTATGTTTTTACTTCATTTACTAAGTTTTACTAATTATTGTCATGGTTTTTTGTATGTTTTTACTTCATTTACTAAGTTTTACTAATTTTTGTCATGGTTTTTTGTATGTTTTTACTTCATTTACTAAGTTTTACTAATTATTGTCATGTTTTTTTGTATGTTTTTACTTCATTTACTAAGTTTTACTAATTATTGTCATGTTTTTTTTGTATATTTTTACTTCATTTACTAAGTTTTACTAATTATTGTCATGTTTTTTTGTATGTTTTTACTTCATTTACTAAGTTTTACTAATTATTGTCATGTTTTTTTGTATATTTTTACTTCATTTACTAAGTTTTACTAATTATTGTCATGTTTTTTTGTATGTTTTTACTTCATTTACTAAGTTTTACTAATTATTGTCATGTTTTTTTGTATGTTTTTACTTCATTTGCTAAGTTTTACTAATTTTTGTCATGGTTTTTTTTGTATGTTTTTACTTCATTTACTAAGTTTTACTAATTATTGTCATGTTTTTTTGTATGTTTTTACTTCATTTGCTAAGTTTTACTAATTTTTGTCATGGTTTTTTTTGTATGTTTTTACTTCATTTACTAAGTTTTACTAATTATTGTCATGGTTTTTTTTTTGTATGTTTTTACTTCATTTACTAAGTTTTACTAATTATTGTCATGGCTTTTTTTTGAATGTTTTTACTTCATTTGCTAAGTTTTACTAATTTTTGTCATGTTTTTTTTTTTGTATATTTTTACTTCATTTACTAAGTTTTACTAATTATTGTCATGTTTTTTTGTATGTTTTTACTTCATTTACTAAGTTTTACTAATTATTGTCATGTTTTTTTGTATGTTTTTACTTCATTTGCTCAGTTTTACTAATTATTGTCCTATTTTCTTTTCAGTATTACTACTATTGAATCACTACTTTACATTTTCATACTTCTCTGAAGTTTGGCATCCATTTTCAGAGGTGAGTATATGTTTGAAAAATACTGTCATCTTTACAGTAAGTAGTTTTAAATACACATTGCCAGTTTTACACAAAAAAGCATAGGGCATATGAATTGACATATAAATCAGTTATTTTTAAGTTACATTTAATGCATAGTCATTTGAATTGACATATAAATCAGTTATTTTTAAGTTACATTTAATGCATAGTCATTTGAATTGACATATAAATCAGTTATTTTTAAGTTACATTTAATGCATAGTCATTTGAATTGACATATAAATCAGTTATTTTTAAGTTACATTTAATGCATAGTCATTTGAATTGACATATAAATCAGTTATTTTCAAGTTGCATTTAACGCATAGGCATTTGAATAGACATGTAAAACATAGTTATTTGAATTGGCATGTGATGCATAGGTATTTGAGTTGACATATAAGGCATAGGCATTTGAATTGACATATAAAACATAGGAATATGAATTGACATGTAAATCATAGGCATTTGAATTGACATTTAATGCATAGTCATTTGAATTGACATATGATGCATAGTCATTTGAATTGACATGTAAATCATAGGCATTTGAGTTGACATATAAAGCATAGGCATTTGAGTTGACATGTAAATCATAGTCATTTGAACTGATATGTAAATCATAGGCATTTTAGTTGACATGTAAAGCATAGGCATTTGAATTGACATGTAATGCATAGGCCTTTGAATTGATATGTAAAGCATAGGCATTTGAATTGACATGTAAAGCATAGACATTTGAATATACATGGAATATATAGGCATTTGAATTGACATGTAATGCATAGGCATTTGAATTGACATGTAAAGCATAGGCATTTGAATTGACATGTAAAGCATAGGCATTTGAAATGACATGTAAAGCATAGGCATTTGAATTGACATGTTAAGCATATGCATTTGAAATGACATGTGATGCATAGGCATTTGAATTGACATGTAAAATGCATAGACATTTGAATATACATAGAATATATAGGCATTTGAATTGACATGTAATGCATAGGTATTTGAACAGATAAGTGTCTTGAAAATGTATTCATTAACTATTAATTCTAGGACTCTTTTTATTAGGGTTAGACGGATTGAATTACTAGTACTAGAACAAATTTGTCTTTTGTTGAAATGATTTCTCAGCTTTAAAACAAACAAAATTGAAAGAAAAGAATATGAGAGCAAAATGCAAGACATTTTGTCACCAGTTCCTATTATTGCTTTGAAACTTTATGCAAAACATAGACCATTGGTACAGATGTGCGTTTTTATTATTCACTATTCATCAGTTTATTATTTTTGGTTCAGTCTATTCTGTCCATTCATCCATTTGTTAATTACACCTTCATTTTGAGAGCAGAACTCTCAAACAATGTTTTGTGCCTCTATGAAATTTGGTACATATTATGGACAACTGTTCAGAATATGCTGTTTGCTATTTAAAATTATTAAGTTTCAGCATTTTTGAAAATGATTTTGTTAATTTTTATGTCCATCCATCAATTATGCACACTTTCATTTACAAAGCATAACTCAGTTTAATTCAAGATATCTCTTAAACTTGATATGTATATTGGAATAGACATCCTGATGTGCCTTCTGGTATTCACAATTCTTTAGTTTCAGTATTTTTGTTTCAGTCCATTGTCTGACTTTCCTTCCATTCATGGTTTTGTTTAAGTGCCATATCTCACAAACCAAGATTATTTCCTTGTGAAACTTGATCATATTTTGGACTAGTGGTTCAGATATTTCTGTGAAACTTGGTACAAGTATTGGACTAGTGTTCCAGATATGTCTGAAACTTGGTGCATGTATTGGACTAGTCCAGATGTGTTTGTGAAACATTGTACATGTATTGGACTTGTGGTCCAGATTTGTTTGTAAAACTTGGTACATATATTGGACTAGTGATTCAGATATGTTGGTAAAACTTGGTACATGTATTGGACTTGTGGTCCATATATGTTGGTAAAAATTGATACATGTATTGGACTTGTGGTCCATATATGTTGGTAAAAATTGATACATGTATTGGACTTGTGGTCCATATATGTTGGTAAAAACTGGTACATGTGTTGAACTTGTGGTCCAGATATGTTGGTAAAAATTGGTACATGTATTGGACTAGTGGTCCAGATGTACCTTTTGCTATTCACAGTTCGATTACGGTAATTTTTTTTTATATATTATGTCCACCATAAAGCAGAGTGTAGTATCATGTTATGGCATTGTCCATTTTTCTGTCTGTTTTGTATTTGTTTGTGCACAGTGACTTGAATTCTACTTTATGTACTGTTTCCAGACTTTGTGGATAATTTACATTTGGCATAATGATTTAAGGTCATTTTGTTTGAAAAAATAAAAATGGTTTCTGCACAGAAACATTAGTTGTGATTTACATACATGGGCGATAACATTTGTTTCATATAATAGAGCAGGACCAAACCTTGTGGATGGCTTGTGCAATGGGTAAGAAAGAAGCCTACTGATCTGGGGATCAAAAGTTCATGGGACAAGGTCACTGACTGAAAAGGTCACTGGTTTCTGCATTGTAATATTAGCTGTATATCACAGGCATAGTCCAAACTTTGTGGTTTGCTTGCACATGGATATGGTGGAAGTTAAAGAAAGATAAAGCCAAAATGGGTTAAATCCTTGAAATACAAAGTCATAGTTTTATGTAAACCCAACTCATTTAAAAAGTCAAAAACCTTTATGTGAAAATCATCATGGGATGCATTTGAGGTCCATGCAGTGGGGGTATATAACAGGCCTTTTCTGCCTTTCATATCTCACAGGGAGATAATCATCTCCCAGGACAACCATGCCTGATTGCAGTACTAATGTGAATTTTTCTGTCCATCAATTATCCATGCTCTTTGTTTTCAGGCAAAACATGCATATTATTCAATTCAGTGAAATTTGTACTTCATATTTTAGACCAGATGTGTACAATTCTTAACTTTAATATTTTTCATGTTTTAGCCTATTTGCAAATCACCACTCCATCCCTTATATAAACTATCATTTTCAGGGCAAAACCCCAAAACTATTTAAGATGCCTGATTGAAATTTAGCACACACAACTGACAAGTGGTGCAGATGGGCATTTTACTTTGACAATTTTATCTATTTGTCCATCCATTCATTGTACACATTTTAGTTTTATAGGGTTGGACAGAAAATCAAAACCAGTTTGAAATATCGCTATGAAATTTGGTACACTTATTGGACATTTTGTGTGGATATGCCTGTTGCTTGTCACAATTCTTTAGTTTCAATATTAGCAACATTTTCATCCATTTGTCAGTTCATTCATTCATTATATACTTTCATTTTCAAAACAGCTCCAGAGGCATTAAAGATATGTCTCTAAATCATTGTACATTTATATTAGAATAGTTGTCTTTCGCTATTCACAATTCTTTAATTTCAATATTTTTAATGTTTTTGTTCATTTGTCCTATATTCAATCCGATTCCATCTATACTTGGTTATAAGTTCAATCATACTGCAACGTCTGTTCATTATTCATTCATCCATCATTAACATTTTAATTTCTGAAGCAAAACTCATGATGCTTATCACCTCCCATTATAATTTGTAAATACATACTTCTTATATACAAAAATCATTCTGCCTTCTAGCAGACATATTTACAGTTATGTAGATGATTCCTCTGGTTCTTCTGGTTCCCCACACACACAAGGGGAGGGGTTTATTATATTTTGCAATGCCCATTTAACTTTGTGGCCAAAATCATGTTTGTTTCCGCAGCATATAAATCAAATCCTTCAAAATATTTCAAGTAAACTTGTTTTACCGGTGAAGTAAGTTGCATAGAGGTGACTTTTGATCCTTCTCCATTGTGCATTTTTATGCTAACATGGAAAACAAAATGTCACACAAGTAGTATATAAATTGCAAGTGCTGTACTATAAGGTATTTTAAGTAGTGGTTTTTGTATAAATTGATGACCAGTGGGGGGTGATGTTATTTCTAGAGGAATTTTGTTTGTAAGTGGGTGCATATTGTTTGGACGTGAATGGAATGTAACCAGTATTTACATTCTAGTTTACTTTGGGGCACCAAAGTTTAAGAGAGTTTGACATTTTTTTGACGGTATGACAAATAAAAATTGTAGAGTCATTGTTTTGTTGTTGGTTTTGATGTAATTTTTTGTTGCTATTATTCTTGTCATTATTATACTTATTATTGTTACTACAGGTGATGGCATATTTCACTCTCTGTCTGTGGATAGTCCCATTTGCTTTCTTTGTGTCCCTTTCTGCCAATGAAAATGTTCTGCCAACTGTAACAGACCGTGCTCCAACAGGAATGGATGATGATCAAGATATAGTATCAAACTATTTTAAGAGAAAAGGGAAGAAATATGGACTGCTCTCATTCTTCAAATATGCACAAGAAAGTGTTCTCCCACAACGAGTAAAGAAGCATTTTTAGCAATATGGACTTCTCTTTTTTCTCAGATATGCCCAAGAAAATATTTGAGTCTAAAGAAATTAAAGGTAATGGTAATCAAGAACAGGTTAAATTGTTACTATCCTTAAATACCTTATCATGAAAAATGTGTTCTCCCACAAATTGTGATGAAATATTTCTTGGAAATCCAATCCTGGGATGGAATGTTCATTTTGTGATATAGTGTTACACATAAGCATCTATTGAGGGCCATAGAGTATTACCATGTACATGTATTAGTGTGCATATAGTATCTTAGTAGTAACTGAGTAACTTTCAAAGGACTTAATGGATCAACATGAAATTTTGTATCGAGCTTTACATTAAAAAGACCAAGTTTAAGATTTTCACAGTTTTCCTTAAATATTTGAGAGTTATGATACCTGTCTTACAACTTTGTCTTCATGGATTGGAATCGTATTTGGTTTCAGGCTTTACATTATGATGAACTAAGAAGCTTCTGTTTGGAGTTGTAGCTACATAATGACATATCACTTGGCCTTTCAAGATATAGGTTGTTTGATTTTTATTTTCTTTCAGCCGTATGTAGTTAAGGAACTCTAGTTAGATCTAGAACTTTTTTTTCAATTTCCACCAAAAAATTCAAAAAACCTAGGTCAGGTTTGATTTTGACCATTTTCAAGAATGTTTTATGGAGTTATAGCCCCAGCTTGACATTTAAGTTTGAATCAAATATTTGAAGAAATAAAATTTGGTGGGAAGTTCTACATTTAGAAGACAAGAACAAGGTCGATTTTCACCATTTTCGTGCAGAATTATTATTACAGTACCAGTATTTCTCATTTGAATAAGAAATTTGTCCTTTAAGTTCTGCTTTTTTACTTTTGAAGAACTTAATGGATTGAAATAAAATTTTAAGTTTATGGATTTAAATCCAATATGGTGTGAGACTCACTGTACATGAAGAAAAATCTTGGTTAAGGGTTGGTTTTAACCATTTTCTGGCAATTTTGTGGAGTTTTGTCCCCTGTTTGACTTTCTATTTGGCCCTTAAATTGCTCAGTAACTTTTGAATTCCTTCATGAATTTGATCAAATTTAGTGTGCGGTTTTGTATGTATCAAGTTTGATTTTCAGTTTTAGCAAGACATTATGGAGTTATGTCCCTGTTTCATTAAACGCTTGGTCCTATAATTGCACGTTTTATTGGTTTGCTTGTTATATGGATACATTTCCAGTTTATGGACAAAAACTATATGTTTTATAAAGCTGTGACTATGAACAAAGTTTTTTAATAGTAAATAAACATTTTAGAAAATAAAATTGTTACTAGTTTTATAACAATTCTTACAGTTAAAATATTGATTAGGTCAGCATTTCACCACACAGTTAAAATAGTGGAGAAAAAAAATAATGTGTATGTAAACCAAATTCAAACTAAGTAATAATGTAACCTTTTTTATGAGTTCACCTTAGGGTTTGACCATATTTGTCATTCATCCACACTTGATCATTACCACTGAGATTGCCACTTTGGGGGGACATCATTCAAATCTGATTTTGATAAGATTTATCATATGGGTTACAGAGAAATGTGATGAGTGAGATTCATGCATAACTAATGAAATAACCTTTTCATCTGTTTGAGGAGATATATTTACTTGCATCATTAACATTTCAGACAAGTTTTATGAGCAGTGTCCACACCTATTAATTACCTATTAATGAGGTGTTCTTATATCTGTTTAGTTGAGTGTGATCAGGCCAGATTTCTAATCATATTTTGATTCATTTTGGAATATAAGCAGATTACGTCAAGATATTGAATACCTTTGATAATGAACTTGATTTATAGATATTGACCAGGTGTTTTTAAATGTGATTGAGATCTCTGTCATTCATTAGGTCATATTTCTGATTTGATCCAGACTGATATCAGCATAATGTTCATATTAGTATAAAGGCTGATACCAACATGATCTAAAATAATTTTGATAATGAGTGATGGTCATTCAGATTAATTAGGTGACCTTTCATCAGTTTCTGGAGACCACATTTTTATACCAGTTTAGATATTATCAAGATCTCAGATGAGCTTGATGTCAAGACAGATTTATGATGATAATCAGCACATCACGTGTCTGATTTTCTAAGTTTGTTGCTACACAAGAGACTGTATTTCTGATCTAATTTTGATCAATCTTGGTGAAAAAGGCTTATATCATCAAAATGCCCCATAAGCTTTTTATTAGTTATTTTATTTATTATTTTTAAGATTTTTGACATATTAAGCTTTTATTTTTTATCATGCAGAAGTTTGTTTATTGGTAAGTTTAGATTGCTAAGGCTGCTTACATGTTGTTGTTTTTTTTTTCTTTTGGTGGAGCTTGATATTCAATTGGCATGTATTAGACAGGATTGTAAGTCGATACATTGAGGTAATGTTGCATCTGATTGGCCGGTCTTGTATCTGTCTACAGATTGCATTTATAATGGTATTTGTTTTGGTATCATTATGATCTTAGGTACTGTAATTAGTGAGATCAGTGCATATCAATCAGCAGCTTCTGCGTCTTTTTAGTTACCATTCTGTAAACCATTTGTCATCCAGAGTTGAAAAAACCTGTTAAAAATATTTAAATTATCAAGCTCTGCTTATATAAGCAACTGCTTACCCAGATTTGAAGAAACTTGGTTAATATATTTATATCATTAAGAGTTTGAATTAGTTTTATTATGATCAAGATCTTCACATGTTAATTATTCCTTTATCTTTGGAACAAATGATTATGAGACATTAGAAAAACATGTTAGATTGATATTATCTACCTATTGAAAGGAGCTTACATGGGGTTGTGCTATTGTATTATTACATAACCATATTTAGTTAGTTTGTCAGGTGGGTAATATTGGGTCCACACTGACCTCTTGTTTTTGTGTACTGTGGCTGTGATGCATATCACCCACATGGTTTGTTAAGAAGGCTTTGGGTATATTAAGACACTTATTCATCCACACTTTTCTTCCACACATTTGGACATCAGCATTGGCAGTGTAGGATGACCATGACATTAGAAATATCAGAAACTGGTATCACTCTAATATCAGTGTTTATTAGCTCTGCATACCAGGAGAGTTTATGGGATGACCTCTAATCCATCATCCATCCATTAGTTTCTTAGCAGAGGCATGTTCTTGCTAATCTCCATATACTACTTGGAGGATTGCTTTTAACTTAACACACACAGTCATTGCATAGCCTTATTGGTCCTAGCTGAGAATGGCACTGCACAGACATCCAGTACAGGCACAACAGCACCCATCTTAGAAATCATACAGATTCACCTCCTGAATGGATGGTTATATTAGATAAAACATTTTAATCCATTTCTAATGGCAACTAGTTGGTCCTAAATGAAAGTGGTGCCAATCTGATGTCCAGTATGGCCACAACAGTAGCCATCATAAAAGCCTTGTTATTGCCAATCTTGCATCCAGTATCTCGTCCACAGTGTCTAATTTAAAAATCTTATTGCTCTAGAATATCACAGCAGGTTTCAACACTCAGAAATTAAAAAATAAATGGTCTTAAATTCTTGGAAATTAATTTTGGCCATATGAGTACCATTCCCTTCAAGGAACTCTTGTTCTGCAATAAAACATTGTTAGTAAATACATGCATGAAACAAATTCACCATTAGTATGAAGTGAATTTACATTCCTGCCTAATACATGTATTTGCATTTGCTTTGAGCATACTGTATTACAAACTAGTGATTTATGCAGCATATTGTTGTTATTAAGTTTGTTGTTACTGTTCTATTGTATATGGTTTATACAAGACTTGTGTAGTACCATATATATTCTTATACAAGTCAACTGAACTACAAACAACAAAGATCTTTATCTGCCAAGGCATAATACACCTGCTGATCAGGGTCTGTGTTGTTTTATCTAACGATTCCTCCTAACAAACTGCACAAACCCAGATCTGCCGGCACATTATGCAATGGCAGATATAGATCTGTGCAGTTGGACTTGCCTTATAAGTGAGTTTGTATGGTAAGTGTTTTAATAAGCATTTACATGCCATGAATTTAGTTTGAATGTATAAAATATAGATTTCCCCAGGACTCTGAAAACTCCTTACCTATACATATATCTAACTGGATTCAAGTGCAGTTATATTGCTAAAATTGTGATAATTTTTAAAAAAATTTGTTTGATTTTCTCTTAACACATTTTCATTCTATTAGCTGTTTATATAATTGAAATATTGGAAGGTAAGAACATTCAGAAATATGTACATATGCCATTATATACAGTAACCACATTTTTAATATATTGTAGATGCCTTTCTCTGCAACTATTCCTGTACCCCCCCCCCCAATAAAATATCCTTTGTAAAATTCATATATTATATGGTCAACAGCTTTGAGTGGTTAATAGCCATCTGTTTCCTAACTAGTTACTTTAGTTAATCAAATCTGACTTTACTTCAAAATATTAGGGATTATGATAAGTACATATTGTTTATGATGCAAAAAAATCAAATCCATTTTTCAAACACTCTCACTACTGACAGATAAGTGGATTATACTTATTTGTAGTTTTAAAAAAACATCTGAAAATATTAGTACTATGAAAACCAGCATAAATGTGTATATGCAGAATTAATTATGGTCTGAGAAAGAAGGAGAAATTCAGTGTATATATTTTAAAAAAACTCATTAAATATCCATCCATTTTTAAGATGAAGAAGTTAACAGACATTTAATCATAAGATTTCTCTTTTGAATTCAAGAATAGAAAGAAGACCAACACTACAGTTCTACTTGATATAAGATATTCTAATGGTTCAAAACTTTCAAGAAATCATGCAAGAACACGGAATCTCATTTAGACATAACATGTCTAGGATCAAGTCTGACCAGTCATTCATTTTGTTCATCCTTTTTACATTTGGTCAAAGTTTTCTGCTTCAAAGACAGCCAACTCCAGCTGTAATGTTCCAAATCCACTATACATGAACATTGGACAAAATGAAAAGAAATCTATGAATGAAACACCATTCTACCAGAATGTATGAATGATAAATTGTGAATTCTTTAAATAGGAAATTATGCAAAATGCTATTAATGTTAATATTATTCATGCTTGAATGGTTAAAGGCACATGTGTACAAAGGCTAATTGTGTTTTTTTTCTAAAGTGTGGATGCTATTGACAGCATTGAAATGGTTAAAGGCACATGTGTACAAAGGCTAATTGTGTTTTTTTTTCTAAAGTGTGGATGCTATTGACAGCATTGAAAATAGTTTATAATTGTATGTTGTAGTAAATTGATGTCAGTTGGTTTTACAGATTTGCATTTAATACCAGATAGCTGTTTTGAGAGAATACATGTATATGTTATCAGGGATGAAGATTTTTGTGGTGTCTGACTAAATACTCAGATTTTTTAAAAACTTTTTGTTAGCTTACCTGGACTTATGGCCATGTAGGCTTATGGCATGATAAAATATCTGGCATGCATCATGTGTCAGACTTGGTTGCAACAATCACATAATTGAATCATCACTAAATTGATCATATGTTAAATTTATTGAGCTCTAACCAGAATATCCAGGGTGCAGTATGGATCATTTGGGTGCATGCAATAAACAAATGCTGAGTTAATCCAAGGGCTTAGTGGATTAGATTTGCCTAGTAGACTTTTATTTTCAAAGTCAGCTTGATAGCCGTATATTTTGTTATATAGAAGGTATGAAAACCAGTCTAGCATCACAAGAGGCCAGCATGGTCATGGCAAAGTGTAACTGCTTATCAGACGGCCAAGCAAACTTAAACGTTGTTAGATCAAGTGATACATACATGAAATCGATATGAAAATTACTTATTTTCTCTGAAATTGTGAGTATTAAAATTGTTATGTCTTTAATCAGCTGAAAGACAAGATAAAACTACAGCATTGATGAAATGTTTCCTGGTACTCATGATTTACATTGCTAGTCACATGAGTACACAAATCTAACAACTCAAATTTTAAGATGTTGTAGAGAAAAGACTTTTAAAAAAAAAAAGATGAAAGTCATATGCTGGTTGTGATAAAAATATGAAAATAAAAGAACACAAAAACTCTATATATATATATTCCAAAAATAACTTCTGGTTGTCAGATTTCATCTATGCAGTAGATTCTTTTAGTATGTCAGTGGACTAAAGACATAAGGTTTATACTGTAGAACCTGTCTTGAAAGACCACCCTTTCTGTCATAAATGTATGGTCTATCAAGACAGGTGGTCTCTCTTAACAGGTCACAATCCTATATAATCATTAAATTCGTGCATTGGGAATATGGTCTCTCAAGACAGGTGGTCTCACATTGCAGTGGTCTTTCAAGACAGGTTTCACTGTAATACCTTCCATTTCTGAGAAAATAAATCTTTTTCCTATCAGTTTCATGCAGGTATGAATCAGTATAACATAAGTTTAAATTTGCTAGGCCCACTACACATGGGGGCAGTAAATTAAAAATTTTCAATATGCAATTGCAAAGATCCCATGCCCCAACCTAAATGTCCAAATATGAAAAATGGAGTGGGTATATTCGGAGGAAACCTGGATTAGAAAACAGAATGCTATTTATTTTAAGCCAAATTTGTAGTCCAAATTGTTGACTCTCGGAGCTGAATTGAGAAATTGTCATCCCTTATATTATATTTAAAAAAACTATATGAGCCCCCCATGTCAATACAGGTTTGGGGACTGATTTAATGAATTATAAGAAAACAAGTTGATTTTACAGAAAATTCAGTCCATGTTTATACATCAGTTATAATTTTGAAGGTCTTTTGTGAAAATTTTAATCAATATGTTTGAAAATGTTTTTAAATAATAGATTATAACCAGATGATCTTAGTGAGATTCAGTTGTTTGAAAAATCTTGTTTGCGATTTATTTTAGGGTTAAACTCTTTTCGTTACAAGAACACATTTTAATTATTTGTGTTTATTGTTTGTTTTTATGTATATACTGTAATAGGGACTGCTTACTTTCTATAAGCTGGATATATATATATATATATATATATATATATATATATATATATATATATATATATATATATATATATAATTCTTTAGAATTAAAGGTTTGAAAGGAAACAAAAGTAATTTATGTTCATTTTATTCCCATTTGGCAACATAATGCAGGTCAGCAAAATGATGTTGGAATTTTTATTCTGTATATTAACATGACTTTGTACATGATCATCTTTTCTGACTTAGTTGTTTTGGAGAGTCTTGAAAGAGAAACATCTTTACTTCTAGAAAATACATGTTTTTTCAATCTAAAATATTATCTAATTCCATTCAGTAATTGTCTTATTTTAACCTTGAAAAAATTAATTGCATCCTGAAAAATAAACCTGGAAATGACCTGGAAAAGCATGGGAACCAGGAAATATTTCCTTAGAAAAGCATGGGAACCTGGAAATATATCCTTAGAAAAGCATAAGAACCTGGAAATGACCTGGAAATATATCCTTAGAAAAACATTGGAACCTGGAAATATATCCTCAGAAAAACATGGGAACCTGGAAATGACCTGGAAATATATACCTAACAGTTACACTTCTCTGTTATCTGATATGGCTAGCTGTGATATATATATATATATATATATATATATATATATATATATATATATATATATATATATATAAGACACTATATTCACACAATTTTCTTTCTATAACTGCATTACCATATCAGGCCAACCGCTCCGGCAGCCTAGTAATTATAGCATCTGTGGCGGAAGCAGGAGGTTGTGGGTTCGATCCCCGGCAGAGTCATTCCAAAGACTTACAAAAAAGGTACTAACAGCTGCCTCGCTTGATGCTCAGCATGAAGAGGTTAGTGTTAGGACTAGTTGGATGCCCTTGAGACTGATATGGATTAAAATGCTCAAGTGCTAAAGTACCTTCAAATTTGGATATGATCCTGTCAAATATATATCCGTTGTGGCACAGACAGCTGACATTTTGTTTTTAAAATCAGCATGTAATGAAAAAGTACCTGGATAAATTCCACAGGGTTTGGCCATTTATCAGGGAAAATTTTAATTCTAGGCCCTTTTAAGAATTAAAACAAGATTCATATGATCAAAGTCAAAACACACAAAACCTGTCTTGTCTTCTCAGAGCAGCCATTTGCAGTGCTCATTAGTCAATCATAAAACCATACATTGTAATGGCCAACATAACCATTTTTTTAATGGTGACTGGACATCATGCTGACCTCACCTTAGCAATGTTGTGTTCTCATGTATGTGTAGAGAAATGTGTGGCATACATAATAAGGAGTGATTGTTGATAGCATCCTGCCATGCAGTTTGGATTGCTGGTAAAGCTTGCCTCCATTATTTCCTAATGATCTCAAGTGCAAATGCTGTGCATGTGTACAAACTAGAGTTGCAACAAGTATCAAGTCTTTCAAAATAAAATAAGCAAAATTACTCTGATTCAAGTTGGAGGGAGCTGAGGTCACATATGTTGTAAAATAGTGGATGAGGTACGCCAGATACTCGGAGTGAGGGGGGTCTTTAGCACATTTCATAGAGATGCTTTGATTTTGAATAACCAATGTAAATTTCAGATAGATGCTTTGATTTTGAATAACATATCAATTTCAGATAAATGCTTTGATTTTGAAAAACATATATCAATTTCAGAGAGATGCTTTGATTTTGAGGAACCTATGTCAATAAATGGTTGATAGTGCAGCAAGAGCACTAGAAAAATAAGGAGAACTAATATTGTTGCTGTAATCTCCTTTTCATCTTTTTCTTTTTGGCTTAAGTTTACCTGGTGTAAAGACTTTTAAAAAGTACAGTTTATACATAATTTAGTTGCATAAAAAACATTTTGGGCACATCTTGAACCTCAAGATCGTGTTGTTAAAACATTGATATTATTGCTTTTATAATGAGTACCCGCCACCAAAAAAATCTTCAATGGGGATTGAAGAAGTTTTCAAGTGGAAATCTAAAAACTTTGCAGAATTTTAATCTTTTTTTATTTTACAGTTAATATATTTTTATTTTACTAGAATGTGTGCACGAAAGCATGGATAGTTATTAAAAAATAGTTTTATGAAATTGTGGCAAAATTAAAGTTGCAGGAGAATTAATTTTTAGCTTACCTGACTGAATGAACAAGCAGGTGTTAGGTGTAACCCTGCATCAAGGCCTGCATCATCTATTGTACATCATCATGAACACTTGCTATTTTAGACTTTTAAAAAAATGACAAAATGCAATCATACTTGGTAAGATGTTTGTTAGGGCATACTCTATGATATATTTGTTCAGGGTGGCTCCATTAAGTTCCTTAGCAACTGTATGGAAGATCATTTTTTAAATTCTTCTCTCTGGTAGCTGAGCCAGTTTTGAGCAAACTGGGGTGGAATGTTTCTTGGGACACACTCTACTAGAATTATAATTGAAGGTACTGAATGATAAACAGTAAGTAAATCAGAGACCACCAGTTTTAAACGAATAGCTTGAAAATACAGTGACATGGGTATTATGCAACTTAAGATACCTGATTACTACTGCATTTGCCGTTGACCAGAGTATGCCAGGTAAGTGATACAGTGCCTACTTGGACCTCTTGAATCATGGACATGCTATTGTATATGTCTGTGCAATCATTGATAAAAAAACTGACTTCTGTGTTCTTAAATTTCAAGGTTCTTTCATATTAAAATGTTGCTAAAATATTTTCTACTCATCAAATAATGACTATGAATGGTCTTCGTATGTAATTTAACAAGTTACCATATATTGTAGTTTTGATAAAACTTCAAGAAAGTATGTTTCAGAGCATTATACAAAGAGAATGTCTGCACCATCTCATTTCATCATTGGATATGGTAATGTCTGCATGTTTGTACTGTAAGATTATGAATGAAATATGTATACATATTTGTCATATAACATTGTTCATGGCATATGTATACATATTTGAAATATAACATTGTGAATGATATATGGATACATATTTGTCATGCAACATTGGAAATGATATATGTATACATATTTGTTATATAACATTGTGCATGGCATATGTATACATATTTGAAATATAACATTGTGAATGATATATGGATACATATTTATCATGCAACATTGGAAATGATACATGTATACATATTTGTCATATAACATTGTACATGATATATGTTTGTAGTTTTGCCATATTTTGACACATTAATGATTGTTGCTGAAAGAAAATTGCATATGAATGTACTATATTTTTTGTTGCTTTTTTCATGCAATTTTTTATAGTATTGCTAGTTGTGAGTTTAATTGTAAATAATATTGCTAGAAGTTGTTACTTTACTGGAATAAAGACATTTTTGGTGTGAATCATGCAGGCTCTTAGCAGAGCAAAAATGAAATAAAAGGATTCAAGTTATGCTTGAGTCAGCTTCCATTATTTTCTTTATCCTAATTTTTCCTGTAAGTTGGATTTGGATTGAATATCTTTCACATTTGGCCATTGTGCTGTAATACTAGACATGTGTTGGGGCCCCAAGTGGCTGAGTGGTCTAAAGCGCTCTCCATTACGGATCACTGCCATCTCACCTCTGTCTGCATGGGTTCGAGTCTCGTATTCAGCCAATGTGGGTATGTGAGTAAACTTGCCAGTAACTTCTTGTGGGTTGGTGGTTCCTTCCGTGGCTTTCCCATTTTCTTCCTCCACCAATAATACTGGCCCCCATATGTATAGCCTATCATGTGCTGAAAAATGGCATTAAACCCTACAACAACATTAACTCAACGTGTCCAGTATATGATTACAGGATCACAAATATAATTATATTTGAAATATTGAAAATTAATTCTGACAATAACAACTGTTTTGTAAAACAAAATATATAATCATTTTTATGTTATTTTTTCCTCATGAAAAACCAATACCTGCTGTATATATCATTACATTTGTCACAAGATTATTTTGGAGTCCAAGTAAATTCCATGCTGACTGAAGCAACTGACATGCCAGTTCATTGAAAAAGTACTGTGGTATGTACCATCACCAAAAAAAAACCTGCATTAAGCTGGTATACCAGTATAATGTGCACCTCTAGCATATTGTAATGACACCTTGCATCTGATTATCTGAGCTTGTTACTTCTCTGGATCTAGAGATTCAATTTCTCCATGATGAGGTTTAAATCTTAAACCATCTTGGATAGTTTCAGTTGTGAACAAGACACTATATGTTAATGCTGCTTTTGTCTTTAGGAAGAATTTTTATCAGGATATACAGTTGTAAATTGTTTAAATGCAACATAACAGTAATATGAAGTTTGGGAAGTGATTGTTATCTTAAAAAAACTTATACAAGCCTGCTTTGTTAATGGTTAAAAGAGTACCAAAGAAAAAGTCTGTCTGTTTATTCAAATTCTGCCTAATACAGTATTTTCTAGCCTATAAGTTTATACTTTTTTACATGAAAGTCAGGTCTTTGTCTTATACTCCGAATTGACTTATATATGAATTGTGTCATTGAAAGTTTATATAAGTTACGTTCGTATCTACAGGTAATAAAATGAACTACAACATGGATGTGCTTTCAATTATAATAAAACAAGCATGGACTGTTTATTCAGCTGTGTCAATTGATAACAGAATATAGCAGTGATTTATTCAGAAAAAAAATCACAAGCATGTTAGCATCAGTAATGCAATTTCACAATTGCCGGTAACATGGAATATCATACAATGATACCATTACTAGTGTAAAATACGAAGCCAAGATATTGACCTGGCCTCGTCTTATACTCCGAATCAACTTATATATGGATGAAGGATGGAAAATTTACAAAATTGGTGAATTCAACTTATACTCCGAATCGACTCATAGGCATGAAAATATGGTACCTAATAAATGTGTGCAAGACTAAATTGATGGTCAAAGTTTAAGTGACAAGTGACTGGATGTTTGTGTGTTTGCATGTTTCTTTGTTTTGTTCAGGGGCCAGAAACTCCGGACCCCAATCTCCATAAGAAGTATATTTTAGTGCTTTAGATATTTAGCATCTTCTAATGCATTAGCCACAGAATGAAACGGGTTGAGATCTGAAAACTACTGTGGCCACCTCGGGTGTGGGAAGTCATGGGTTCAGTCACCGGCCAGGTCATAGCAAAGACTAGAAAAACGATACTAACAGCTGCATCGCTTGGCACTCAGCATTAAGAGGTTAGTGTTAGGACTGGTTGGCCTGGTGTCAGGATAATGTGACTAGGTGAAGCATTATGTTACATGTCTGCAGCATGATGCCTCAAAGCTAGACAATTCTATTAACTGCCACACTGAAGACATCATAGCGATATGACTGAATTTGTCTAAAAATCCACATCACACACACACTTTATCAAAAGAATATAATAAATGAGTGACAGGTTATTGCTTCTAACTTGGTGATACATTGACGATATTTTCTTTACCCAATTTTCATATGTTGCATTTTCTCATCATATCTTAGATTGCTTCAGTACTCGGAAATTAAAAATTAAATTAAAGAACGGAATATTTTGAAAAAGATATTTGAAACTGGAGTAGACTCTAATATGTGCTCTGTCAACATAACCCATGGCCATGGAAAGCAGATATGACAGGTGTATTGTTCGATATGTTCCAGAATAAGTTACAAATCCATCATACAACAATCACTCATGTTCCACTCTTAGTGTTTAATGTTTTCCATTTCTCAACAACCACTGGGTCGTTTTGTATATATATAAAATACTATATAAAATACAAATCATATGGCAAATAACAGTCCTTTCAAGTGCACTGGATGCAGCAAGGGATCACGTGTGTCAGGGATTGATTAAGATAAATGCAATAAACTGACAACCAACAGTGCAAAACTAGTATCTAACTAGCCAAAGCCCTTTAGACTTTTAATGAGTCTCTTTGAAAGGCCATTACAAAATGTATACAAGACAAACAAATAAAACAGAAAAACCTTTGTGTTTGGAAAACTTTACATGGCTGTTTCTACAGAAATTAAACCTTTAAATTTAGTATGTGTCAACTAGTTTATTTCAAATTGTTGCAGATGCTGGAAAATATTTTTATTGACCTAGAAATCGATGAGCTGTAACATCATCTGTTATTTTACGTAAATTTATGTAAGTGCAAATTATATCCTAGATATTTTATTGGTATAGTAGTAATTTTAGGCTATAAAGCAAATTTAGAGAATTATTTAAATGAAAATGTGTTGGCTGCAAAACATAATTTTTATTTGTCTTTTTCTAGAAGATACAATCTGCCTACCCAAGGGTTTTCTGGGCTTAAGTAGTTTTTCGTTTGCTGGTCTGCCCAATTTGGTATGCCTCGTCAATAACATTTGTAATGGTTTTTTGATATTCCAGTATTGGATCATGGTCTAGTTTTTGGTAGAGCCTAGCGTCACTTGTCTACTCGCTTCACTAATGTAGCCTTCCCTATTTATAATGGTCACAGAAGAACCCTTATCTGCAGGCTTGATTATGATGTCTGTTCTACTTTTCAGTATTGTAGGGCATCTTTTTCTTCTTTTATCAAATCAGAGTATCTGTTAGCATGGTTGATGTGTTTGGAAATGTCATTTTCAAATGAGTTGAAAAAGGCTTCCAGATTTGGAATTTAACTCCTTGGTCGGGTCCAAATACTTTTCTTTCTGAATTTGGGTTGGTCGCAGCTTATATTTTCCTCTGATTTATTTATTGGCTGCAATGCATAATGGGCCTTGAGTCTTAGCCGGCAGCTGAACCCTCTGATGTTCTTGTTCAGCTTCACTCTGTCGAATGTCTTTGGAAGGGAACAGAAACTCAAACCATTCGATAAGTTTTATTTCTGGCTCCTTAAATTCTAATTTTGAGATATTGACCAATGTAATAGTTGAATTAATTTTAGTTATACAGTGCTTGCGATTCTTCCTTTTACATCAATTTTTCTTCTTGCATGTGTTCGTATAAGAAATGTCGTCAGTTGAAGTTTCTTCACAACATTGATTTGGTTGTAGATCACGACTTCTAAGTTTTCTTTATCTGACTTCATATAGTTTTGCAGAGAGTCATTGTTTACCCTTATTTAATTCAGAGTAAAACTTTTGAAATTTTTCCTCTGTGGACACGGAATTGAACTGCTGTTTTGCGAGCTAAATGGCAATTATCAGGAAAGTGCCATGGAACGCTAAGAGTTCGATGAGACACGTAGAAAGGTCATCCACTACACTCGAATCCATCTCCGGCTGTCTTGACATTGTCATTGTCTCGTGGTTTTAAGCGAGAGAGTGAGGTGGACGAACTGCGCAACTCTTCCTCACAGTCATTGTTATTATCTACCCATTCCATTTCATCACCCACTAAAGTCTTGTGGCAACAGGCAACCGATTAAGCAGCAGGTGTGGGTACACTGGCAGCCATAGTTAAAATCCTGCACACAGGCGAATCAGGCCATTTTTGTCGTTCACCACTGACAATGACAATGAGCAGCAGTGGAATCCAGCAGTCCTCTCAGCAACTAAGCAATCATCTTCAGGAATGCACTGCTCACCTCCCTGGAACGAGGAAGGGGCTACAAAATGTGCCCTAATTATTGCCTGCTTAAAACTTCTCTTGCCAGCATACCGCGGCTGGCGGAGACCCTACTCGAGTGGTCAAAATACAAAAAAGAAAATGAGGATTGTTCCTCTCGCAATTGGTGCATGGAATGTTAACACATTACTTGACAAAGACAATGCAGAAAGACCACAGCGGATAACCGCCCTAATAAGAAAGGAACTCGCCAGATAAAACATGGACATTGCTGCCTTGAGCGAGACCCGGCTTGCAGGAGAAGGCGAGCTCTGTATAAGGTGCTCAGGATACACTTTCTTTTGGAGCGGCCAAAGAAATAAAGAGCGCCGTGAGGCTGGTGTCGGATTTGCAGTGAAGAAAACACTGATTGGCAAGTTGACTGGAGTAAACGACAGACTCATGACCATGAAACTCCCCCTCTTGTCTGAAAGAAAGCACCTTACCATCATCGTTGCTATGCTCCAACCATGACCAATCCAGATGAAGTGAAGGTCAAGTTCTTTGAGGATCTTCACTCTGTCATTGCTGGCGTTTCAATGGCAGATAGCTCGTCATTCTTGGCGATTTCAATGCAAGGGCTGTGATCACGTTGCCGGAGATGGAGTGCTAGGAAAGCACAGAATGGGTCAATGTATCACCAATGGTCTCCTTTTGCTCTAGACTTGAGCCGAACATGAACTGATAGTCTTCCACCTCCCTACCCGCAAACGGACTTCATGGATGCACCATCGCACTAAGCACTGGAACTTCATCGCCCTCAATGCTAGCTCAGAAGGCGACATACAACGCAGCGTTGACAAGTTCTCCAGCTCCTGCATAAGCTTTGGTCTCACCATCAATACCAAGAAGACTTAAGTCCTGCATTAGCCGGCACCTGGAGTGTTTTATGTTGAGCCAAACATCACTGTCAACGGTCAAATCTCAACGTAGTGAACCACTTCACCTACCGTGGCAGCACACTATCACAGAGCGTCACTATCGACGACGATGTTTACCTTCGCTTCGCCAGAGCTAACGCAACTTTCGGCAGATTGTGTGCCAACGTCTGGAATAGAAGAGGCATCGGCATCCTGACAGAAACCTAAAGGTCTACAGAGAATTGTGCTCCATACACTCATTTACGCATGCAAAACGTAGGCGGTGTACCAACACCACGCCAGGAAGTTGAACCACTTTCACACCACAAGTCTTAGGAAAATCCTCAATATCAAGTGGCAGGACAAGGTTCCAGACACTGGGGTACTCCCCCAAGCAGGTCTCCCCAGCATCCACGCCGTCCTGGTGCAGTGCCAGCCATGCTGGGCGGGACATGTTGTACACATGCCAGACCACCGGCTGCCTAAGAAACTCTTCTATGGCGAGCAACATCAAGGACGGCGTTCATACAGAGGTCAGAAGAAACGCTTCAAAGACAATCTAAAAGCTGCATTGAAAGTGTTCAATATAAACACTGATTCTTGGAAGCAAACAGCAAGCGATTGAATCACTTGGCGTTCCTCTGCGCACAAAGGTTCCAAGTTGTGCGAATCTAGCAGAACAGCAGCTGAAAAGACAAGCCGGCAAAGCACGTGCCATCAGCCCTCATTGAGATATCCCACTCATCCCCTGTCTTTTATGCAAACGAACATTCCCTGCAAGGGTTGGCCTCATCAGCCACATGCGCAGACACAACAGAACCAGCCCCTTCAACTATCGGATTATTAGAGGTCCTCGTCGAATCGACGGAAGAACAAAACACAACCACACACACACACAACATGTATTCTATGCATACGAGTTCAAATGAACACAGCATAAACTATACATTGTACAGTATTTAATTCTAACTGATAGGTGTACCTAGGTTACCTTATTGTGATTAAATATAGGTATAAATATTTAATCAACTGCCAATATCACAATTCATAATTTTGTTGTCTTAAAGTGTACAAACGTTCACCAAAGCTTTACGAAGTCCAGATGATTCTCATTTAACTTTGAATTTATCATATAGTTTGTTTGTTTGTTTGATTAGGATTTTTAACGTAGCTTTAACACTTTTTCAGTAATGTCGTTACGATGCTTGCAGTGAGGCAGTTTATAGTGATGTCTAGCACTGGGGCATCATGCTGCAGACATGTAACATGATGTCCCGCCCAGTCTCACATTATCCTGACACCAGGCCGACCAGTCCTAACACTAACCTATTAATGATGAGCGTCAAGCGAGGCAGCTGTTAGTACCATTTTTTTAAGCCTTTTGGTATGACTCAGCCAGGGATCGAACCCACGACCTTCCGTTTCCTCGGCGGACGCGCTAATCACTAGGTCACCGGAGCGGTCATATGGTTTGTAAAGTTGGGCTTGATCGTCAGTAACAGTGTTGTCTGTGATCCGCTCCGAGTCCATCACAGCATATGGAACTGGTTAGAGAGTAAGAGATGCTCCCTTATTAACGATCAATTCGGTATAATGCATCATCACAAGTGATACCCAATAGGGGCTGTCACACTCATCCGGGCTCGCATCCCTGCTCCCTTTGTACAAAGAGGACCTCTAAACTTATTGTAACCAAACTAACAAGTCAGCATGCGACCTCGCAGAAAATAAGATATAACAGTAACCATATAGGGGCATACACGTACATACATGTGGGGCAGCGATTTGAATCTAAATAAGGAGCGAATGATGGTGTGATTCCAGTGCAACACTGCTCACTCGAGTTTGTGCGAATCACACCTGATCTCCCTGAAGGGAAAGCCAACACAATAGGAATATTACGTTAACACTAACACTGGGTTACATAAACACTGAACTAACAGCTACGGTGTAGCACACAACCACTACCACCCATCCCTCACACACAAATCATACACTTGTACAACCAACACATTTTTATGCTTCTTTCATGTTTTGTCTATAACAGAGAAGTTAGATATTGATAAGGAGCAATGGAAAGGGTGGATCGATCAGATAATGCGGTACTGTTGTCACCACCACACTTAAGTCCGGTCCTCCCTAGCAGGATTTATATTTATTTTTCTTGGGTTTTGAAAAAAATAAATAAAGACAACTCGGAGAATGATTTGATCATCTTATAAAGCTATTCCTTACAGATATACAGGGGTAATGCACAATACATGACAGCAGCACCCATATAGCACACACACACACACGCACATACACACACAAACACACATGACGCACACAGATCCCTGGCAAGGATCACTAAATGAGGAAAATGGCTAGGGAAACAAGCCAGGGAAGTATGAGCCCTAAGAAACAAAGTAGGATTATGGCAGAACCTTAATTCCAAATGAATTTAAATTTTGTCTCAAAATTCGTTTTGATTCTTTTCAATGAAACACACAACATAATATGGGGGGGGGGACATACAGACATAAATGCAGCTTACCGCCTCAATGATAGGTGGATGGAAGAGAAAGGTTCAACAACAATAAACTTCATTATTGACCCAAATACCAAAAACCTGAACAATTTGTTTTAATACTTTTTAAAAATAATTTTGAATGTTCTTATATTTGTGTAATTTTTTAAATTATCTCTTATGTTTTACAAAGAGTATGGTTTCTCGGTCAGTACTGCCCTCAGCCCCTTTAATGTATTTCCTGTTGGGTTTCCTTGCCTATTTTTTCTATTTGATATTTGCTTATTCAGTCACCTATGCCCTTAAGGTCGTTTTTAGGTTTATTTATGTATTTTCTTTAGTCCCTTTCACTATATTCATTTGTGATTGCGTGCTCTTTCTGTGTGTGTGTTTTCTTTCTTTTTTTTTTTTTTTTGTTGTTTTTTTTTTTTAGTGGGGTGGGCTTTTATGGATCACGTTTGTCAGTTTGTAGCTATTTATAAGGATCTTGCTTTATTATATGATGAGTGTATGCATGTTTCTCTCTCTCTCTCTCTCTCTCTCTCTCTCTCTCTCTCTCTCTCTCTCTCTCTCTCTCTCTCTCTCTCTCTCTCTCTCTCTCTCTCTCAAGTTCATCTTGCTTATTCATAGTTCATATGTCAATATACATCGATTCATTTATACATTATGGTATTTCCTCTTCCTTATGGTTTTGTGTTTCTCCTGTTAACATTTTGTGGTGGTGTTTTTTGTGCTTGCTGGGCTTCACTGTGGATAATTTTATTTGTTCTGACCTCTTGAAATAAGATGTTACCCCGTTAGTGTAAATAAATTAAGAAACGTGTATATGTACTCACTGTTACGTTTATAGAGGTTGTTTCAGAAAGATTTTAAAATGTTTTTGACTAATTTTCTGTTTAAATTTTAGTGGAAGAATCGTAAGTGTCGGGTAATTAATTATTTTTAACGTTTTATAATACTACATTCTAGATACTCCAGATAGTTAAAATTAATTACAATCAAAGCTTTTTTCTGTGCTCATATAAAGTCACGTGCCCAAAATCCTTGATGTAGTTAGTAATCAAGAAGGTCGCTCGTTCACTACCTTGCGCGTGGTTTATAAGGACTCGTTTATACAACATTAATTTTGCATTTTTCATGTGCCCCACCTCACCTACCCTCCCCCCCCCCCCCCGGTCCCATTCAAATATGGGGCATATCTGAATGCCAACATTAAATTCGGTTTTGTCATGTGTCCCACTTCACCTCCCACCCAGATTCCAGTCATATCAGGAACATGTCTGAATGACAACATTCACTGTTATTCTTACGCCCTTTTTTTAAGAACTCAGAGCCTGACAAGCTTTCAGAACTTCAAATAAAAAACACTAAATAAATATTTCGTCCTCTATTTGTGACCGTTCTTGTCATATGTAGAAAAATAATGCATTAGAAATAAAAAAAATGTATAAAGTACATGTTTTAAAGTATTTTATTTGCTTTTGTGAGTAACGCTTCAAAAACTCATACTGTGTTGCCCATGAGTTACCTCTTAAAGAAGTAAAACGTTATTGTAAAACTATCTCGTTACCATTTTGTGTGAAAGAAACACGTTGCTGAGGCAAATATTCAATCTTTCTTGGAGAACACTGATCTTTACTTATGTCCAGTTGCTTTCTTTAGTGCTATTCAGGCCGCTTTCCCGACAATCCCAAGGGTAGCAGCTTTTGCGACAGCAGGGGCAGCCGATGTGATTAATATTGGTATTGCTGAGAGACGTGGAAATATACCAACTGATTTATTTATATCTGAAATTGCACCCGCGACTAGAGTAAGCCGGATTCCGGTTTTATCATGTTCAGCATCACTGAATTGTTTGCGCTGACGTTCTGTCAGTGATAGCTTATTCTGACCACCTGTATTCTGACTCTGTTTTAATTTCATTCTATTTCCGGATTTTTTCACTGACGCGGTTTGTGGTTTTATAATCTGACCCGGAGTCAGAGTATTATTTATATTATGATATGTAATTGATAATATTACGAGTGATCTAATTGTGTAACAAATTTTCTACTGGTGCATCACTGACTCTCATTCGTCCACCAACACCTTCAAGTAGGATTGATTTGTCACTGAGTAACAGCGATTGCTCTGTAATTAGAGATAAGGGGGTCTGGATCAACCGGAAGAGTTATATGAGCATGGAAGTGTATATCAACGACAATCTGTCGTATTAAATCAAGATGTTCCAACGAAAAGTAATAAATCGTATATAGATTTTAAAAATCTAGTTGTGATATTTGCAGACCGTTATCTACATTATGATCACGTCCCATAATTGTCATCAAACGATGATATGCACGTGCTATTTGGTTTTATCCAAAACTAAATAAAATATCCTCAGCTGGTTCTTGTTGGCTGTTTATTCGTAATGAGACTTCATGAACACCGAGTTTATCAAATATAATATGATTTCGCTCTTGAGAATTGATTCGTGTTTGATCTTGTAGCGCAACAAATATATGTCGTGGTGCAGAAACGCCGTGCTGTGATGCTATATGCCATGTAAATATATCGTTAATATTTGTCTCAATACTATCTGTTGTTGTTGTTAACCATGATATCAATGATTTACTACCTGTATCCATAAATGACAATAATGTATCCTCCTCAGTGTTTGGTGGAGTCATTACTGGCATCCATAATGAGAGTTTTGTTATATTTACTTACCATCAGCAACACCAGCACCTCGCCAGATTGTATCATTATCATCACCTTTTCTTACAAGCACTACGGTATGTTTATACCCGAAAATTACCTTTCTAACATTTCTGCAAAATCTGAAAATATGAGACAGTGGAATTCCACATGAAAAACTACTACCTGGTCCTTTCAACTTTGCTGCATGTGTTGCAAATCCTAGGTTGTAAATAGCACTAACACCTTTTATAACATCAAAATCAGCAGCTGGTTTAGCTGCATGTTCAAAATCGTCTGTTGTACAATTGCAGTATCTACAGCTGTCCGTAATTTAATATACTGAACATGATCAGCATTATCAGTAATATCCTTAGTAAACATCATTGATGTACCGGTTGATCTTGTATAATCATCCGAATATCTCGCTAAACCCAAATATTCTTGTGGCAACGTCAACATCTCTCTAAATAGATTCACTCTCTTCCATCAATCATGTATATAGCGCTATTAAACAAAGCCATAATCCCATTATTAACAAAACCAACTCGCAAATTCTCTGCATATGGCGTATTGCTACAACATTTGTTACAAGTTCTACTTCTACTTCAATAAATGCTTCAGCGGGTAAGAAATATCTACTTGTATTCTGAACTTGTAGTTCAATTCTTCCTCGTTGATTTGGTTGTTTTGCGTTATAAGAATAAAATTGATAATCACGTACAGATTCATCCTTAAGAATCGGTGCGTCCATATCAAATGCTTTGTCAGATATTTGTTTGAACATTTATTATATATTTCTCGATCTAAATCGTGATCTCGCTGACCTTGTCAAAACTCTTTCTGCTATTAATTTTGCAGTAATATTTATTTGTACTCCACCAGATCATTGATTCATTAATTCTGCTAATTTTTCTATGCGGCTTGGTTTATTATTTTACTGAAATTCGCGGGCATAATTTCAGTAGATGCCAGTTTCACTGGCAGTAGTTTTCTTCGTATTAATCCTGCTAGTCTATCCTTAGCTGCAGTGAAGGCCTTACTAGCAATATTACCCATAACATCACGAGCTTTTTCACGAATAACATTAATAGCCTTCATCGATAATTGTTTTGCAATAGGAGCTACTTTTGGAGCCATTCTTACAAATAACCTTTGAATAACATTACCAAGACCATCACCATAAGTTGCTTTATAGACTGGTAATCACGAATTTGTTACTCGGACTATTACAGGTCCACATGATCGTTGATGTGTGATCATCTAATATGTTATCGTTATATTTAATCAGACAAATAGTCACTAGTAACAACTAGTCACTATGATAATCAACAAGTTTGACGATAAATTCCCGGTATACGCGGATATTCATGATACCATCCTCAAATAATTGTCGACAAACATCAGCGGCTTCATTATTTCCGGAAAATTATTTCCAGCCCTCACTCCTCCTATGAGAACATCTAATCGTCCTATATCGGTCGGAAAGAATATTATTAGGATTGGCAACAAGACCACTTGCTCCTGATGTAATAACACTTCTAGTTGCTCCTTCTTCCTCCTTTTTATTAAATTGTCTTAAGTGTGTTCTTTCTACATCTGCCTTTTTATGTTGTTCACTAGCCTCTTCAAATTTTGACATCTTTTGTTGTTCTAATTGATGCTGCGGTAGACGTTGCTGAATACTTTCATATTCGTGTATTTTATTCATGTACATCATAAATATTGGATCTTTATTTGAAATTCGATCTTTGTTATATTTGTATGCGATATATCCACCTATACCAGGTATCTCTGTTTACATACTTATTATGTTCAAGTTTTAAGTAACTTTTTTTTTTACTACAACTTGCAAACGCAAAACCAGCTAGATCAGTCTGATTATCGTATTTTTAAATCGCATTAATAGTCTCATTAGTAAATTTTTCAGATAGTGTAGCTTCTTCTGGTAGTTAAACAATTGCTTGTGGCTGTAATTGTGCAGCAGCTTTTTTAATTGGAAGATCTAGTAAAATCTTTTTTTGCTTGTTTTCTTCAATGTGTTATTTTTGCAGTTTGTTCAGCAACTGTTTCAGTAGCTTTTGTGATAGGTTTGAATAATTGTTCTGTGCCTTCTGCAAAATCAACTTGAGATTCTTGTCGTTCTTGTAATTTTTACCTGACAGAATCAGGGACTGGTATACATTTCTTAATTGCAGGTAGTCTTTCTCGTACCCATCTAGTTGTTAACGCTTCGCCAGCCATTATGATATGATCTAATTTACTGCAGCAGAGAGGGTGTGAACTCTAATAAGTGTCCATGTGATAAACATCGCGCGCATAATAATTAAATAAACACCAATGACAAAACACTGTAACAAAATTAACTAACCCATTTAGATAAATTCTAGGTTGGTTAGAGTCTTAGGTTTGGCGTTATTGACCTTAATTTTTTTCATTTTCGTAGAAGGTTTCATTTATTTTTAAAAAAAGACTCTTCAAAAACTGGTTTGTTCACCCTCTGCTCTGTTTAACAATCGATACAGATCTCAATATACATAATATACATGTATATCGCTTAGCGTGACAAATCTGGCAATGAGGCTTGCCTCGTATATTCGTAATAATAAACACTTGAATCTATTTTTAGCAATGAATATACGCCACGTGTTCATGTTGTATAAATACAAACGATCTGACTGAGTCGACATGAGTCAATTTTTATCTATGATGTGATACTTTAATATACGTGTATTAGTAACTGAAAGCTACTGCTTTACTTGGAATATATACAAACAGTCTGATTGAGTCGACAGGACTGAGTCGTTAGATGTGATGATATGGAAGCGAAAAGGTAAGATCGTGCTATGTTTCTGGTTTGGTAGGTATACGGGTAGGTTTTTTTTTTTTTTAGGTTTTAGAACGAATCTACTATGGGTATTTGCTTTACTGGTAAAGTAATGAGAAAAAAAAAACACATGGCACTATTCCGTGGCTTTTCGCTTGGCCAATTTTTTTATAAGTATTATTTTGTTTGGTTTAATATAACGAAGCCTGGTTGGGGTTATAATTAATGTAGACTCTAAACGCAAGCTTGTGAATAAGATATTTATTTATAATGAAATTGAACGATGAATGAACAAATTTGACACCATACTCATGCGCATATTTAATTGAATGATGGACACCAAGTTAAAAAAACTGATATAAGGAAATGATATAGTTCCTAAATGGAACTAGTAATCAAACAAGAATCAAAGTATGGAACTTATAAACCAATATAATCAATATATGGATCGATCACCTTGGTTGATCAGTGTATCGAATTTGTACACAAATACGAACAAGGCATGATTCTACATCAATAGTATCAAAGTGCAGGATTTGTACACAAACGTGAACATGATACGATTTTATTGACAAGGATGAATAAAGTATATAATTTGTACTAACATTCAAATACATCAAGTACGTGTATATTTTATTGATATTCACTTGTAAAGCGATATTCTTTTTAATTTTCACTGGTGCAGTGAAACGCAATGATTGATTTCATTCGTATAAGATATTGAATAATAATGATTCGAATATGGAACAATGTGTATCGTGGTGACCTGTTGACGATCGCGACCTTAACCGCTCCAGTGGCCTAGTGGTTAGAGCGTTCGCCGCGGAAGCGGGAGTCGTGGGTTCGATCCCCGGCCGAGTCATACCAAAGACTTACAAAAATGGTACTAACAGCTGCCTCGCTTGACGCTCAGCATTAATAGGTTAGTGTTAGGACTGGTCGGCCTGGTGTCAGGATAATGTGACTGGGTGGGACATCATGCTACATGTCTGCGGCATGATGCCTCAGTGCTAGACATCACTATAAACTGCCTCACAGCAGACATCGTAGCGATATGACTGAAAAATTGTTAAAGCTACGTTAAAAATCCTAATCAAACAATGAAACAAACAAACGATCGCGACGTATCGAGCTTCCGCAGATCTCGCCGAATGGTAAAGGAGCCACTACTCGTGGCCTGTCTCTTCACGGTTATTTTTTTCTCTGTTATTCCTTCACCAGATGTACTGACCGCCATGTGTAGCCTATCATGTGCTGATAAATGGCGTTAAAACCAGCCAGACCCATTGGCCCCCCACTGCGAGTAAAACATTAACATCAACCGAGCCAGTATCACCGTCGACAACATGACAAAGGTTGCACGAAAATCCCAGAGTTCTACGATCCCTTTCCAAAACAGCTAAAAATGTGCTTTGAGATTTGTTTTTGTTTTTTAACGTAGCTTAAACAATGTTTCAGTCGCATCGCTACGATATATGCAGTTTATAATGATGACAGGCACTAGGACATCGTGTCGCAAACATGTAGCATAATGTCCCACCAAGTTACATTATACCGACAGCTAACACATGTAATGGCAGAGCTGTTTAGTACACGAGACACGGTTGAATGCGAATACAACAATATATATTACGGTGTACATTCAGTGGTGTAGCGAGGGTGTTCGGCGCCCCCCACCCCACCCCCCGCGTAGCGGAGAGTATTTGGCGCCCGAGGTGACTGGATAAGTAAGCGTGAACTAGATTCAGTCTGAACCAGAGTTAATTTCAATCATCCAGACATCCTGGCACGGACTTAATTGTTTACTTAGTTGTTTCTTCTGAAGCACACTTTATAAATGTATACACTGAATCCTCCAATCCTGTTCTTCCGGCGCCCCGCCCCCCCCCCCCCCCCCCCCCCATTTATAAATATATGTCCAAAAATAATAATCTCACTGAGTTATACGAACTCGGTCATTACTTATTCTTCAAAACATGTAAATTCGGAAACAACCCACACATCAAATAATTTGATCTCATAAAACGGATAGCATGAAAGAATCCAATTTTATATTTCACATACCTCTACGCTACAGCTGAAGATGGCTCCCGTATATATTGGACAGCTTCATGAGAAAACACGTTGTATTGGGATAGAACAACTGGAATTTATCCTGTTAGTAGCCTTCCTAAATATTGTTATATTATACAGTTTATTACATAATTAGGCCGGATTGCAGCTTGTTTGACGTGTGTTATTTTGTACCATGACATTACTGCATGTGCCGATGAAAGCAATGATTTGGAAGGAATCACTACTTATTTCATGAAAGATATTATCAACGCAAAAAGTAATCGAAGTTCTGAATGCCCATGCTTATTATTATTATTATTATTATTATTATTATTATTATTATTATTATTATTATTATTTTTAATCATGATGAAGGTTAAGGATTATTGAAGATCATCATTATTATAGTAATTACCATATTCATCGTCATTATAATCATTACTCATAATTATGATTTGATTTCATACAATTATTATTATACTTTATTAAATTAAAATATAACAACACAATTTAATTATTTAAAAAATAAAGCATTCAATTAGACTTTTTTTTAAATGATATAAAAATAATATTTCAATAATACTTTTGCTTAATTTCGTTCTGAATAAATGGCAGAGTGAATGATCGAGTGAAAGAGTTAATTAATCAAAGCTTTTCCTAAGCCGAATACCTTTTTTTCAAGCATTGGCCAAAGGTTAAATCTGGGTATTTTTTAAGTTAATTTACCTGTTCAAAATAAATTTGTTAAAAAAATTAATTAGACATGATAATCTAAAATTGATGTAGATTTAGGATTGAACGTTTCTAAATACTGGTATTAGTTTGCATGGTTAATTGAAAAGTTTTATACCTTGACATGAAATGTAGGTAAAATCAAAGGTAAAAGATCCTTATGGAAGGTGACACTTATTGCAAATATTTTTAGTGCCCCAGAGCTTTGTTCAATCAATATATTCCACAACACTGTATGAAGAGTTTTAGAGTAGCATGTGACGTCATATAATATCTGCGTGTGGCAATAATTCAAGCTGCAACATGTAATCAGTATGATTATATTAAGATAGATTTTTTTTAGTCAAATTAATAACATTGCCATTTTCTTTAAATTGTATTAAAGTAATGTTTTATTCATTTATATTAAAGTAAGTTCTAAAATATATTAAGATTAATTTAATTTATTTCTAAAGCACAACTATATATGTTAATGAAATGAAAATAGTTGCTGCGCAAGCGAAATAAAAGGCAATGTATATCGCCGTATTGTATAAAACCAGTATAACTAAATCTATACGAATGTACAATGCTGTGTGGTATAAGCGTATTATGTTACTCAAACATTTCGCTGATTCAGCGAGAACTCCCAAGTTTGATCAGTAAGACATACTAATATCTAACAACATATTTTAAATCAATATTCTATCTTAAAATGAGTAAAATGCATTTCTTTAAATTAATTGTGGCATTAATTACAGTTATTACATTTTATACTTTGGTTATCTTGGAATTCATTGAGAATTAACTATTTGTATAATATTCTAGAATGCAGAAATTATACGAATGAATGAAGTTGGAAAGCTTTAAAAGGAAAGTGTAATTTTATATGTATTTCATGAATTTTGATTATAAAGTTAATAGATGTGTTCTAGAATGTAGTAATATATGTGTGTTAATTATTTTTAAAAAAATCCTGTATACCGACAAGATAGCAATATGTTCGTCTATTCAGTACAGGTCCGATTCCGTACCTAAATTCCCCAAGACATTTCCATCATCATGTGACATCCTTTATCTAGGAACTCGTTCTTCTCTTATTTCTATCGTCTTGAGTTCCCAGTATAAAACTTCACATAAAGGTACTCGTAAAATTATCTTACTCGTGTATATATGTTGCCTTCGAAATCGCGAGTACTTTGGTATTGAAAGTTTTCGGTGTTTTTATTCATATTGCTACTTATCGTGTGCTCACGCCGAACGACCATAAATTACTAGCACTGCATCACTGAGTTTGGAAAATGGTCGCAATTGTTGGTGAGTAGACTATTTTTTAAATACACCCATGAATATCGCATTTTCCAAACATGGCCATACCCCATATTCTCAGAACAGATGTTCTTCAAATCGATATCAGTATCGTTTGATAATGTCCAGTGATGACATACACGAGTCAGATCACATGTTTACCAGTTTTAAAAGGTAGCAATAGATCGAAAATATAGTATCATGTATGTTGCTGTTTTCCGTAAATTCTGATGACTTTTGCGATCGACAGGTATTGACTTTAAAACTTCGTCATACTGTATATATAGGGTATTACATGTGTATTTTAACATATTTTATTTTATCTAACCTTAACTATTGTTTAAATTCTAGGGCTCTGAAGACACTGCATGTAAGCGTTGTCATTGTTTAAAAAGTGAATTCAAGATGTTATGTGATTTGGATTTTTAACGTAGCTTTAACAATGTTTCAGTCATATCCCTACGATGTCTGCAGTGTGTCAAGTTATAGTGTCTAGCAATGGGACATCATGCTGCAGACATATAGCATAATGTCCCACCCAGTCACATCATCCTAACACCAGGCCGACCAATCATAACACTAACCTCTTAATGCTGAACGCCAAGCGAGGCAGCTGATAGTACCATTTTTATAAGACTTTGGTATGACTCTGTTGGGGATCAAACCCACGATATCCCGCAACCGAGGCTCACGCCATAACCACCATGCCACAAAAGCGGTCGAGAATTCGAGATGTGTTAATTTAAAAAATGTACTATACATATATCATTTGCGTGTTGTTTTGTTTTATTGAACATGCTTGCTCGAATTACATGTGTGTTCCAAGTTGATTTACACTTTGTGCAATATATACATCAAGTTTCCAACATTAGCACATGTATATGTCATCGTACAAATGCATTTTAATAAAGAGTAAATAACAACAGGTATAACGATACCAATTCTACAACCCCATGTAGTTGAAGCTTTAAGGTGTAGGGAACATTGTTTTCAGAAATGAACTTGGTGCATTATGTAAGAGTTGACGTTTTTGTCAGGCGTAAAAAAGATGAGTCTCATGGCAAAATGTGAGATTATGTTATTGCATTTCAAATCATAATTTGTATTCTTTTTATGACTTTAAGAAAATTGTGATACACGTCATTTACTATGCATCTGTTGGAACTGGATGACTTACCACTGTTTCAGCAGAGTTATCTCTCTGCAATGGAATACCTGGTTCTGTCCTTCTGAAATGGACAATCTAACATTGTTCTGTATGAACGTTTGTGACACGCATGCTGAGATAATATAGAAAGCATTTTTTATTTCACCAACCATTAGCGTTGAGGTCTATGGAAAAACTATTGGTACCACGATAGCAACGAATAGACATATAGAATATCTTAAATGTAAGTATCGTTATTTACTTGTTCCCCGAACGCTATTTTTAAGACCCATGAGACCATAGAACTCTGCTCACGCAACATCATCCTGTAGACAAGAGGAAATGCACCCTGTCCTAAAATAGATTCATGCTGTCAGCCAGTTGGAATTCAAGAAATGATCGTTGGATGAGCGAAAATGCTGCATCATACTATATTTACATTCTACTTTATCAATTTTAATATAGAACGCAAGCACAGTACATGCACATTCGATTGTCTTCTCAAACGTATGCATTGTTGTGGTTTTGTTTCTTCAAAATTTTATTTACTGCATTAACAGAATGGTGCACCCGTCACAAACAATGTAAAGATTATAGAGTACCAGACGGAATGTATTTTGATTGATATCATGTCATCTTTCTGTTTATTTGAATGTTAAGCCATGGGTGTGGGGTCATCGACCAATTGGTGCAAATAACGGTGTTAAAACAAAACTGTGTAATATACATGTCCACCCGCCGCAACAAGAACAACATTACAAACTAAAAACCTAACAGAAAATTTACCCACCCACACACCCACCCTTCATCCTTTTTAAATAACTTGTAGTATCTCCTCCTTGAGCATCTAAGTTAAACATGGATCTTACCACTAATGCCTGCGTGGATACAACAGGCACTTTCTGTGAACTTGATGGGGGTCGCTCGAAAGCCAATCTGACAGCTAAATCGAGGGCGATATACAAATGTATTATTGGGGGCCCCGAGTGGTCTAAAGCGCTCTCCGTTACGGATCACTGCCATCTCACCTCTGTCTGCTTTGGTTCGAGTCAAAGGTTTGACTAATGTAGTTATGTGAGAAAGTTTGCCAGTAGCTACTCGTGGGTCGGTGGTTCTTTCCGGGGGTTTTCGCGGGTTCTTCCTCCACTAATAATACTAGCCGCCATGTATAGCCCATCGTGTGCTGAAAAATGGCGTTAAACCCTACAACAACAACAACAAACGTATTATTGTCCGATATATTAGCGATTATAATAACATCGGCAAAGTGCATGTCCTAAAGTCCAAGTGACTTCTGACCAATCATGTCGAATTATTGGTAACTGGTACTTTATATTTAGAGGATGCTGCTAACTCTCAGAAACAGAAGGTCAATATAACACGTTTGTATATACAGTCATTAAGTTTTGCGGGCGTATTCACATTCGAGATCACCACAGGCAGGCGGTACGTGTATGTCAAAGTTTCAGAAATAGTCTATGTACTTTATATGATCCACGGAATATTGTATTATCTTTTCAGTGTTTTTACATTTTAAAAAAAATGCAGAACAGCTTCATATATTGCATATGTTATGAAAGTTTTCTGTTATGTATGTTGTGTATGTAGTGATTAGCTTTTCATAACCTTCTTCTCATTTCTTGCTATGAGAAGGAATTACTCGTATGTTAAGGAGCGTCAATATCCATGGTGAAAGAGAGAGAGAGAAGAAAGAATTCAGGCTCTCTTAAAAGGAGCGCCGCCGCGATGATAGGACAGCTACATCTGAAATGATAAGGCGAAGATCTATTTCCTCGTCGATAGGAACTGACTTTTATTTAATTAAACAACACAAATATATTGACTACATTCTAGAAACTCATCTAAAAACTTTATAATAAAAGTTCATGCAATACATATTATATTTTCCTTTTTCAAGCTTTCCAACTTCATTTATTCGTATAACGTCTGCATTTTAGAATATTATACAAATAGTTAACTCCTAATCAATTTCAAGATAGCCAAGATATAAAAATGTAATGACCATAATTAGTGTAACAATTAATTTAAAGAAATGCATTTTACTAATTTTAAAATAGAATATAGATTTAAAATATATTGCTAGATAATATTCTTTCTTACTTAAAGAATACTTTATTTCAATCGTTAAATCTAAACATGAAGTTGGTAGCAATCTCAACCTTTACAATAAAAATTACATAAATATAATTAAATATAAATTATTTAGAACATTTAAACATTCCGTTACAATATATTATAAATAAAAGTATTAAGTGAACAATGTTGCTAACATAACAATGTTACTATTAAAATCTCAACATTAAAAATACTTATTCCTAAAGAAGTTACGACATATACAATTGTTTTACCTTGAAATGATAAGGCGAAGATCTATTTCCTCGTCGATAGGAACTGACCTGACCCTTAAATGCGCGGTCTATTTATACGCATCTTGTGTCAGGTTTTAAGGCATCGACGAGAAAATATTTCCGCTCGTTTCAGGTAAGGGTTAGTTTCTCCCGGTCAAAACCGGCTTAATTTGACGTCATCTGACATAAGGTACAACTCAGATTTGTAGTTTATCTAGGTCCAAACATGATAATTCCTTAAATTTTCTAAACCAGGAACATGTTAAAATATTAAGCCAGCTGTAATGTCTGTCAATCTTTAGATAAGAACCATTTTGTAGAAACGACTGTCCATCATTAGTTAAGAACCATTCTGTATTTACGTCAGCACGGAAGTTTGTTCTATGTTTTACTGCTAAGACTTAGGGGCTGACTGATTTTTGCTTCACAACCTATTTCCACACAATAATGTACATTCGTATAGCTAATGATGTACGTTGCCAACGTTTTGCTATAAATGCATAAAACATTACTTTAATAATACAATTTAAAGAAAATAGTAATCTTATTAATTTTACTAAAAATTCAATCCTAACACATACATGGTCATAAAACTTTATGTATTTATACTTGTCATTTGTGTTAGTATTCATAGAAAGTGAATTGCAGTTTTAATGACCTACTATCGTCACTAAGGTTGCTATGGTAAAATTTTAATTTTATACACTGGCGAAGTATAAGACACGGAGCATTCTAAAACAAAATAAGTTCCCATTGGTTCGTTCATAATACAGACCTTTAACGTTTTATCAATGATAAACCTGAAAGAAGAGTAAATTCTTTAATATGGATGATTGAATGGACGAGAGACATAATTATAACTCTGTTTTATGCAAATTTACTCGCGTACTGTCTAGGTGATTCTCTAAAATAAAAATATTTTATTTTTGTATTTAAGCCTGTTTGGACCTGAGAACAGAGAGGAGTTAAAAACTAAAGGTTACACAGTCGTACGGGATGTCTTGTCCATTGAGGAATGCGATAAGTGTATACAACAGTACCAAAGATGGTTACAAGAATGTCCTCATGACGTTTTCCCGCCATCCATGCATTCGCTCATCACCCAATTTAATACTGGACACTTGGAACCAACATGGTTTGTAAGACTGAAGGCTAAATCAGTATTTGCCAAACTCTGGCAGACATCAAAATTATTAACTAGCATTGACGCTATTGCGATTGGCCGTCCGCCTGAGAACGGCGAGGAGAGCTTCGCGGAAACAAACAAAGGCTGGCTGCACTTGGACCAGAATGCATCACGTGTTGGACTTCACGCAGTCCAAGGAGGGGTTTATCTTGAGGAGGCATGTGAAGATGATTGGACACTCGAAGTCCTTGAAGGATCACATTGTTACTTTGATGAATTTTTCGAAGGAAGGCAAGACGCAGCGAGAATATCGGAGTTTAATATATTTTACAAGCTGACGGAAGATGATCTTAAATTTTATGGAGGAAAAGGATGCCAAAAAATACGTGTTTCCGTGCCTAAAGGTGGTATGGTTCTTTGGGATTCCCGTCTCGTCCACGCGAATGCAAGACCCAGAAAAGATCGTGAACATCGAGGTCGGTGGCGCTATGTTGTGTTTGTTTCCATGACTCCAGCACACTGGGCTTCAGAGACAGATATGAACAAAAAAAGATACGCTTACAACAACGTTGTAATGACCACACATTGGTCATCCCAGGGTGTGAAAACGCATGGGTCAGGATTGTCAATTAGCGGTTTGCCAACAAAGATTCCAGAAATAGCAACTACAAATGAGGCCAAGGAATTAGCTGGTATAGTACCATACGATTTTAGGGACGGCAAATCTAACGGACCACAGAAGCCTACATGGAAAGTTTCTTAAAACGAAAACTGCTTTTCCACTAACAAATGTTTAAAAAGTTTGTTTTGTGCTTTGCCAAGTATATATATATATATATATATATATATATATATATATATATATATATATATATATATATATATATATATATATATATATATATATTAAAACGAGATAATATGCAAATTTTGCACGCATTATGTGATAGTCAAGCATCAGAAACGGAAAATATGCATGTTCAACTTACGTGTAATGACAATATCCCTTAATTCAATCAGTGTAACGGTACATGTAATACACTTGTCCTTTGATTTGAGCATGGTGATACAGATACATTCTCAAGCAACTCAAGCAAATCGACTGAGATTTTAATTAACCAAAGCAATATACAATTGTTAACTGGTGACTTTTATTTTGTCGGTTAGAACAAGAGAACGCTTTTTTTTAACTCTTTTTTTCCACTGTTACGTGCTTAGGCTCGAATAAGCAGCAACATAGAAAGAAGTGAAAATAACAAGCTTGTAAAAATTTAACAATCAATTTATGGAGTGCAAATATTTTCATAAAAGAAAATATTTAAACTTACGGTTTTAGAGAATCAATTCCAAAAATTAATCCCAAAAGAATTCACAATATAATCCACTAGTGGAATTGCAAGTGTCTTGATAATAAAATGTCCAAATAGTTCCCGGTTCGAATCTTGACGATGTAGTCCAATATGGACGACGATGTCACGTGATGAAGTCAGTTTTAGTTTTATAATAATTAAAATGAGCACAAATAAATAAATAACACAATAAATTCCTCTTGATCCCAAACGAATTGAAATGATTTACACTCAAACAATGAAACACACATCTTTGTATTCTAAATCCCAGACTAACTACTGAACTGTTTCTCCCAAACAATAATTTAAATACCTGTTTTTACGTAAACAGAAAAGGGGTCACATGACATTCTAGAAAACCTTAGAACGAACCCACGCTCGCAAAGTCACGTACTCACCATATGAGAATCAGTTATGTCCTTGGAATCAACCAATCATTTTAAAAGTCTGTTTATCAGCCTTGAAACAAGGCCAGAAATGAGGTTAAGATCTGGTTTTTACTTGTAAAGTATATAGGTCATCCATTTCTAGAAAATCTCTCCCAACTAACAAATTTTAAACCCAAAATGTAAAATTTGAATCTGACAAACAAAATTAAATGATTTAAATCAAATATACGTAACACCACAGGGCATGTCCTCTATTTCAGTTCTTAAATCTTTATACAGATACTGTTACGGATACACACACTCTCCGGAGTGTCCTCTTTTTGAACTTTCAAATATGGTAACCCTATAAATAAACAAAATAATAATAAAGAATAGTTATCAGTAAAGTCATTTTAAAAACTTTTGTCTAAGGACGTTTACTCTGAAGTCTGCCGCATGCGACCGCTCTGTGATATTTCGATAACACCATGACCCCATCATTGTTTTCTGTATCATCTAATTTTCTTTATCCATCCTGTCTCAATTTTTCTGCTTTCTTCTTCTCTTCTTTTCAGCATATTTGTCCATCCAACCGTCCATCATGCACTGTGTTCCCTCGTTCATTCATCCACTCTTTTATCAATCCATCTACCTATAGTCATCAGTACATGTCATGGGGCAGGGGTGATGATTGATTATTATAATTAGTATTGCCCACTGTCACGGGGTTATATAAATATAATAATAAATACTATAACCCACCCCTTTTTGGTACTCGTTATCTAAGAGATGACCGCCCTCGATATAGTTACCCTGGTTCGAGTAAAGATAAGTGGTGAAACTTATAACTGGAAATATAGTGATCTGAGCAGATATATTGAACAAACAAATACGAGCACCCCGTAATGATAATTTGTTTGTTTGTTTTTGTAGGGTTTAACGCCATTGTTCAGCACACGATATGCTATGCATGGCGGCCAGTATTATTGGTGGAGGAAGAACCCGGGAAAACCCCCGGAAAGAACCACCGGC